>JASDQU010104615.1:128591-165492 GCA_032191745.1 Picea mariana | reverse complement strand
AACATGGGGAGGAAAATCATTTTTAGAATATTGGGGGCTCAACAACAAGAGCATCACATAGACCCATTAAGTGCGCCACATGTCACTTACAAGGAATTGAACTTGGGTGGGGAGGGTAGCAACCATTCCTCCCAAACACCCAAGCTACATCCAATGGACCTGTGTGTGTGTGTGTATTTATTGTATTAAAAGAAATTTGCGGCCACACTCTACAACAAGTTAATACAATTCAAATACCAAGAGTTTAATACCAGAGATTCAAAATTCCCCAAAACCATAAAGAGTTTACCTATAGTATATATTGTTCTTGTTTCTTTCTCCACAAAACTAAAAAACCTGTAGCTGTAAATTCTAATATATTGGCCTAGCAAAAGTAGCGATTGACCATTAGGGGAAATTTGAGGTCTAAATGGGTCTCCTAAGGAAAATAATAAAATAATAGTTATAATAGTAAAATAAAAGTTATGAATTTTCAAATGGAAAGATAAAAACTATATTTTTAATCGTATTCTCGACTTATCTCTTTATAGGTTTACTCAAATTTGAAGTGTAGGAACTCGTTAGATGCATAATTAAATTCTGCATACAATGAGTACTCGCTCTGCATACTTTTGATAGAGCCACGGTGAGATAAACTGGAAATACATGAAAAACATGTTTCTTATCTCACTTTGGGTCTATCAAAAGTATGCAGAGTGGGTACTCGTTGGATTTAGAATTCCAACAAGTGCCTACACTTAAAATTTTAGTATTCCTATAAGGAGATACATAAAAAATATGATTAAAAAAAGTATTTTGGTTCCTTTCCCTCCAAAAATATTTACCCCAATGGCTCATATCATCATTTTGAATCCTATTGGTTCTTTTAAAGTTGATTTTGTTAATACATTTTTTGTTTTGTTTTGAGCCCATTTTTTACCTCAAGATTCCCCTAATGAATACATAAAAAACTGAACTATTTAATGGAAATCATGCCCATTGTGGGATTCTTGTGTGACATCTACCATGGACTTCAAAGTTGCCTCTTCAAATTCCATCTCCCCATAGTTTTGTTGGACTGTATCTTCCTCCTTGGACATTGCCCCGATAGACCCAATTGGAATTGTTGGAGGAGAAGTTATAGAGTGTGAGCTCCTGGCTGGTTCTAAGATCAATCGAAATTGTGTGTCATGGTCTATTGTAAGCTTCTCAATTTATTTTCCTTGGATGACCATCTTTGCTTCCAATTCTACATTCTTAACAAGACGAGCTTCTAATTGAGAAGACATTGTGTTGTTGAAACGTGAGAGTACCACTTGAAGGTCCTTAGACCAATGCACAACCCGTCTTAGAACCCAACGAATGTTTGTAATTGAACATGGGATGCATCAGCGAGTGTAGCAGTGTTCATCCAATGTGAAAAAGGATTAACTCAGTGCTAGAAAGACATGATGAGAGCCAAAAAGGATATCACCCAGAATACCAAGGATAAACAAATCCAATAACCATAGAATCAATACAATACCAAAATTCCCAAAGTTCGATGAGACCACAAGATAGAACAAGTGATATAAGAACTAGATTTAATAACCACCACCCAATACACCACTTGATAAACATAACTAACAACCACTGTAATAAATTTAGACCCAAATTTTTGTGGCTCAACGAGGCTACATAATAGAATAGGCAAAATGAGAACCAAGTTAGATAAGCATCACCCTAGGCAAACCAAAATAATCACACCTTTTCTAGAAAGAGCCATCTTGCCACCCTTAATTGCACTCCCTTGTCTAGACCTGAAGGCGTCAATGTGGAGTACAGGGTGATGGGAGGAGTTATACCCCACTTCATGTGAAATGATGGTCCTTGCCACTTGTCTATTGATTCAAATTGCATGCCATTTCTAATGTTTGGATATATTAGATTCATGGGAGATAATATATGAACGGGACACCCCCCTCCCCATTTTGACTCAACAAGCCTAGGTTCAAAAGTGCTCCCATGTTTGCCATAGATTCTGCTTGACTCTTAAGTGATCGAAGGACCTGGAAAAAATCAATGGAGTCAAAACACTTTACAATTTCTTGATTTCTTAAAATCAATATTGAGAGACATGGAGTCTGCGAGGAAGTCAAGTCTCACATTTTATGAATGAGTCTCTGATAACAATGAGTTTCTTGATCTCCATTGTTGCAAGAGTTTTTAACTCTTGATATAGAGCTAAAGCTTATGCATGGTTGCTAAAGGTTACTCCGAGGTCCCAAGCTATTTTCAATTCACATTGTCCCTTAGTGTTGTAGACAACCCCTAAACACCCCCCACCACACCTACCACCCCATATTTTAATTAATGTAATTTATTTAATTTCATTCATTTTTAATTCATTATCATTTTAATTATCATCATGAATTAACTTAATTAACCAATGTAATCATGAGAAAATGAAAACATATATAAAAATTAAAATTTTTTATGACAAAAAACTCAAAATGAAAATATAATAAGAAAATATCATAACTAACAAACATACATTGCTAAAAATCATAAGTAGAAAAATATATATTTACAACAAATTATATGTTTGTAAAAGGGTACATTAATTCATCGTATAATGTCTATTGTATGGAATGTAAAAAATAATATAAATTGCCAATGGAGTGTAGCTCAAGTGATTGTTGGGAAAAAATTGTTACCCTCTCCACCCAGGTTCAAATCTCACTTTGTGACATGTTGTTATGATCTTCCTTGTAAACTTCATTATCCTAATAATCATAATCAATGATATATGTACTAGTCCCTCCATGTGTACATTTATCAAAATTATCATGTAGAATAATTTCAAGATGGTAATTATATTATGAATTAAATTTTTTTATAAACGTGACATTAATTATTAAAGACTATCAAATGTCAATAAAAAAATTATTAATTTCATAAAACAATGTTTTTATTTATGTTGCCTTTTCTTGAAAATTTTATGAGTTGGTACTATCATATCGATAGGTTAAATAACAATAGAATTCACTACTTTTTCACGAACTTGTGCTCTTCATTCAATCTTAACAATGTGAAGCTTTTCTCATGTGTACTACTCAATTTCACGTTTGCATACCCTTCCACTAGCGGAATATTGTGTAAAGTATTAGTGATATATTTTCTAGTAGCAATACCACCCCATCAAATAATTTTTTCTCCCGAATAACAAACATGCCTCTCGATGTAAAAGATAAATATAGAAGCATGGCATGTGCACATTAACTATATATATATATATAAAAGCATTGCATGTGCACATTAACTATACAAAAATATATATAGTTAATGTGCACATGCAATGCTTTTATATATATATATATATATGTATATATATATATATATATTAATAAGTGAGTAATAATTTGCATTGGAGTTTTTCAAGGGAGGATTGGGAATATATATATATAAAAAAGTGAGTAATAATTTGCATTGGAGTTATTCAAGGGAGGATTGGGAATAGGTGGCAGATTGGGTGGACCTAATATATTTGAAGTTGTTTTAGCGACACTCTACCACAAGAAAAAAATGAAGTGAGGTCAAACTATAATATCACTTATAAGCATATAATTAACTCAATTATTTACATATATATCATATGCTCTTTCACACACATTGGGGCATCTGAAGAGTGAATCTATAATATGACATAAGAGTGATAAACAAGTTCTTCACGGTGCTTCAAGACAAGATCAAGAGTAGGTGAAACACCTAGGGATGAATGCAAGATATATAAGCTGATTAATTTACATCCCATAATTTCACAAGATAATAGAATGAGGTCAAATTATAATATTAATTATACACATAGGGTTGTTAATTCAATTGTTAATACACATATGTTATGCTCTTCCACACATGTTGGATAATTTAAGTAATGAATTTACAATATCATTTAAAAGAGACTAATAATTTATTTTAGGGTCCTTGAAGGCGTCATAACAAAACTATGTCATTAACATTCTTTTTTTACTTCCATTTATCTTTTTTGTGATTTTTTTTGTAGTTGTTTTATGAAAGTCGACACTATCTAATAGGACGATGCTAAAGTTGGTGTTATTTCATGAGTGGGCACCAAACTCAATGTTATAGTGCTAGGTTTAGCATAAAGTTTCTTGAGTAACTAAATAAAAGTAAGGGGGAATTTTTCAAAAATAAATTTAAGAAATATCAAGGGCTAAAAATAAGCCACTTGTCTCAATCCTCATGAGTGTGAGGGTATTCCTATTATTTTAATTAAAATATCTTATATTGCCTCATAAAAACCCCTCAAAATCTAATCTTTCATTCTTTCCGCATTCCCTCTCTTTCTCTCTTCTCTTCTCCTCTCCTCCATTCTCCATTCTTCCTCCGGGTTTCCTCTCTTAGGGTTTCATCCTGTTGGAGACTATGGTTTCAATTTCATGGAGGAGCCTCCATGAGGAAGTTATTAGATTCTCCCTTATCTTCTCCTCCTTCCTTCCTCTTTTACTTTGCATTTCCTTTATTGATTTGCTAATGTTTATTGTTGTTTTGTTATTGCAGGTTTAGGGTTTTATGCGTGGAGGTTGACGTTTCATGGAAGAACCTCCACCATGAAGGTAATGACTTCTCTCTTCCATCCTCCTCCTTCCTTCCTTCCTCTTTTACTTCATTGATTTTCTAACGTTTATTGTTATTTTATTGTTGCAGGTTTAGGGTTTCATGCATGGAGGCTAGGGTTTGATGGAGGAACCTCCATAAGGAAGGTAGTGGCTTCTCCTCCTTCGTTCCTCTTTTACTTTTCCTTTCCTTTATTGATTTGCTAGTTTATTGTTGTTTTGTTGTTAAGATTTATTGGATAAAGAAGAAAAATATGGCATTTTGGGGGTTGTATTAGATGCACAGATCTAGTTCATGGGTGTGACCTAAGGAAGGCCCTTGCATTATTCAAAGATCCTAGTTCAAATCCTAGCACCCATCCATCTCTTATTATTTGTTTTTTTCCTTTGCATCAAATGTTGATATTTATCTACGATCTACATTATTCACTTGTTTGTATACATAGGTTAGGCTAGTTTAAATTCAAATCTATACTTTTAATGAGAATTTTTTTACGAGAATGTAGCTCAAGTAGAGTTCTTTCCTTTTGAAAAATGTTCTAGGTTCAAACACTAGGGTTCCCTTACCATTTTCCACTTATGTTTTCATATTTTAGCATTTTCCATTTATATTTCCATAATTCTAATTTCCATTGGGTTAGTCTAGTTTTAGTGCAAATTTGCACTTTTAATGACATATTTTTGTGGGAATGAAGCTGAAGTAGAGATCACGCCTTTTGGTAAGTGTTATGAGTTTAAATCCTAGTATTCAGTTACCATTTTTCATATTTTACCATTTTCCATTTTTATTTCCATAAATTTTAATTTAGAGAGAGTCGACGCTGAACCAGACACTAAACCCAATGTTAAAGTTAGTGCTAAACACAATGTTAAATTCAATGCTAAACCCAACACTGAAGTCGACATTAAACCCAATGTAGTTGGCTATAAATACCAGAAGTCATTCAATGCTAACTTTAGCACCAATGAAATGCTCCAACTTGAAACAAAAAACCTTATAATTCAACTCTAAACTTGGTGCTAATGACCTATTTTGTTGTAGTTAGGGTGGATTAGGAATAGGTAGAAATATGATGAGTGAACTAAAAGTATTTGAAGTACTTGCTCCAATTTTACCCACTAAACCCATACAACAATAAAACAAGGTCAAACCATAATATTAATTACAAGCATTTCATTAATTGAAATCTTTTTTTTTGTAAGTTGGCTAATTTTATATTGAGTTTGTAGAATATAAAATAAAACAAGTCTAGATTGTAGGCTATCCTCAAGGGTAACAAGCATATAATAAAAAAAAAAATAGTAACACATGTTTGGTGAGTTGTCTTTATCACACTAGGGAATTACTTACATATTGCAAACTGAAAGTTAAAACCTTAGACCTAGAAATAGAAAGAGACATTAGAGGGCCTAATTTATAAAACAACCATAACCATAAAAAGCCAACACTAGAAGACCTAGGAAAGCTGGAGTTTAGTCCTCTAAGTCAGATTCCACATTAATGAATATAAGTGGAGATATCTCTTCCTTCGGGACCTGTACTACTCCCTTATAGGTTGCTACCTGGGTAGTTCCCTTATCCTTTTCTTTAGTTAGCCTCCTCTCTTCCTATCCCACTTCTTCTATATTTGTATCTTCTTCAACCTCCTATATATCCCCATTGCTTGCTTTCAAGCCCCATATAGCATTGATGATATTCACATATCATTTATCTAAATAGTCCAACCACTTTATAATTTCATTGTTTTAGTTTCCCTTATTGTCTATCACACAAGCTACAAATTCTTTGATACGCCAATAGATATCTACAAGTATTTAATAGTTACTCTTTTTACTACTTGGGTAGCTTGTGTTAGGGTTCAAAAAGGAAAGATATTCATCAATTATAGCATTGTAGGCATGGCCCCTCTTTATCCTAACCTTGTTCTTCGCAACCTCTACCTCTTTTTTAGTTGATATGGAAATTCTTCTCTAGCATGGCCCTACAGAAGCCCTCTTGGGAGGAACCTTCTTTCTACCTCATGAGGGTCCTGCTTCCTACACTACTGCATCCTTACATTTGTGAGCTCGACCTTTATAATTTCCTTGCTCTGCTTCAATTGTCACCATCATCACCCTCCGAGACCAACCTTCTAAGAATCTGGACATTGAAGGTAACCACTCCATCAACCTAAAGTACCACATCCCAAAGCTAACCTTCAATTCCTTTAGCCAAGTACCTACTCCAAGCATCGAGTGTTGAATCTCAGGGTTTAGTTCTAAGTCCCAAAGCTAGAGACCAAGACCATGCTCTAGAGACTAGCTCCTTGCCGTGATAATAACTCCTCAAATTTGTAGTTGAATGCCCATCCTACATATAGTACTTAGATAACTAGTAAACCAAATTTCCAAGTTGTGCCATCCACGATTGAAGAAATTAATGGAGTTCCTACCCAGATCGCTTAAACATCGACTTAGTGGGAGGTTTGGTGTTATGGGATCAAGCTATGATAGCTCAATTCCCCACTTCTCATCCTCTCCATCACTTCCCCACATATATCCCACACTCCATCCTTCCCCCTACCACATGCCCTCGTCACTACCTCTCATCCTTGAGACCCCATATGGGGAAACATTAACTCAATTTTTATCATGCATATCATATACTATTTGGTACAAGCAAGGACATGTAAATAGTGAATTTTCAATATGGTTTAACAAGAGTAATAACTTACTTTGGATCCCACATTCTTTAAGTAAGAATTATAATTAGTATGTAGTAAAATCATAGTTGTTTTACGTGCACCCTATAGATCCACAAGAAACAGTGGAATGAGGTCAAAACATAATATTAATCATAAGCATATTACTTACTCAATTGTTGACATACATATCAAATGATCGTTCAAACTTGTTGGAGCATATCCTTTTCCTCCTCATCATTCTCTTCACCATACTCATCGATGTTATCACTTGGGTCATCCTTATTATTATGTTCACCACCCAACTATTTGGGATTAATGGACCTAGTATCTTTTTTTGATCAATATAATTAAAGGTTTCTTATGTACATAATTATTATGAATTGTCAAATAGATCATGGAAAGTATGGGTCCTACAAGGGAGCGTTACAAGGGGGAAACAACCTACATCATCTTTATAAATGGTTTTCTAATGACTTTAAAGTGTCATATACAAAGCAATATGCATGGAAAAGTATGTTGAAGGAAGACAAGATCAATACACTTTGGAGGCAATGAGATGGATGTTGAATAAAAATGATATATAGATTGTAAAAACTATTGTCTACTATAAGGACTCTAACATGATATGGTTTTGCATTAAAGAAAGCCTTCATTATTGGTGGACATGTCACTACTCTCCAGTCATATGGCCATCATAACCTATTGACGGTATGTTGTTCTACCTTGTGGATATAAAAAAATTGCCCAATGATCTATAAGCACACACACACACACACACACACACAAGTGTATATAACCACTAAAATATTGTTATAAATTCCAACATTTGATTTATGATCTTTTTTTTATGGAGCATGTTTATCCTCTAGATTTGTTAGGTTGTTGCAACATAAACTTCCATAAAGACCTACAAGTAGCAATTGCATGGTTTTTTGATATATTAAGATAAATATCACTAACTTTGTTACTAATTACTCTACTATTATGTCGAAAAATAGTATCATATTTTTTTTCCTTGAAAAAAGCGTAATTCTATTCATCCGTAGAGAACCAAATTACATTTTGTAGGTGCTGAAAGCACATGCCCAATATTTGGGTAAACTGAGAGAAGTGTTAGTAGCCAGATATGGCCCAAAGTAAAAAACGACAAAGTATGTACCAAATAAGGATCTGGGAATAAACCCAAATGTAGGAAGAAAAATGCCAAGAGGCCTCAAGAAAGCACAACCTAATACACGACATAAAACGTAGATTGAAGAGAACATGGACGGACTAGGCCAGAGCGGCAAAAAACCTCATCGAGAACATGATCCAAAGGGACCACAAGAGAGACTACAACCACAATGTAGGAGAACCAAAAATCGCACGCCCAAGACGGAACTCAAAGTGCTAACCCCAGCAGTCAAAATCAACACTACACGCCTGTGAGATGGACCTCAAAATATCTGAAATAGATCCCACCATAAAGAATCAGAAATACCCAAGCAACCACTCTGCAACACAGTTCAGAAGGGGACACAGGGAATCTCAGACACCAAGACCACCGAGAAAGCCCGGACATTGCATCAAGCCTTGAACAAACTAGCAGGGATGGCTTGGTCAGGGCCAAACCCTCAGAAATATTCAAGTAGACGCCTCCACACACCCAAGAGGCTGAAGAGATAGAGCACAAAACCCGTAGACGACAAAAAAGGCCCCAAGTATCAGATCTGATGAGATAGACCGAGAAGTAAAGCAGTTGTGGTGCTCATAAAACCAGATTTAAAGAGAATACCAGCTCCATTCCTAGAGTGATCCGCCATGAGACACTCAACAAGAGTAGCCAACCAGACTGCAACACACCACGTCCATATCTGCACCCGGATCTAGCCTCCACGGACCAAGCAAAGAAGGGCGTGATCGAGGCAGAGAGCAGATCTGAAGAGGTAGACGACGTCGGATCTGCACCCATGGAGGAAGGACCACCAACCTTACAACGATCTGGAGTCACCGACATCACTTCACACCCTATAATTATAGATCTACATGCACAGAGGCGAAAACACCATAGGAAGCCCAAATGGTAATGGATCCCCATAGGAAATAAGAATCCAAACACAAAAGGAACAAAAACGAGCAACCCCTCTATCGATGACGCGTGCAATAGTCCCCCCATCTCAAACTATCCATGGCAAGAAGAATATTAGAGCTCCCAACCGCTCCAACGTACTGACACGAGCACCTCAGGACAGATCCGTGGACAAACCCCACAACATACTACTTACGAAGAGAGGAAAAACGATCAACGAAAGAAGGAGAGGAGAAAATGTGGGGAAGGGGGGGGGGGGCNGGGGAAGGGGGGGGGGGGTCTGCGGGCTGGGGAATCCCTAGACGCAGACCCTGATCATTCGATCGACCTAAAAATAAAAATAGTATCATATTACTCAATATTAAACACAAATTAATTATTAAATATTTATTGTTTTTTATAAATATTTGAATAATTTAAAATAGTCAAAATGATATTATTGTGGTGTGTTCTAAATATAGGTGGACCACTTTAAGGGATATTGAATGCATAAGAAAAAGATTGTCCATGAACCAAACCCATATGCAAAGGCTATTAGTGAAAGAATGCATCAAAATCTTATTTGAGAGTAAATAACTCACCCTTTGCAAAAAAAAATCATGACCAAAACAAAATCCAATCATACGTTGGTTTTCCCATTTGGGTTTCCAAGAAAAAAAAACTTTTTGGCCTATGGTGCATGTAATTGTTGTCTGATTGAAATCTAGTTGCATTGTGGGGTTGGATTTATGCCTATGCACTTTGTTAAACCTTCAAATCAGTTCATGTTGGTTTGATTACTAGTATAAATAATGGTTGTGCACTGTTTAATTTACCCATAATAGAATTGTCATTCATGCATCAATTTGCAAGTATGAAAATCACATTTTACAGTCCCATGCCTAATTTATTGTATTGTTGGGTGTTTTCTTCAATCAAACAATGTTTAATGGACTTATGGTGTGAGTTTAGCTACATAAACCACATTTTACAATGCCTTTATTAATTGTTGGAATATATGGCTTGTTTGAGACTCTTGTGTAGGATTTGTGTAGGGAATAATTAGTCTCATATAGTCATTCTTTAACTCTATTCTACCACATGCTTCAACCTATAGTGCAATTCTAGACACCCCCTACATTCTATGCAAGATAACAACAAAAAAACACATTGTTTACACCTACTATCATCTCTTATAGTGGCTTAACATGTTCCCAACCTATGCATTTTGTTAAAGTACTTAGCATCCATATGTATGCTTTAAGTAATTTCTCAAATGGGTAGAGTATTGATTGTCTTAGTGTTGTGTAAGTACATTTAAAGAGTAGAATTCACTCTCAAATAGAAATTGAATTAGAGTGCATGATAGAGACTATGCAAATAGGTTTGAAGAGTTGTGTGAGCACTTGTAAACAAGAAACGAAGAATTATTTCAATTGCTATTGTATTTGACTAATTGCTAGGTTGTAGTTGGCACATCATTGTTTTTCATTTGGTTAGTCTTGGTTTTCCATAGCAAGTGATGCCATAGGGTAGGCGACACTATTGGCTGACACATATATCTCGTCCTGGGCTAAGCCACTTGATGTTGTATGGTTGTGGATGCGATGTTCTTGGCAACTCCAACCATTTGACAACCTCTGTTGAGATGAGGTTCTTTTGGCTTCTRCTACCAGTAATGAAATGTAGTGAAGCACCTTTCACCCACATCTATGAGTGAAAAATGAGCTCACCTTCCTCTGTCTCTTCTAGTTCATTTGACTCGATCTTGGTGGTAGTAACTGTGGCACTGAGTTTTGCATCAATGATCCACTTCTCCTTGTCTGGCTYTGAATCAGATTCAAAGATTAGATCTGACTCTAAGTCTTTCAACCACGGGGGCTTCACCTTGTTGACCAATATCTTATCACGTTCATTCATAAAGGGGGTTTTTAAATTGTGAAAAATAGGGTCAATATATTGTAGATATTGGGGGTGGGATGTGGGGTATGGGGAAAAATTGTAAGTATTAGGGGGTATAAAAAGTAGTATTTGGTAAAAACAAGGGATATCTAGTTAAAAAAAAGGGGTTTTATTGGAGATATGTATTGGGAGAGGGGTTCAACAAAAGGATTTTGGGAGATATTTTTCAATATCCAGTGAAATTAGGGGTATCTTTAATATCCCACGAACGCACGTGCCATGTCATAGGTTCACTAAGTGGATACCCTGTGCTTTCAACTCGACCACTAATGACTTCTTCAGAAGACATTCATTAATGTTGTGCGAGGGGATTTTATGCAACTCACACCATTTCCCAACGTCTTTCTTCATCTTCCCATTACCTTTCTTTGTTTGTGGCTTAGATTGGTTATGATGAGGTTGTCCATCCTTGCTTTGTCCTTTGTTCCGTGTGTTGGGGTCACCTTTTCCCTGCTTCTGTTGTGATGCATTCACAGATCCAAACTCCCACTTATTTCTCTACTTAAATTTTTGCTCGATTTTGACAACATATTGATACACAACTCCCAGTGACGAGATGTCCATAAACTCCATTTTTGTTTGGATGCACCTAAGTAGACCCCCATGGTATTTTAGAATTAGATGTTGCTCAGAGTCTTTGATACCCATCTTGGTGCACAAGGTATGGAAGGTATTTGTGAACTCCAACATTGTTTGGTCCCTCTCGTGACACAACATGGTCCATCTCATGTATTGGTCGTCGCAGTTTACAACAAGGTAATATTATTCCTTGACGATATCCATAAAAGAGTCCCAAGTGGGCTCGACCCCAAATATTCCAGACTCCTCTGTGGTGTTCTTCTCACAGTAATTCTCCCACCAATGTTTGACACAGGGGATTGCCTTAAGGAGTGTAAATGTGATATTTTCCCTATTGGAAAAATTGTGGACAAAGAAATAACCTTCTAGTAGATTTAACCACTTTTCCACAACATATGCATCTATCTGACCTTAAAATATGAGAATATTGAAATTGACTTCTACCTTAAAGGGGGCGATTCCTCCAAAGTGGTTGATTGACAAAGATGCATCTGTTGTTGTCAGGAGGCATAGAAGGATTTGGGTAAAATTATCCATCATCTCGTTCCTCTGTTACACGAGGAATTCTGCGAGCAACATATTAATAGGATCTTCTGCTCCCTCATTTCTTTTTTCCTTTGCCATGGGTGGTTGTCGGGTTAGGAAGGAAAATATTCCAAGGGCTCAACCAATTTGAGTCCCAATTCCTTATACGGTGACCTCGTTGGGGACATGCACAGAGAAATAAATAAAGAGCAGACCACTCTGATACCACTAATCTATATTTATGAGGGAATGAAATGAAACACAGAAATGAGACATAAACACAAAGATACAATAATAATCGAATTCTTTTAAAGAATGAAATATGTAGACTGTAAAAGAAAACACAGAGTGAAATGAACTCGCTAGAATGGTGGTAGATTATCTCTGGGAAGAGATGCGACGACCACACGCATTCATAAGAGGATGATTAAAATGAGTCTCCAAAGGAATTATTAACTTAAAGTGTAGATGAGAAAACCCTAAACATCCAAAACCCTAACCGCGAAAGATGAAATACCAAAAGATTTGTGGGCCCCAATGGGGGTAGTTGATACGACAACTTCCCGAGGGCATAACTTTTTCATACGATCTTCGTTTGGGGCGCTCGATACCTCGTAGGAAAGGTCTAGCCAATGAGTACACATTTAGATCATCCCAATACAAGAATTTTTCAAATATTTGGCGCCGCCACGTAAAAAAAAACGTTGTTTAGGGTCTCAAAATGGCCTTGGAAGTTTGGGACCCAAAAAACTGTAGAAAAACTGCCAATATGGAAACCGTATTTTGAGCCAATGGAATAGGTGGGAAGCCAGCAATGTCCACTTGGATCAATTTTTAAAGTGTGTTGTAACATCATTTTTTAAAAAAAATTATAGTTATTTTTAATCATAGAATTAATGTTTTTTTTTTAAATAATAATGGAATAAAACTATATAATAATGCATTATATTATATTTTCTATTTTCTATTTTCTATTTTGTTTTTATAAAATTTATGTTTTATCGTGTAGGTTTGTGATGATCAAAATAAAGAATAAATCAATGGTTATTAGTTATTCTTGCCCCCCACAATGTGCTTGATGTTTAATGGGAAAGGGGGGGTCCGAAAACAAATAGCATGGTTTAGTGTGATGGTAACATGGCAACAACGAATGGAGTCTAGGTCCCCTCTCAATGGTTTTCAAAACATCCATGAGACCCTCCCGAAAGTGTTTACGATCATGTGTTTAAAGATGCTGACACAACAATGACACAACTATTATTTCATCCAACAAGGACATGCCATGTGTTCCAAAGGTAATTTTTAGTAATAAAGAGTAAAAGGTCATGGTTAAAGCGTAAAGTTCACGGTAAAAGGTTAAATGAGCGATTTGGAGCACAAAAAGAATATTGTTTGTTGAGGCAAGGTGTTGGACACATAATCCATTTGGGTTGTGTTACTTGTAATTATAATGTAAATATGAAGAGTCGTAGGTGATATGAATGATCACCCGTTTGGGAAGACCAAGAGTCATTCAATTATGTATATATGACCTACTCGACTAATGCAAATTATCAACGTGGAGTTATCGTTTATTCTCCTTGGTCTAACAGTGGTATCGGAGCCCATCCAACTCCATGAATAGATTCCCTTTGCTGGCCTGCCAGTCTCTCTACCCAATTATATGGTTTATTCTATGCAACTGCACCTCTCTTTTGTAGAATATTTGACTGCCCACACTGGTGAAACCAACACACTAAACCCTAACCCTACAAAATTTGCAATCAACCGAACCTTGGCATCGATATCACTTCCTCGGGCTGTATTGATTCCTCGTTGCAGCACTAGCATTCTCAATCACCTATCGACCAAAATACTTCCTCACAGTTTCATCGAAATCACATCCCCATCACTGCATGGCACCATTCAACTTACTTGCTTCCCAACACACTTGAAACCCTAATTCTTTTCAACCCTAAGTTTCTCCCTGTTTGATCATATATCCATGTGTTGGTATCGGAGGATATCTCTGCATTCTGATTTTGTTAAGAAGAACAATGAAGAATCAAGGTCATGTCGAGGGAACTTCACTTGCTAGAGTCATGTTGAGTATAGGGCCATGATTTGGAATAAATGGAGGGAGGCATAATGCATGAATTTTTTTTCACTGCTCGAAGCCATTCCTCATCACTGGTATACATCATCGTTGGTATACATTATAATTGGTCTATTATACATTATCGTTGGTATATATCCCTTCTATGATATTTGTTTATCGCTGGTATATTTGCTGGTATATCCCTTCTTTATTTCATATAACCCATATGCCCATCCATTATACATGATTTTTGGTATAATGGATATCTATTTGTAGCATCATCCATTCTCCTATGGGTATATATCGTTCTCTGCTAGTATATTTATAACTATTATTTTTGCATGGGTGTTGATGATGAGAATGATGCCAGTCTGAGTGTAACCTACTTAAACTTGAGTGAGCAGTCCTTCATTCCAATTGTTGCTTGGTGCAATAGGAATAAAAATTTACTAGTGGATCTTCATTATATTTTATTTGCTAATGTGTGTGAAGAAAACATAAAAAAATGCATTCCCTCATCTCCATTGTCGACGTAGTGCTGACTGGCAAGGAGAACTATAGAGAGTGGTACATGAAGATCAAGAGTGCACTGATATTCAATGACCTATGAAAAGGGATTTGTGAAGCAAAAGAAGTCCATCGAAGCAACAAAGCCACTGAAGAAGATGTAACATCAGAAGAAGAAGAATAAGAAGCCTTGGTATTAAAGACTAAGAGTAGCATACCTCGCATAAAACCAGTCATTCCGACCACAAACAAAGAAAGTGAGATATGGGAAGACAAAGACCAAAAGACATATGTAGTAATCTTTGCGACAGTAAATGAAGAGGTGATCCATCATATTGCTTCCATTAGTGATTCCTATGGCGCCTTGAAAAGACTAAATGAATTGTATGATACACATTCTAAGCTTGAACTCGTACAACTAATGTTGAAGCTCTTCAACCTAGAGTTGAAGAATGATGACCCTATAGCTCTAGCCTCATAAATCATAGCCATGATGCATGACATTAAAGCTACCGGAGTGAATATTGATCTCCCTCTCACGACCTTCATTAAGGCCCTCTACCCTACATATTCTCACTACCTTGAATCGTTGCAAGCAAGTAATCAAATGAAATCCATGACATTTCAAAAACTGGTAAAAAACGTTGTGGATCGTGAGAAAGCCTTTGGAAAGAAGTCATCTTCTTCAACTCGTAAAATTGTTTACCTTGCTTAGAAAGACAAGAGTAAACTAGTTGATTCTTCTAGAGGAGAAAGCAACAGAAGAGGACGAGGACATGGAAGAAAGAGTTTCAGAGGAAGGGGGTAGACACAAATAGAATGATAGATCCAATCTCCATTGTACCCGGTGCAAAAAGAATGGGTCACATAAAGAAAATGATTGTAGAGTTCCATGGGACAAGACCAATGAAGACAAACAAAATAAGAAGGAAGACAAAGGTAAACCCATAGAACCAGCAAAAGGTAATCCACCTTAATCTACCCCATCACATTGTTGCTCACTGCAATATAGGAGTAACAGAAGATTTATTTAATGCTACATATGGTCCTTGGAAAGATACATGGCTTCTTGACACAGGTGCAACCTCTCATATAACATTCTAAAGATATTTTTTTGAAGACTTCAATGACAATATAGATGGCGTAGTGTATTTTGCAGATAAGTCCAGCCTCAAACCCCTGGGAATGGGCACCATTAGACTCAAGCTGCCCTAACTCCCAAATTTTCTTCTACACAATGTACTCTATCTTCCTGAGCTAAAAATGAGCTTGTTGTCCCTTGTTCTCATCTGAAAGGAAGGCCACTCCGTTCACATGATCGATGGAAAAGTTGAAATACAAAAGGATTATGATAACATGCTTGTTATGACTGAAGTGGAAGATGGAAGACTATTGAAGCTAAATGGGACATTTTCCCATACACACATTGTTGCATACCTATATGATCACGATGAAAGTATAATGCCATCTAGTCTTTTGTGGCATGCTATATTTGGTCATCTCAATTATGATAGTCTTCGCCTAATGAAAAAGAATGGTATTTCTGGTCTGCCTACCATTCTTAGAAAACTGAAACAATGTGATGCTTGTATTCTTGGAAAGCACAACAAACAACCTTTCCATGATTCTACCTTTAGAGAATGTATAAGACTTGAACTGAATCATTATGATTTATGCAGACCTATGCATGTTCCTTCTGCAAATGGAAATTAATATGTAATTTCCTTTATTGATGATTACACCAGGATGTGTTGGGTATACTTGCTGAAATATAAATCACAAGCTTTTGAAACATTTAAAAAATTTCATGTATGGATTCAAAATAAAGCTCAGTCTCGTATTGGCTCTATTCATATTGATAATGGAAGAGAATATATATCTGATGAATTTGCAAATTACCTTTGCCAACATGGGATCAAACACCAAACAACATTTCCATACAATCCTCAACAAAACGGGGTAGCTGAATGAATGAACATGAAACTTTTAAATATGGTTCATTCCATGATGTTTTTCACTAATGTTAAATTGGTGTTTTGGGATGATGCAATTATATGTGTAGTTTATGTCAAAAACATATGTCCATCTCATGCTATCAAAAACAACACTCCATATGAAATGTGGTATGGCCACATTCCTTCGGCAAGGCATCTCAGGGTCTTTGGTTCCACCTGCTATGCCTTGATTCCTAAGGAGAAAAGAAGCAAGCTTAATGTGAGGAGTCATAAGTGCATCTTCTTGGGGTACTCAAATACCACCAAGGGGTATTGTCTTTATGATGAGACAAACAAGAAGTTCATCCTTTTTAGAGATGTGACATTTCTTTAATCCACCAAGAAAGATGGAACTGTTGAGAGACAACTTAATCATTTGGACAGATTCCCTCATGTAAAGACATATCATGAATTTTATGATGATATTCCACATTTTGAGTGTTCATCCTGATGAGATCGGAAAGACAGGAACCAAATTATCCTCAAAACAAGATGGAGGTAATGTAGATAATTCAAACTCAAGTGATGTAGAAGATATGTATGTTTCATATGATTGTGAGTTGAATTTATCTACTAACCATGAACCAACTTCCTTTAAAGAAGCCACTTATCATGATGAATGGAAAGAATCTATGCAGAAGGAATATGATTGGCTACAAGTGGACCCTCCATATGGAATCAAACTGATTGGCTACAAGTGGGTATTCAAGAACAAGTACATATTAGATCGCTCACTTGACAAGCAGAAATCAAGGCTCATGGAAAAAGGATTTGCACTTAAAGAAGGTGTTGATTATGAGGATACTTTTTCCCTCATAACAAAATGGGCTACCATCCACACTCTATTTTCCATGACAACACATCATGGATGGAAAATTCACCAAATGGATGTGAAGACTGCTTTCTTGAATGGAGACTTGAAAGAGAATGTGTTCATGTCTCAACCAGAAGGCTTGTTGTGAAGGGACAAGAACATAAGGTATGCAAGCTCATCAAATCCCTGTATGGCTTGAAACAAGCACCATGAGCATGGTATGAAAAGTTAATCGAGCATCTTCTGAAATTGAATTTCAAGCATTTCAATCTTGTCGATGATACTTTGTTTGTCAAGAAAGTTGGAAAAACTATTGTATATCTTGTAGTATATGTAGATGATTTGTTTGTAAAGGGGAACAATGAGAACCACATTGCATACATAAATAAAGAGTTGAATAAAGGCTTCAAGTGACATATTTGGGACATATTCACTACTCTTTGGGCATTTAAGTGATACAAAACCAAAAATACATATTCATCTCCTAGAAGAAGTACATTGGAGGACTTTTGAACAACTTTGGCATGGCTGAGTGCAATCTTGTTTCCACTCCAATGGAACAAAAGTTGAAACTCACATCAACATAAGGGAATGAATTTGAGGATGCAACCAAGTATAGACAACTTGTGGGAAGTCTTATGTATCTTACTACCACCAGAACAGACATTTAATTTTTTGTTGGCATTCTTTCCAGGTTCATGCAAAATCCTTGTGAAAGACATTGGTCTGCTGCAAAAAGAGTTCTAAACTACTTTAAAGGAACTCAAGATTTTGGACTCAAGTACTCTAAGGTAGATGACTTCAACCTGATTGGATATTCCAATTCATATTTTGATGGGGATAAGGAAAATGAAGTGTCAACTTTAGGTTATATCATGAGTCTTAGATCAACAATTGTCTCCTAGAGATCATGCAAACAATCGGTTCCAACAAATTCCACGACATAGGCATAATATGTGGTAGCCGCATAAGCAACGAAGGAGATTGTGTGGCTTAATAAAATACTTGAATATTTGCAGGAGAAACAAGTGAAGTCTACTCCTCTTCTAGTTGATAATACTTCTGCAATCAAGTTGGCCAAGAATCCCATATTCCATGATCGAACCGAGAACATCAATACACACTATCACTTGATTCAATATCATGTAGAGGCCAAGACTATTCACTTAAGACATTGTTCCACAAATGAGCAAATTGAGACAACTTCACCAAAGAGCTTGGAAGATAAAATTTTGAGAAGTTCAGAATGATGCTTGGACTCACACACAACCCTTCATATTAAGGGGGGGTTAATGTTGGACATTTAATTCCTTTGGGTCGCGTTACTTGTAATTATAATGTAAATATGAAGAATTGTAGGTGATAGGGACGGTCACCCATTTGGGAAGACCAAGATTCATTTAGTTATGTATATATCAACCTACCTATCCTGCTCCCTGGTCTGACACAAGGAATGGCTATATCCCCACTCAAGAATTTTTTATTCTCACTAGGATAGGTGAGATGGGAAGGATTATTGCCCTGGGCTTATAGCCTGTTAAAAAAAATCAATCATCCTGTTAATCCCTAAAGTTGCACTTGATTGTGAGAGGGAAAGCTAAGGCATCATCACGTTATTGCAATGGTTTTATGGATAAAGATTTGTATTGGGTTTTGAAATGGTTTGAAGGTTGGGTTAAAGATAATGTGAAAGTATCAATCTCAAATATGCAAGAGCAAATTCAAATCTCATTGGCTTAGTAAATGGCAATCAATCCAATAAATCAGATGGAAAAAGTAATATGAAATATAGAGAAGTATGTAAGCTTTCGATTTGTCCACTCACATATGAAACTCTTGATCCCAAATATCATACAAGAAGAAAGATAAAAGTACTTGAAAATAAATCTGATTATGAACAAGCAAACAATAAAATCTTCATTGGCTTACTCACAAACAAGATACATCATATGCTTAGCGAGAGATAAACATGCATTCACATAAGGAAAAAGATAGAAATATAGACAAGAATATAAATCTAACAATCAGAAAGCCTTTTCCAGTTAGTACCAAAATGAAATAGTTCTTTGTCTTACAGAGTTTTTCTCAAAAGTGGCCAATGGTTCCCAACCAATCAACCCTTAATTCTATCAATCAGATCCCTCTTAATACACAACAATTAGTTTTCAAAGATCTTACTTTCTAGATACAGTGTATATAAGATCCTATCTTCTAGCTAAAACTTAGGAGACATATCCTCTCATACAGATAACTCGAATCTTCTATAACCTAGTCTTTAGATAATTAACTTGAATATAGACTAGTTTTTGATCTGATGAGATATTCAGATCTCACGAAATAAGGAGTGGATATGATGCTGAACTAGTCGTCCAAGATGGCATGAAGAATAGACACTCCTATTGTGATGAGAAAAATATTCACATATTCATAATTACTCTACCTCTGTGTATCTTTTAATAATATTTTTCAAAACCTTAGCATCTGTATGGACCATTTAAGCTTATGCTTTGTCGATACTCTAACATGGACCCCTTTGCAGTCTTCAGGCTCATTTTTGGAACAGGAAACTCATTCTGAGTTTGAATATCCAATTCTGACTCTGTTTTTAATTTCTTCTTCTATGTTCTAGTCATCTTAGGTACATGACAAATTTTATGTAAATCCTTAGTCTCATGTAATGACTGCAACTTCCTTTTGTTGGATCGGGTCATTCTAGCTACAAGGGAACTCTCTTTCACTGTAACAACAAGATTTTTTTGAACCTTCTTTACCTTTTTAGCTTTCTATTCTAGATAAGTTTTATGCTTTGGTCCTTGTTCTTCAAGTTTAAGAGATTTGATCAACCAGTCCCAAGAATGTTGGACTTCTCCCAAAGCAAACATAGCTAGGGTTTTGATCAGTATTTGGTGAAAATTACTTTTAGTAGCAGTTGGAGGATGGGGCTGTATCCTTTTAGACATTTTTGACAAGCTCTTTAATAAAAACAAAGGCAAACACAGAGGACTATCACCATTCAAATGCATCAACAATCTAATATGATAAAGATGGACAAGGGAAAATCACCCTTCACATGTAATGTACCCACGAATAATCATTAAAGCAGTTTTCCATTCTTTCTTCATCCAACTCTGTGGAATATCCTGACTCCAGTTAGGGATTTGGTGTTCTGGAAGTAAAAACTGATTTACAATTTCACCAAGCAACATCTCCTTCTTCCACCACCTCTCCATACACTGATAACCTGCATGTAGTCCCAATCGAATGTTTTGTCACATGTATCATAACTTTTCCCACCACTGTCTCGAAACCATCAAATTTTTGCGCAAACATCATGGATACTTGTTCATGACACTACTACATATTGGAAAATTGTGGTGTTATGGACAAAATTGGAGATACTGTCAAAAAATAGAGGAAATTTTAATTTTTTTTCTCCATACTACCCGGTATCATCGCACTTGTGACGTACTTTTCAAATCGTTGCAAGGGCGACAATGTTTAGAAGGCATTGCCCTTGCGATGTAATCAAATGTGCGTCGCACTTGCGATAGTGTGGACACTAGGTCCCCCCCCCCTATTGGTCACCCACTATTTGACAAAGTCAAAATTGACTTTGTTAAACTATCGTCGGAATTGTGATGTTATGTGCATCGCACTTGCGACGATGTGGACACTAGGTCCCCCCCCTAACGGTCACCCACTATTTGACAAATTCAACATTGACTTAGTCAACTGTCCTTAGAATTGTGACGTTATAAAAATATAAATATGTTGCATTTTACGGATGTTGCGACAAGTTTTCTATAACAACGTCGGTTCAAAAAGGGTATAAGGCTTTCTTGGCGAATGAAAAACATGTTTTTTTTTCATATATTATAATAGAAAAATATAATAGATATTCTATTATACACCACTCAATTTTATAAGATAATAATCAGTATATGTTTGTGGGGAAGAATGTCAGAAAACATTAGAAGTGGGAAAAAAATTAAAGAGGGTGAAAAGGGTGATAGTAAATGCTATTGCCCTTGCAAAAATTGTTGTACTAGACGTCCGAAAAAAGTTTTAATAACAACAACTAAAAAACATTGTAGAAAATATGGGCACATGGACGGGGGATCAAATGAATATAGTCCCATGGTAATTAGCTATATATATATATATATATATATATATATATATATATATATATTCATTATCTATTTTAATATTGATTGTATTCTCAAACTTTTATACTGTTTTATACTTGCACTAGTTTTTCATGATTGTTTGTAATTATAAAATTAGATTTGCCCCCTAAATTTTTGCAGAAAGCACCAAGTAGTAGCAAAAATGATGTTGTACAAGATGAGGAACATGAAGTAGATAATGAAGATCAAGTTAATGATCCCATAGAAGTAGATGACAATAATAACATAGTTCAAGATGATGGGACAAATCAAATGATCCAAGACTTATTCGGTCATCCATATGAGAATCATGGGGATAGTAGTGATGGTATTTATGATGAACCTCTGACTGAAAAGTCAAATAAATGACTTTATAAAGGGCCAAGAGCAAATCTTCTCTCCACTACATTGTTGCTGGCGACCTTAAAGGTTAATAATCATTTGTCGCACACTTGTATGACACAAATCCTAAGGTATGTAATATGTTTCATCACATATACATAAAGGTTGACTCCCCCCCCCCTTTTTAGTGTTAACTAATGTTTAAAATAAAAGTGCAATATTTACAATTACTATTCTTTACATTAACTAGTTATTTTTTATGTTTTAGATTGTTAGGTGAATTTTTGTTACCCTCGTCAAATATTTTACCTCGCACATATCAAGATTTACATGCCATTATGAAAGACATTGGAATGGAGTATCAAAGTATAGATGCATGTCCTGATGATCATATTATATATTATGGACAACATGCATCAAAAACAAAATGCCCGGTATGTGGTGTGAGTAATATTGAATCGATCAAGTAACAAAAATGGTGCCTCGAAAGGTTCTTCGACATATTCTCATAATTCCACGTTTGCAACGACTATTCAGGTGCCAAAGCATAGCACAATTTATGGATTACCAGGCATGAAAGAGAATTGAAGATGGAGTTCTTTGAATTCCTGCAGATGGTTATGAATTTAAGGAAATTGCTGCAAAAATGGCCAGAATTTACAGATGAACCTTGTAATGTTAAACTTTCATTGGCAACTGACGGTGTTAACCCATTTGGAGAGCTTCAATATGTTTACTTGATGTGGCCTATTTTTGTTATCAATAATAACATTCATCCTTGGATGTCAATAAAAAGGGAGCACATAATGTTGACAATGATTGTTCCATGTATTTGTTTACATTAATTTTTCGAATGTAAATTTTTCATTTTTTTTTTTTTTTTTGCATAATATCTTTTATTTATTTATTTATGTATATATACATACCATGGTAGTAATTTTGTGTAATTTCAAACAATTAGGTAAGTACCAAGTTAAATATATGAATGTGTATAACGAGCCTCTTATCAACGAGCTACTAAAGTTACGGGAAGGCATCATTGTGTATGACATATGTAAACTAATTGGGCAGAAGAGATTTCAATGCCGTGGAATACTTTTATGGACAATTCATGATGCCCCAGGACTAACACATTTTTGTGGTATGTAATGTTCCATAATGCATGCTTGAATAGTATATAATTAATTGAATATATCATGCATGTTGTTTAAATAATCCTTTTGTATATTAATAATTCACATTAATCCATCTGTTGCAGGTCTTCAAACAAAGGGTAAATTTGCATGTCCAGTTTGTGGTCCTAAGATGAAATCTCATCGGTCAAATTTTTTAGGAAAGGAGGTGTTTGATGATTATAGACACTTCCTCTCTAAGAACCATAAGTATCATACTACTGAAAAAGATCTTTTCAATGGGAAACAAGAGAATAGACTAAAACCACAAAGAATGACACCTCGCTTATGGAAGTTGGCATATGACATAATTAATCCTCGAGGTACGCATTTTGTTTATGTATCGTAAATGGAATCATGTTTTGAAATTTTAGTTTAATTATTCAATTTATTTTACCACATTTGATAAATAATGTTCTGATTTTTTTTTATGCTTCATCAATGTCGTCGTCGTGAAGGTAGTAATAATGGGCTTCCACGAGGAATGAAATGTTATCCCACTCAATTCATGAGGTTGCCTTACTATGATGAGCTAAAAATAGTTCATTTGTTTGATGCAATGCATATCGAGAAGAATCTGATAGAAACATTACGATGAATCATTGATGGCATGAGGGATAAAGAAAAAATTGTCAAAATTTGTAATAACATTTAGGAAGCCAATCATGCAATGTAAAGTGTAATCCGATCAAATAGCGATGGAGACCAAAATAACCTTCCATGGTTATTAACCGAGTAACAAAGCAAAGGTGTAAAAGAGGTCATTCAAAGAGTTAATTTTCCCATAGGTTTTTGTTCAAACATAAAGAATATCTTAATGAAGAAAGGTGAATTTGGTGGGGTAAAAACACATGATTGACATACCTTCATTAACGTAATTAATAATTTTAGTATTCATATTTATATATTGGTTGTATACATTTTTTGATATTTTTATTTTTTTGTCTAGTTTTGAAACAAGTAATGATTCGTTTTAATTGTTACAATATGGTGTACCTCTATCTCTCCCAAACTACTTTGACAACAATGCCAAACACATTATATATGATCTTGGAAAATACATGAGGTAAGTAGTTGCAATATATATGCAAAAAAAAAATCAATTTTTTGTTGTTCTTAATGACATGTGTTTTACTTGTATTGTAATATGTATTATGTTTTGTTGAAACATGTTATTTTCTTGTGTCATGATCTGTAGATGGTTGTCATTGAAAGAAATCCATGAAGATGATATGAAGTATTGGAAGAGAGAAATTCCTCAGCTAATGTGTGAAATGCAGAAGTATCTACCTCCAACATTTTTAAATGCATAAGAAAACTACCTCATACACTAAGTTGAGGAGATTGAAATGTGTGGACCTGTACACACAAGGTCAATGTGGTTGGTGGAGATGCACTTGAAATCATTGAAGGCTTTGGTTAGATAAAGAGAACGTCTTGAGGGTTCTATGGTGGAGGGATATATGGTATATGAATCCATGGTGTATATTAGTCAATATCTTCCTAAATTAGCAACGCAAGCTAGATTGCATTTGGGATGTGAACTACATCAAAAAAATTGAAGGGGAGCAACTGTTGGGGAAAGCTACAATGAAGAAAGTGAGATGTAATTAAACTATGGATATTTGTAATAAATATAAATTTTTCATTTTTTCGTGTATATGATCATACTCATTTAATATTTATTCTTTCATCATTTATTAATATTTACCATGGTTATAAATAATATTTAATATTGGTGAATTGTGATTTTTTGATCGGTCAGTTTCTCAAGATTGGGATGCACTACATTTATACATTGCAAACAATCTTGACTGGAGAAGCTTGTTGTAATGGGGATTTTGATGTTACGCAGAGGGAATTAGATTTAGCATATTGTTTGAAAGATGGAAAGGCAACCAAATTCACCCATTTTATTTAGTTATTTTGTATTATATTAATGTGATTGTAGGTGTGTTTTTTTTATATTATACTTTCCAAGTTATATAAATTTATTTATTATTAATTGACAATGCATCTTTTACATGTTTGGCATATTGCACTTGAAACACCACAAGGCTATGTGGTGCAATGATCGTAAATTTCACATCAAACAGTTGGATGAAACCGGGAAAACTTATGATAGTGAGATAACTACATTATTCCAGGTCACTAATGTTTCCTTTAGGAGTGACAAACGTCCTCGAGAATATGAAAATACATACTATGGGTTTTGAATGATATAATTGAGTGTGACTTTAATTCCGTCAAATTAGTTTTGTTCGATGTCAAATGGTATAGGTTACGAATGCATGAACATGATGAGAAAAGAACTATTATTCAACATGCCAACGGATTTCCAATGATTAAAAGAACGGTTTTTGAAAAATCAAATATCCGCTACATTTTTCCAAGTCAATGTGAACAAGTCTTTTACTCAAAGGTTCTAGGTAAGAGGGATTGATCATTTGTTGTTAGATATGATCCAAGAGGAAGGAAGTTAAAGTATACTGTAGATGAAGAAGATGATATTGAAGAAGAAGATGATGTAGAGCTAGAGCAGGAAGAATATGGGTCGATAGATGAAGAAGATGGAGAAGATGAACCATGTGTAGGAGACAATGCACCAGTTCTTGATGATGATATCGATGAAGATATGCTCGAAAATGACATTGATGACGATGATGATATCATCAATCCTTTCAACATTGTTTCTAAACCGGATGATGATACAAATGTCGACTTGGATGATCAAGAAGAAGATACAAAAGAAGGATGATACAAATGTTGTGTTGGATGAGGTACATAACTAGATATTTTAATTTGTATGAATTATTCTCTTTAAATAATTTTTTATGTGGCTTAATTACATGTTTTTAAGTTCTATTTCATTTTTTTTTTGGTAGTTTCTATGCATGATTACTATGTTTCTTTTGTTTATTTTCTATTTTATAGATTGGGTATTGGGGAATTGAGAGTGATCTGAGGGGGGGGGAGGGGCCATATGAGATTCCACCTTCATGTGGTTGGCCTTGTTTAGTAGAGAATAAATTATTCTCAAAACTAAGAGAAGTTCATTCATTCATCTTTATACTCAAATATCACTCACATACCCACTTTATATATCGACCCCTCTCATCCTCGTTTCGTTTTAATTTTATCAGTTGAATTTTAAAGGAAAAAGTTATTAAAAGACATTGTACAAGGGATAGAGTACATGATGGGCAACAATAACCTGTGAATGGGGCCAAAGTTTAATTTTTTTCAAAATGTTTCTGTATGCACTGAGATTTGACATGGATAGACTGTTCACATGCCTTGACGATATGGGAGGGTTTCCAGACTAAAATATCACTCACACACCCACTCTTTATTTTCAATGTCTCTGTCGTTCAAAACCAAAACCATGCCAATTAGGCCCATGATTTTCGTTGTGGAAAGAAGAAGGCAATAGATGAAATTTCGTATTTAAATAATGATTTCGTACTAATATTCTTTATGGAGCAAACACTAGTAAATTTGGGTCATTTTGCGATGGCCATTTCGACACTCTTTTGATGTTATGTCGTGGCGATTGTGGTGAATCTTGGGCTTCTTAAACGTCACATCATATCCCATGGCAAGTGCGACAAACCAGAGATAATGTTGCAAGAGCGACGACCCAAGGAGGTCATTGCAAGCGAGATGACCTTCGGTGCTCGTCACAAGAGAGATGACCTACAATGATCATCGCATGAGAGATGACCAATGATGATTGTCGCAAGAACGACAACCTAGGATCCTCATCACAAAAGCAATGACTGGAGTAGTTCTTGCGACGAACTATTCAAGCATATGGTATCATCGACGATAATGACAGGTCATTGCACTTGCGACGACCCTGGTAGTTATTGTGATGAACTATCAATACTATCGACGAACCATTGGTTCACAAGAGAAACGACTCTGGTGGTTCTTGCGACGAAGTGTTCGTCGCAAGAGAGATGAACGATCGATAGTTGTGATGAAATTTTCATTCTATCGACGATCCTATTTGTCGTAAGTGAAATGACCCTGGTATTTCTTGCGATGAAGTGTTCTTGTGACGAACGATCGATAGTTGCGACAAACTATTCATACTATCGACTATCCCCTTCATCACAAGAGCGAAAAAATATATCTATTTTATTTTATTTTTATTAAATATTAATGCAAGAATGAGCTATGTGGATGTTGGTATGGTCATTCTTTGCAAATATTCCATATGAATATCTTTCTTCTCTTGACGCAAGCACTAGATTATGGAAAAAAATTATGAAGCTATTCAGAAAAACAAAAACAACAAGAACAACCAGCACAAAGATTTTGGAAAAAGTATCATTTACAAAAGTCAATTAACATAAATTGCTTATGAACAAAAACATAAACAACACGAAGTCATCACCAATACCAACTGCCATTCATTCGTACTAACTACCATTCATTCGTAGGGAGGTGTATAAACAATATTTCATGCCAAGGGAATATGAAGAGTCATGGAAGTTTGCATCCCATTTGTTCATGTCTTGATTAGTCATAATAGTTTAAACTTTACACATCAGGAAGATGAAGAGATAGAGGACTCAACAACCAATTATGATGGTTGATCTTGCTTGTAGTATTCTTGCTGAGTTTTCTATTTGCATTGGCGCACCTGCACCAATACAAGTGTGTGCATCAACATTAAAGTACACACGACTATGCCCAATTATATGCACCCTACTCATGCATGTGACTAAATCCGGTTTGCATGGGGATCTAAACAAGTGAACCTCACTCATATTGTTGGGTCTGTGCGTGAACACAACATGACTTGACCCACCACTCTTGGCACACATCAAAATTGATATTATCATGTGCTCACTTGTACTTAGACAAAACTTCAAAGATACACAATTCTTTAGTGTAGGTCCTACAATCATACTTAGTCGATCTCTGATTATTTTATGACTCAGGCCCCCTTTATATAACCCAAAATAAAAAAATTCATTCTACACAGATTCCCAATAATTTCTGCCAAGTCTCTCCCAATTTTTTGTTGAGTTCAAGTCAAACTCTAACTTTCCAACCTCGCTGATTTTTGTGATCTTGGTTGTATTCATGTGTGCATGTAGTTAGACTAGTGGATATATCTCGAATTTCTCTGAATGTTCTCTTCATGTCATTCTAAATTTTGTACTTAAAAGACTGTAATTATTGTAGCCTGCTATGGTTATCTAAATGCAGTACAAATTAGAGCATAAGACAACGTCTTGTATGTGTAAAATCTCACTATAACTCCTTGGAAATGAGGCAATTGTAAGCACTCATGTTGTCACATGTTCAATGTTTCTATTTATGCATAACGATAAAAAACAATGGAATTGAATGGCTAGAAGTAATGCTTACATCTAAACCACCGTTTACTATTTTCTCTTCAAACGAAATTGAGAGATCATCCATGTTATCACCAAGACAACAAAATTATAAGACACTCCTTGAATTTGGACATGTGTGAGTAGTTTTTCTAAATGAATTCTAAACATGCTCTTGATAATGATTAGTGAAATTGAATCACAAACATTCCAATCTCTATGTAGTAAACAAAACAACACAAAACAAAATTGTCTATGCATATGCCAATGCACATTAAAAACACATAGCCAAATTGTCTATGCACACTAAACTGTCTATGCATATACCAATGCACATTAAAAACACATTATGTAAACAATAATAGTACATATTCCATAATCAATCACAGTCGATATACTAGTACTCTAAGCTGATACAATGGAGTTACTAGCACCAATTCCACGTGCTTCTCTTATTCCTTACCAGTCATCGAGTTATAATGTTCTTATACTCGGAAGTGGTATCTATATCTCATTTATTTTAAATACTCTATTGCATAATTATGGTTATGCTTATACTATGATATCTAGGGGATTACTTATACACAACCACAAAAAACCAAGTTGAAGTATTAGATTGGCTGTGTGAATCATATGATATGATGAACTAAAGGGAATTGTATATGCTACATGCTTGGGTGTGGTTCATTAGATAGAATGACTGGCCCCATAGTGGCCCACAAATGATGCTAATGTAAAAATAAATAAATAAAAGGAACCTTAATAAATCATAAAAAGAAGAAAAAAGGCAAGATATACATGATCTTTGATATTCTAATGTGTAGCATTGCATTGATACAACATCTATAGCAACTGCAAATGCGCGAACTACATACTGTAGTAAATAAAAACATAATTATATTTTATTTTTAGTAAAAACCAAAAAATACTTTTAAGACATGTCGATAAATCCTAATAGAAATTAAAACCGACAAGATTGCAAATATTTGTGTTCTAAGACTTTTGCGATGGATCCGAAAGTACTCTCTGAACAAGATTGCAAATAGTAAACACCATTGTTATTCTTTTTTGTAAAATCCATATGAGAGGAGATTAAATAGTGACACACACACACATCTCATATGTGACGGCCTAAATAAGCTCCTTTTGGTTTCGAGAATAATTTTTGGAGTCGTCTAATCTTGAAGCAAACCTCCCACGATTTGAAGGAGCAACAACGAAGTCAACATTGACTATGTTGTTGCTCCATTGGATCGAGAGAGGTTTGCTCCAAGAATAAACGACTCCAATAATTTTTTCTCTACTGAACATGGCCAACCACATGAAGGTGGAAGCTCCTATGGCCCTTCCCCCCCTCACATCACTCTCAATTCCCCAATACCCAATCTATATTCTACTAAAAAACATGCATTAAAAATATTCAAAATTGATAAAAAGTGATTGTAAAGCTATAAATGAGGTTTATCATTCGAAGGCATATGTCATAAAAAAGAATTTTTATAAATGAGATTTCTCCTTCAAAATATGTTACAAATATACTATCTATATAATTTACATCTATCTGTGTTATAAAATTATTATACATCATCAATTTCTTTTAGTCTTCTTTTGTGTTTTCCAATTCTTAAGTAATTCATCCATGTCCATGTCTTCGTTTACTGGGTGCTCTTCAGCAATTGATGTTACTTTAGTCCTTTCACGCCGAGCACGTTTGGTCTCATACCCATGGCGTGGAGGCTGCTGTGAGGGGCCATCACCTACAAAAACAAAAAATATTAAATTTGTATGGCCAATTTTTAAATATCATTGAAGTAGTTCGTTAATATTAAAAAAAAACCTATGTAATGTAATTATTTACCTGTTGGTCCACCAATCGGCACCGTTGGAATGGATTCCCTGTTCTCCTGATCATCTTTAGGTCGAGGAGGCTCAACTACGACATTATCTTCCATTGAAACGACAAAATTTATAAGGACAAAACTGTAAATGTATAAGTAATAAAAATTAGAAGTACAAAATTATTAAGTATATGCTTAATATACATCCATTTTACCATCGTGGACCTGAGTCACAACAACATCTTGGGGCTGCACCCCACTGGGATGGGGCTGCTGGGGAGCACCATGATCTTCTATCTGCGCTGCACTATCAACACTTTGTTTTCCAGTACTAATGGTTTCATTGATAATGCTCCTCCCTTGATTAAAACAAAGTAAGACATTAAAGTTATGGACGATATCAAACATTTACGTATTTTATAAGTAATGAAAGGTTAATGTGGACTGATTTTTATTTACCTTATCCTGCAAACTGGATCTTGGGGTATGCCCCATGCTTTTCCTATGATCAACCACGACCTTATATTCGTACTTGTAACCAAGTTGGAGGTCTTCCTCCGTGGTTTCAATTCTGAAGTCGTCACCTTGCATTGCATAAGAGCATGTTTTTTTTAATGTTTTTGGCTGCAATAAATTGAAATTTGTAAGGCGATACAAATAATATTCTTAAGATGTTTGGGTACTTACGATTCGTGATTGTAACCTCGAGTAGACGCCCTGGCCTAGCTTGTGTTGGCCATGTTTGGAAATCCTTTCTTTGGTTGCCTTCGAAGTGTCAGACAACCTATCATCCAAAATTTCAAGTATGTTATATACCACACTTTTATTTAGATCTAAAGAAAATTAAAGGTATTGAAATCAAAATATTGTAATTTACCTTGGGGTACTAGTTATTTTTCTCCTAATTTTTTCAATATCTTTTCTTTTGCATCATCAATTATCACCTTCCACTCCCTCTCCGGAATCGAGGGAGGATGCTCATACCTAGGGTTGCCTGCCAAGCTTCATCTGTAAACATCCCATATATATTTTAAATTGTCACCTGCTGCAGAGGTGATCGTTTTTTTATTGAACTTGTCTACTACAAAGAGGCCTTCGAGATAATCCATAAGTTATTTTTTGAGGTTGGAATTTTGGCAATTCCACCTCATGCGTAAGGTTACCCCAAAAATCAACAAGGCCTTGATATCTAGGTGCCTATAAAAATGGTCATTTCATACACACAAAATGATGTGATCATTAATTTAAAAATAAAAATCTAAATGATTTGTGTATGAGATGGACAACATGAAACAATTAAAATATGAAAAACTACCTGAGAGTCTTATTTGTTTTAATGGAAGTTCGTTATCGTCGACCAAAAATGTGCATGGAAGGATCCCCGTGCTGGTCACACGCCTAGCTCCAGGAAATGCAACCATGTCAATCACATCATCGGTCTCATCTATGTCACCACCTCTAGAGCCTAACCGCCGTGTGAATGCCTGGAGGTGCGTGTCATGGATTCTATCTGGAAGATGGAGAAGTAAACAATACTCTAGCATTTGTATGACAACCCATGCCGAGACTCCGGGTTGTCTCTGCAGCGCCACTACTACCAACACCAGGCTGAACAGGCTCCAAAAAACTCTTTATAAAAAAGAAACTGTTTTTTCGTGATATAATGTAAAAGTTAAAAAATAGACTTTCATAATTGAACATATGAGTACATTAAAAAACACTTTAAATTATGGTTATTACCTTATATGTGTTAATATGTGACATAAGGAGGGTGATCCTTTTTAGGACGTCATAAGTTTGATCTAGACAGTTTAACAAGCTATCAAGTTCTTTGTTCGCTTTAATGATCTTTCTTTTTATTAATACCATCGGATCATGGGATGAATACAACCCCTCCTCATCGACTGAATCATGATCAACATGGCTTGCCGACTACATATAATTTCAACAAAAGCCATGTTATTTCAGTTATATAAACAAATGTACTAACTGATCGCCACACAAATAAAATTATATAAACAAATAATAAAATTCATGTAAAATGAAAGTCAAATTTGATAATCATTTGCATGTTCTGCAGCTGGCCCTTTTCCACGATCATCCTACCACATTATAATATAATTAGAACCCCCAAACATTTAAAAAATTGTTAACGATAACAAAAATATTTCTTACCACCCAAATAAAATCAACCTCAACTATCAACCTCCCATATTATTATAAAATTGGAACCGTGAAATATTTAAAACATTGTTAAAGATAAAAACAATATAATGCAATAAGTAGAGGTTGCTTAACGAGGTGTTGCATAATTACTCGCACACTATTAGTCAATGTTTCTATTGGATTCAAATGGTAATCCACTAATAACTCTTCCATGTTAGCTATATTTTTTATTGTGCACAAGACTACTCGATTCTTTTCGCTTCCCTCATATATGAAATTCGGTTGCTTGTTTGTTGTCCCGGGTCGTTTGTTATTTATAAACCCTGCGATATTGCTAGAAGCTTTAGCCCTTCCATCAATATAGATAGTCTCTCCCTTATTTTTATCATTGTTTATTAGTTGTATATATTTTGAGGTGAGTGCATATCTCTGCATACTTCGCATGTACTGGACCAGCCGCATCCAATCGTTATAATTGTAACATGGTCTGACATAGTCCATCAATTCAGTTACTGTATTGTATTTTACAATTATTCCATCCATGGAAAATAGCCCCAGGCCATGCATGGAGGATGCTGCAATGCGATATGTTTTATTGACAATGAAGTTAGTGTCTAATGGAGGCAGTTCCTTAGGTACCCATTGTTTCACTAGATGATGATACCTGAGTGGCACCTCTATGTTTCCTATGCTCTCATCATCATAAGAGCACGATCCTCCTTCAACAAGAAAAAATTCCATGCATCTACGAAATTTTATTTTGACTTTTTCACCTCTGGTCCTTGTTTGTGTATCATATCTACTAGATGCAGTCACATTTCCCTCTATTTGTCCTAAGCTTCCCTCACTTGAGGAAGAAATATCTGGCAGGTACCTGTTTGGTTGTACCTTCAGTCGCATGTGCATGTGTTGTTAGTGAGTATTCCATCCTCATCCTAGAAATCTTATAGTTCAAAGTTTACTATTTTGACATAAGCAAAGAAGAATGGTAGTTGACTAGTCAGATGAAGAGAAAGAAAAAGAAACAATTTAGAGAATGGAGTTTCACAAATAAAGAAGACCTTCTATCATACAACTGAGATTTTAGGTAAGAAGAGATTAGAGGAAAATCATTAATAAGGGAGAAATCAATAAAACACATCCAGGTAAGAAAAAATCCACAAAAGTTTCCAAAAAATCACTATGTCCCCAAGAAACCCCAAATGACCGAGATAGAGAGAAGTCCATTAATATAGTAAGAACCAATAAAAGTGGTAGTGATAACGAAGAGATGAGAATTGTAATGATGAGATAAAGAGGCAAAACAATAACACTGTTTGTCATAGAAAATTGAGCCCAAAACTAGAATGGAGGTCATTAAAAACTTATAGATAAATGAACTTGGATGGGTTGCATAAAGGAAGAGATATAAAACCTATGGTAAAATCAAACCGTGGAAAAGTGAAAAGGAGAAATGGATAGAAAAAATAATAAACATTTCAAAAGTCAACGTTCGAAAGATTTTAAACATGGCCCAACAAGCTATCAAGTTCCTGCCAATACTAGGAACTTGATAGAGAAAAAATTGAAGGACAAGATGGAAATTTAATAGAGGAGGCAACCCAACAAAATTTTACATGACCAATTGACAAATAATTGACGACACATAATTTAACGAGGAGATACGAGGTTAAATAAGATGCAAGAGAGTTAATGGGAGATGGAAAGTCCAAAATAGGTTGAATGGAGAATCGATCAACCTTATAAGAATTGTTGAAGCTTTTTGCACCCAAATTATTGGAATTAAGATCAATGAAAGTAGGACCAACAAAGGTGGGATCAACGAGAAAAATGTTAACATAGGAAGAGTTGACAAAAATCGGTTTGACTAGTGGAAGGGCAATGGAAAGTGAGTTAGTGTCACCTAAACCAATAAAAGTTAGTTTGACCAGTAGAAGATTAACGTGATGTAAGTTGATGAAAGGTAAGAAGATATGTGGCAAGGATAAGGCATTAAAGGAAGTATAAATATTAAAGAAAGTAGTCAATCAAGCAATAAATGAGACACAAATCAATAAAACACATCAAGTTAAGAAGAAATCCACAAAAGTTTCCAAAAAATCACTATGTCCCCAAGAAGCCCCAAATGATCGAGATAGAGATCAAATGTCCATTAATATAGTAAGAACCAATAAAAGTGGTAGTGATAACAAAGATATGGGAATTGTAATGATGAGAGAAAGAGGCAAAACAATAGCACCGTTTGTCATAGAAAATTGAGCCCAAAACTAGAATGGAGGTCATTAAAAATTTATAGATAGATGAGCTAGGATGGGTTGCATAAAGGAAGATGTATAAAACCTGGGGTAAAATGAAGCCATGGAAAAGTGAAAAGGAGAAATGGATAGGCAAAGTAATAAACATTTCAAAAGTCAATGTTTGCAGGATTTTAAACACGGCCCAATTGATGTAATTTTAGTGTTTGAAAGAGGAGTCAACAAAGTTTATTCCCTTTTATTTTAATGGTATCCATATTTTGTATTGATCAAATGAGGAATTACCTTGGATTTGAAGCCATTAGGCACAAACTCAATCCTAAGACCAACTAAGGAGAAAAAACATCACACGCTAATTAATCTAGGATTCAAGCATGCAAACAAACCTTCTCACAAAGAAGCGTTAGTTGGTGATGGAATCCAAAATCGCAGGATCGATGCATGTAGGGGCTGAATTTCAATGGTGGGAAAGTTATGTTGACAACCTGCTTAACAAACTAACGCCCTGGTGCAAGTTACCTCACCAAGAAGTGGGAAATCCTCCAAGGAGTCTGAGTGAGTCTAGCCAACGTCCATCCCAGGTACAACACCACCTTCCTTGTGTTGTCACATTGGGTAGGAAGTATAAAACATTATGGCCTCTATGGTACCACTTGTTATCGCACAATCTATACTTGCCCAAATCCCAAGGCAAATGAATGCAATATTGGTGTAACAGGAGGTGACCTATCACTGTCACCTTAATAGGAAACCCCTTTCTGGTTAGGAGTATATCAAATTTACCCCAGGGGAGACGTCCCAGTGACCTAAAGGGATGATAAGACTAAGGCAAGGATGCAAGAAAATCCCCCTCTCACTGGTCACTCAAGTCAAAGGTTCTTCAAATCTTTAAGGGATGAAGCAATGGTGAAAATGAAGTGTACCTACCCATAACAAGACAACAAAGAAAATACGACAGCTTTCAAGTACAAAAATATGATAGTGCTTCTTAAGACCATGAACCTTCAAAAATAGGCTATCTGATATAAAGTTTTAGCAATGTAACAATTTACAACAACAATGAGTATTTTGCAACAGCCACAAGAATTATGCCTTGAAATTGCTTGAAAAGGATAAAAAGAAGTAGCTTTAACTATGCAGAATGATAATAATTTGTCACAAGCAAATTCAACAATGTCTAGCTAGCATTTAATGTCACTTTTGCAGAGAATTTGTTGTAGTAAGATGGTTGTAGAAATCTTTTGTAACAACAACAAATTCTAGTGCTCAAAATTGCAAGGAAACACCATGTAAACTGAGCATTTATCTGGTAGATTGATGGGCAATTGTCACAAGCAATTTATGGGTGAGCTAGGTGCAAGTTATGTAGTCGAATGCAACAAATTAGCATGAGTTAGTATGGATGTAGCAATGATTTGCAACAACAAGTTAGCTAAGGAATTAGTCCAGTTTAGGGTTATTAAAAGTTAGCAAAAGCTTCAAGGAAGAAGGTTTGAGTGCTTGTTTGATCAATCCTTCAACAAGAGAGAGACTAGAACTAGTGCCTTATAGGGCTTATGGAGTCAAGTGGAGGATTCTTCTAAGGATACAAATCAATTTTGATAGTGCACAAAAGTCTAAGAGGGAGAATGTGTAGGTGTTATGGGACTTATCGGTAAATGCAGACATAAACAGATCTCCCTATGATCCGGATTTATGTAGGAACACATTGAAATACAGAAATACACATAAACACAGAGATGCAACGGAAATAAGACTTCATTTCATTAATAACAAATGACTGAAATATGCTTACAGACGGAATGGAAATAAACTAGCTAGGCG
>JASDQU010104615.1:93373-119373 GCA_032191745.1 Picea mariana | reverse complement strand
CTTTCCCGTGCTTCTGATTTGCAGACCCAAAGTCTCGCTTCTTCTGTTTGAACTTCTGCTCAATCTTGGCAGCATATCGGTATGCCACATCAAGTGAGGAGATGTCGAGGAACTCCATTTACTCTTGAATGTATCTGTGCAGACAATCGTGGTACTTTAACACCAAATGTTTCTCTGAATATTTGATACCCAACTTTGTGCGTAGGGTATGAAACATATTCGTCATCTCATGCACATCTTGGTCCCTTTGCTGCCGCAACGTAGTCCATTGTATGTATTTGTCCTCATAGCTCCCCACGGGATAATATTGTTCCTTGATGGCATCTCGAAAAGAATTCCAAGTGGGTGCGGCCAAGAACAAAGAGGGTTCTCCCTCACCCTCTTGCTCCGAGTAGGTTTCCCACCAATGCTTGACATGGGGGGCGGATTTGAGGAGTGCGAAAATAATATTTTCTCGGTTGGAAAAGTCATGAACCGAGAAATATCCTTCTAACAAATTCAACAATCTATCTACGACATATGCATCTATTTGTCCATAAAAAATGGGAATGTCAAAGTTTACTTGTACCTTAAAAGGAGTGACACCTCCAGAGTGGCTTCTGGATGTCGATGCACCGCCAGTCGGAATCCGTTGAAGAATCTGGGCAAAGTTGTCCATCATCACATTCCTTTGTTTCTTGAGGGCCTCCTCGAGAAACATTTTGATAGGATCTCCTACTCCCTCATATTTCTTTTCTTCCCCCATGGGCAGTCGTCGGGGTTTGCGAGGCTGATCTTGCAAGGGTTCAACCAGATCGAGCCCCAACTCCTTGTACCCCGATCTCGTTGGGGACATGCAAAGAAGGATCGAGAATGAGCAGACCGCTCTGATACCACTGATTCGGATTTATGTAGGAACACAATGAAATACATAAATACACATAAACACAGAGATGTAGCGGAAATAAGACTTCATTTCATTAATAACAAATGACTGAAATATGCTTACAGATGGAATGAAAATAAACTAGCTAGGCGCTGGTAGCTTATCTCTGAGAAGAGATGTGGCCACTACTCGCATCCATGAGAAGATGATTACAATGAGGCTCTGAAGGCCCTTTTACAATAAATGGGAATGCCAAAAGTCCTAGACATCCAAAAACCTAACCCTAGGAGATGAAGCGCCAAAAGTCGTGTGGGCCCCGTTTGGGTAAGTGAGTACATCAACTTCTCGGGGTCGTAACTTTTGCATACGATCTCCGTTTTAGGCGTGTGATAGCTCGTTGGAAAGGTATCGTCGAGGAGATTCATTTTGGGGGCTCAATATGCCTTTGGCTATCATTGAGAGCCTCGATCTCGAAAAACCTTCATTTGGACCCTCAAAATGGCCCCATAAGTTAAAACCTGCTAAAAATAGTAAATTGCCAAAATTGCCAGAAAGCCGTTTTGAGCCATTTGGAAAAGATGGGTGGCCACCAATATCCGCCTGGATCAATACTGTGCGAAAACTAAAAAACTGAAAGAAGCAATGGTGGGGGTCCAAGTGGAATAGGTGGGTGGCCACCAATATCCAACTGGATCACCCTAGATCCACCTAGATCTAGAACAAAACAAAACATAATATGACGCTTTCCCTAAGCTCTAATCATTTTGTTTACTATCTAACAAGAGATGGGCAACATACAATTTAAATATCGCTTCCTCTTGTTGTTTTCGTTCTATCTCCACTCCAGTGCTCTAGTGATATTGGATCTGCAAGGGAACACAAGCCAACCAAAGTGAAAGAAATATAGTATACTCAACGAGAACGTATGCATGTGATCAAGAAATCATACAAGAAAACAAAACAATTTTTATGGGAAAGAAACATATCATTGTATTATATTAAAATGATGAAAGTGGATATTACAACGAAAGCCTTGATGTTGCAAGGTCCCTTTCTGATGACCCTTTGCTTCAACACACACACTTGCTCTGAGCTTGAATGAAGAAGATCCACAATGACTTGAGAAACTGAAATGAAGCCCTCAAGTATGAACTGAAGTAGAATTCCTCATCCAATTCTTAGCCTATTCAATATTAATCTTGCTTGAATTGACTTTAGCCTTTTCCATGAGAAATCCCTCTTTATATAGGGGAAAGAGAGATGTTTAAAGAGATTAGGATGATCCCACCAAATCAGAGAAGCGAGTAGGATCCCAACCATACAGATGCCACCTCATCTTATAGAAGATCCCCTTCTAGAACTTTCGTGAAGCTTGACTTTTTCTTAGCCTTTTGACATCGTCCCACCCTAGCTTTAGAGCAGCCTATGGAGATGTTGCAAACCAACTTTAGGGCAGAGGGCGACGACTAGGCATCGTCGCACCCTACTTATGGTGCAGCTTGCGATGACCCTCCTTAATAAGGATTTTAGAAGAGAAAGCCAATTACTTTCCTCATGAAGAAAGACACTTTTTGGAACATGAACACATGTTGTCAATGGATCATTAAGATGACCAAAATAATGTGTAACAAAATCCCCCCCAAAGTATGAGGCTGGAACTTGTGACAACCAAAATACTTTGTAGAATGTGTGTGTCGGAAACAAAGAGAACACCAGTCGGGAACCTGCAAACAATCAAGCATCAACATAAGGTCTGAGGTAGGCATTCCCATACTCAGATTACAAAGTGTCAAATGAGTCATGGCCACTAAACATACACTGTGGATCCATGTCATCGTGAATCGACATAGCCACCCAGAATACACTGTGGATCTATGCTCTAAAGACTTCAAATTCAGACATAGCCATGAGACATACAAAGTGGATCTATGTGTGATCTAAAAATGAAGAAGACTTGTATTCTTGAAAATATTTGCAAGTAAAATTTATGTGTTAAAATGAAAATGGATCAACTTTGCAACACAACTTTAATAGGAATTACTCATTCAAGATGCATATAAATAATAGCAAAATCAGTGAACAGAAAACACATAACACAACAAATGATAAAGGAGTTCACCCCTCTCTTGGGCTACATCTCCTGGTCCAGCTTCCAATGGATCATTTGTATTATTTGCTCAAAGTGATCAAAAATGTGCTTTACAATGCTCAAAATGACAAATAGACTGCTCCAATGGCTTCAGAACGTCCAAAAACCCCTAGCTGGGCTTTTTCGGCACCTCGTTTGGACAAAAATTGAAGAAGATAGGCTTCCTGGAAGTCCCCCCTTCAAGCTTGCTGTCTCTGCATCTACAAAACGCACCCCCTTTTGCTCAACCTAGCCCACACGCATTTTAAAGCGTAAAAAATTGGCACCGGGTGCAACCGCGTGAACCGTGCAAGCTGTAGGACGGTTATGGGCGCACCTAGCCCCTAACCGTCAAGGGCAAGGTCATATGACCTATGTGACCACGCGTTTAAAAGTAAGGGCCATAACCGTTTGAACCAAATTCAAACCAACGCATACCCGCGCGCGCGCGTCAATGGTCATATGGAAACAAACATGTGACCGCGGCCATAGCAAAAGGGCTATGCTAAAACATATACCCGCGCCTGTGGTCATATTACAACACAACATACGACTGGGGTTTAGTTTTAAATATGCGCGCAAAGGGTTTAAACCGTGGCCATATTACAATACAACATAACCACGGGCTGGGGCTAGGCCCCAGCCCGACCCCCCGCCCATACATACAACATTTCAATTCAAATGAAATCCACACCATATAGTGTTAAGAAACACTATGGTGGCGCGTTGGTTGGTGGTCTTTGCCAAAGCTTTGCATACGAGTGGAGGTCACGGGGTCGATTCCGGTGGACTCCAAATAAATTTTAAACCAATAAATAGGGGACACGTGGCAGCCATTGATTGGGCCACGTGTCACCATTCCATTTGCTGCAAATAAGCCATGTCACCTGCCAACTGTGCAAATAGATGCCTACCACGTGTCGTACGGCCTGCCACGTCAGCGTCTGTACGGACTGTACAGTCAGCACCCTCTTTTTTTGCATGTTTGCCATTTTGAACAGAACACGATATCTCTCACTCCCGACGTCCGTTTGAACCCAAACGAGTTGCATTGGGTTCGTAATGATGAGGCCTATTCTCTTGCTTGATTTGAAGCAATTTCGAACACTTTTAATTTTTGAGCAAAATTTGATCCCCTGATCAATGTGTCAATACAAATCATGAATACTCTGTCGTAGCCTGGACCAGAATGGTATGACCCAGGGTCTTCATTCCGTCATCCCTAAGTACGAATCTAACCATGCGATTACAGGTGCTGAAGTCAAACATGGTAGAAACCACTTGATTATCGGGCAATGATGAGAACCGTTAACAAGTGTGAGGGAAATCACCATTGATGTCAATGACTCCCAAGGTACCCCAATACAATCCAACGAGTGTGAATAAAGGAGTTGAAGTCGAACAGTCGAGGGAATCTTCCAATCAAGGGCCAATGATGTGAACCCATTGTTGAAAGCGAAGAAACCTGCCATTGAGGTATGCAGACTCTAAGGCACTGAATCATTTCTAAGTCTTTTTCCAAGATAATGAGTTGAAGTCGATAGATAATGAGTTGAAGTCGATAGATAATGAGTTGAATTCGATAGGAAAAGACTCGTCACGGGAGGGCCTTGATCTATCCCCCATCAGTGACATGAAATAAGTAATAGATTTGAGGTAGATCAGAGTATGAAATGATTCGAAACTGACATAGGGAAGGCCGACACGGTAGAAAATTTATAACTACAGATGGTCGACTCAATAGGAGGCTTATTAAGGCTGGACTTCTCTTGAACATATGAACGACACGACAATGTTCTTGGCAGCATTGACTCAAGGAGGACCCAACATATGGACATGTGGATGGTCAAACGAGAGACGAATGGATTTCCCAACCCAGATACAATGATGAAGGGGGGTGTCATGTTCAAGAGAAACTATACTGCCACTAACACGGATACAGAGACACATTTCTTTCCCAAATTCCCCCCCACCATTTCTAGCTAGTACCTCTTTATTTTTACACTATCTTGAGGAGGATAACATATGTTTGTTGATGTAACCTCATCCTTCAGATGATTCCCTCGAAGTATATTTAACGAACCCTAAGAAGGAGTGGGTCGGTCCCATATGGGTCGTTCAATGTTTGTTTAACGAGTCCAAATAGAGAAAACTCAGAGGTTTTTCATGTTTAGAGAGTCTGAAAAACACTTAAAGAGAACTCTCTCAGTTCCTTTTTCGTTAATTAATTTGATGAGACTGAAAAAGTGATAACCTACCACCCATCAAACATTTTCTTCAAATACTTTTACAAGCGTGAAAAGAACAAGGTTGCTCGACAATCTTTTCACTTTTACAGAGCGTGAAAAGAGATTAAAGGATACTCCATGGGTTTCATTTTTTGTGTTACCATTACAAGTACGAAAAATCGACAAAACTATACTTGGTTACATTCCCATTGATTTACGAGCACAAGAAAGAACAAAAACTAAGCTAAGAGTTTTTCCTGAAAAACTCTAAAAGGATATGTACATGTGACAAATGTATAAAAGCAAACCCAAAAGACATATCCTTGTTCAATATTTCACTCCTAGGTTTTTCATTTGCAAAAAACCAAACACTCGCAATGTTGTTAGAACTTTAGGGTTTAGGTGGAATATATATAAAATAAAATAAAAAAGTGAAAAAAGTTAATAAAAGTTGGTAAAAACTTCATTTCACTATTCTATTGTGACTCCACCCAAACTTTGTTCCAAAACGCTCTATTTACCTCAAATTTCCATTGCGGATTACAGGAGGCACGGTTAGTCATTTGATGAACGGTCTCCGTAGAACAAGTAATTTTCATCTCCTTCAACTTTTCATGGATCGGTTTTTGCTTTTCATTGGTTATAAATGGTTTTTTGGGCTAAGTTTTCAAGAGTACCCGCGTGTGGAGGTCGTCACAATCGCCCTATATCGTGCCTTGTGATGACCCAGGGTCGCTGGAGATGGCCCTAAAGGTAGCATGCAATGACTCTGCACTGTACGGATGCTCAAGCCTGCGACGTGCGCAAATCAAAAAATGTTTTTGAATGTATCTGCCAATAAAATGTTTCCAGGGAAAAGATGAAGATGCTAATCTCTCTTTTATGTCTTGTTGCAGGTTTTCTACGATAAGAATGTTGGAATGGCGAGAGAGAGAGCACGAGGTAAATTCCCTCCGGTAGTGTGGACTGCTAAAATTCCCTCCGGTAGTGTGGACTGCTAAAATTATTTAAGATTTAGGGCATGAGGGCCCAATTGAGGTTCCTCAAGTACTTAGTTCACATGTGGGATGTGAACCAATAGGCATTCCGAGTGGGTGCCCACATTCTTACGATAGATATCGAGGATATCTACTTCTTGAACGACTTCTCTTTCCATGGGTGTCGAGTTACGCTGACAGGTAGCAGGGGAGGTGGCAAGCCCATGAGTCACTATATCAGTGAGCATTGCGTACCTAGTACTCAGAAGCATAGCGGCAAGGTCGCTATCAGAGATGTCCGTGATTTACCTCTATGGACTATCCTCTACACCATCACGCACATGGTGGGGAGTGCAACTCCCCATATGGCTCTTCAAAGCTATTTCCAGTATGCGTTGTAATGTATGGAGCATTGAGTTTTTAACTGGTGCTACGGGGTTCTCATAGGCATGAAAACATATTTGTCCAAGTGCAGGAGTGGTGACCTGAAACAATTTGGATACGGTTCGATTTTGGTGTCCTTCTTCCTAGAGAGGGTCCCATCTTTACGCTTGCAGGTAGAGTGGGGTATTCCTGCCCCATAGGATCCAAGAATGAAGAGGTGGGTTGACCTCATGGTAAGGCATGTGATTGGTCCTATCATCAAGTATAATGATGTTTTCTTTGACTGGTTGAGGACCCATATGCTTATGGTAGACGACTGTGACTATGTCGATTTAGAGTTTCGAGGTGATCGAGACTTGGTTCTTCCTGAGGGTTCCCAATGGGGGGACATAAGTAAGAAGTACATTTTGTTTTTATAATGTTTTTGTGATTTTTAAATATAAAATGTTTTTATGTGTTATTAATCCGATGACTAATCAAATTCTCTTTTGATGATGCAAACGTGGGACCTTACTGACCTCTAGGTTCATCCCCCATCCAGAGGCGAAGGGAGAGAGCTAACATAGCAGGAGTGGTTGCTGCTAACTACGAGATTCTAGAGCAGAATCTAGAGGGGCTCACGATAAACATCCCGGATGCCTCCATTGACGATATCCTGAGGCATTATCAACGCCATACAATGGGTGTGTCTACTTCCATTGGTTTATTGCTCCGTAAATTAGCATGGGAAGTCGCATGTTATAGTGAGCAACATCCTTGATTCTCTATTTGTATATGAAGCCATGGGCTTCACATTTTTTATATTTTGGTCTTCGGACAGAACAATTTTTTGTAAAACTTTTATCTTTATATATATATATATATATATATATATATATATATATATATGAGGCTTCTACCGACTTACTTGTTGTATATACAAAGTGTGATTGGATTTTATAAATTTCTCAAATGTCTGTCTAACACATAATTAGCTAATGCATCTATTGATGTATTTAAACATCTAGGAATGTGTTGATATTCAATGTAATCAAAATGATGTTCTAAGAGGAAAATTGGTAAATATACCCTTAATAACGTAGTACTTCGAATGGAGTAAACATTACTCAACTGCAGGACTACTAACTGCGAATCGAGACGTACAATAAGATGACAGATTCCAATCGACACAACATCGGTCAATAATTCGATGACTGCACTGTATTCCACAATATTGTTAGTTGCACAACCAAGGCACACACCGTGTAGAATAATCAATTCATCTGTAGGTGCATAGATTTCCCAAGCAACATATGCTAAGTTCTGAGTACTTCGACTAGCGCCATCAGCGAAACCAATGTAGGGTAGCGAAGACACCGACATATGAAAACCAAGCACAACACAAAGTAAGCAGCTGTAGGTCGAAATCAAACAACAAAAAATCACACAAGAGTATGATACACTAAAAGTACAAGCACTCATGCAAAAATGACTTAAGCATAGTACTTCTTTAAGTAAATCCCATTTCGGGGCTCACTCAAAGGGATTCCATCATAATCAACTAGCTCATAATCTCCCTTCTCCAACACACGTTTTACAATGTAAGGACCTTACCACATGGCCTTGAATTTACCGACCCCTAGCAAATAACGATATTGCTCGTAAAGGAGAACTAGACCCCCTTCAGAAAAAACACATGGCTTGACATGCTTGTCGTATTGGGCTTTAACACGTTTCTTCCGAGTTTCAATAACTAGGGCGGCATCACGATGGGTTTTGTCTAGTTGCATCAAATACAATAGATGCTCCTCTTCGACAAAGGTATTAGGGAGAAGTTCAATGGTCAGTTTCAAAGATGGTATTTCACATTCAATCGGAAAGATAGCCTCGATACCATAAACTATCTGAAAAGGTGTAAATCCCGTGGCAGACTTAACGAATGTCCGATAGGCCCATAATGTTGAGAACAACATCGTGTGCCAACTTGTCTTATGAATTCCTATCATTCATCGAAGCATAGTAATGAGAACTTTGTTTATTTCTTCAACCTAGCCATTGGCCTGTGGATAATAGGGGGTTGAGTTTTCATGGCGAAGACCCAACTTTTCAGTAAATTTAGACATCATAAAATTTCGAAAAATACTATCGTGATCAGTAACGATAGATTGAGGGACACCAAATCGAGTAATGATATGATTGAATATGAACAATGTTGAAGTTTTCCTAGTGTTATCAAATGTAGGCATTCCCTCGACCCATTTAGTGAAATAATCCACAGCTACAATGAGGTAGCCATGCCCCCCGACCGAGTGAGGGTTACATGTCATGAAGTCAATGCCCCATTTGGCGAATGGACCAACAGAAACTACAGGATGTAAGGGAGCGGGATAAGATCTTATCTTGTTATTATAAGTTTGGCAAACATGGCATTTTTGAACAATAATGATGTAGTCCTTAAACAAAGAAGGCCATAAATAACCTTCTCGTAAGATCTTGTGGGCAGTGGCATACCCAGACATATGATCTCCACAAGCTTTGGAGTGATAGTCATTGAAAGATTTCTCAGCTTCATCGTAAGTGAGACATCGTCGAAAAATGTAATCAACACCATGGCGAGAAAGAGTATCACCAAGAATGATGTATTGGCTGGCTTGATAGCATATACGACGACGATCTGTACTAGATAGATCAGGCCGGAAAGTTTGATTCTGGAGATAGATGATCGTATCTCCGTACCATACATAATTAGAAATGATCAGAAAAAGGGATTCGTCAGGCAAGGAATCCTCTGCCACATTTTCTGTCTCAGTGGAGGGAAGGTCACATATCAATTCGGTGAAAACCAAAGATTTCTTAGACTTAGCACGTTCAAAATCCAAGTCAAACTCTTGAAGAATCACTATCCATTTGGAGTATTTTCCCCTGAGCAATTGTCGCGTAAGGATATGTTGCAAGGGGTTGCAATCGAAAATAACAGTGGTTCCGCGTAATAAAATATAATGACGAAAACGTTGGACAACTTGAACAACTTCCAAGGCCAGTTTCTCCACATGTAGGTATTTGGTCTTGGTAGTCGTGAGACCCTGAATCAAATAGTATATCACATGTTTTTCATGCGAATCATCCTCTTGGACTAAGACCATGGAAATGGTAGAGTTTGAAGCAACTAAGTAGAGGAAGTAATCCCGGCTATAGTCAGGGAGAATCAGTAATGGTGTACGGGTTAAGGCAAGTTTCAAAGCTTCAAAGGCTTTGTTCGCAATATCATTCCACAYGAAATCGTAACCTTTCTTGAGTAGCCGAGTGAATCCTTTCGTCAGTTCAACATAATTGGGGATGAAATGACGTAAAAAMTTTGCCTTCCCTTGCAAACTTTGGAGCTGGCGTAAAGTGGAAGGAGGAGGTAAATTAAGGATAGCCTCAACCTTTTAGGGGTTTAACAACACAATAAAATTGAGAAGTCAGCCAGAATCCACACAAAAAGCACATTTGTGTGGGTATAAGYGGATACGGTAATAACGATAACGTACGAAAATGGCCCTCAAATGTGTCGGGYGATCTTGACGACGCATGGAATGCACTGGTAGATCATCACGATAGGGTTGCACAATATGCTTAATATCGTGGAAAGCATAAGACATATCACGCTGAAAAGTTGCGCCAACATTCTTGAGACGAAAGGGTAATTTCCGGTAGGCAAAGGTTCCCCAAGGGCAAATAAAAGTGGTCTTGTGTTGGTCCGCAGGTAAAATATTAATTTGATTATAGCCGGAGAAACCATCCATCAAAGAGAAGATTTCACTGTCGGCACGGTCCTCAACAATCTGGTCAATGAAAGGGGTCGGGTAATTGTCCTTAGGACAAGCCTTATTGATGTTCCTATAATCTACGCAAACGCGGATGGTACCTTATTTATTATTCACCGGAATGAGATTGGATACCCAATCAGTCAAAGCCACGGGATAAACAAAGTCAGCTTTAAGAAGTTTTTCAACTTGAAGCTTAATAGCAGAAGCTTTGCATGGGTGCACTGGGTGAAGTCTCTGCTGAACGGGTTTAACGTCTGGGTATGTCTTAATCTCATGTACAATGATATCAAGAATGATACCTGGCATTTCTTTGTAACTCCAGGCAAAAACGTCGCAGAATTCTTGGAAAAGGGATTTATACGTGTGGACCTCATCAGTAGAACATGAGGCTCCGATATGAACATTCTCCACGACTCTGGGTTTAACAGATATGTCGAGAGGGATGGTAGGTGAAATGTTTCTCAAGTTCCCTTCGTAAAAAATATCATGTTTAGACTTGGGAACCGAAGAAATGACAACAACGGTCTACGGAGTCGAAATCCGTTGGTAACTCTCTATGGTGTCACATTCCAGGAAGAGAATGGAGAGATGATGTGCATCGTCCCATGGAGTGTCTTCCATATAAATTACATACATGATCATCTCGTCCGTAGGAAAAATAATGTGAAACAGATCAGGAGATGAATCACAGGGAGAAGGAGAGGATGGGTTTGCCGATTGAATAGCTTGGTAAGCGGATTCGACCAGACTTAAATGCATCTTGTTGTCGTAATGAAGGTAATCACCAGGGCTAGGTACTACCCATGGGTCATATGACTCAGAGGTTTCATGAATGGTGGTGGATATCATGTTAATAGAGGCAAAAAAAGGAGGGGGAATATCGGGTGGTGGGATTGGAAATGTACGCATCAAAGTTGAATCTTTCAAAAGACCCACTCCAACATTCTCGTAACCAGGAGGTGTCTTCGAGCTAAAGGGAACGTTGCTAGTACGAGAATCAGAATTAAAGAAGGCCAGTTGGTCAACAGTAACAACCTTTCCTTTGTGCGAGAAACGTAACATATGAAAAAGGGTAGACACAATTGCGTGCATGGAATCAATCCAGCTATGGCCAAGTAAAAGGTTATAATCAAGAGGTGCATCAAAGACCTCAACCTCAACATTGACCAATTTAAGTTCCAATGCAATAGACAACGAGGGAAGAACACCGTAGGGTTTAAATCTTGTACCATTGAAGGCCTTAAGTGAATTGTGTGATTCGGTGAGGGTAGGAGAGCCAATGGCTTTCCAACAAGTGACAGACATGACGCAAGTTGAGGCTCCTTCATCAATAAAAGTTCTATAGATATTCTTGTTTTCAACAACAACTTGGATCTGAAATGCTAACTGAGGAGGAAGCCTTGGAACGTGATCTTCTAAGTCAAAGATTATTATATTAGTATTTGTGGGATCAATTCTACCAATGGCCTTTAACAGTGCCTTCCGTTGAGCAGGGCAACTTTGAAGGACTTTGAGAGTTGACATCACAGAGGGTCCTTGCGCAAGATATTCTACAATACTGTAGTTTTGGGCAGCACGAGCGTGAGGATTGAACGTAGACATTCAAACGACACCCTTGGGAGGAGGGCGAAGAACTATATCGAGACATGGTCTTTCGAGATGAAGAGGACCATTGGGAGGTGAATTTGGGGGAGAAGGTTGAACCAACGAAGGTGGTATATCATCAACTTTCTCTTTTGACATAGAGTAATCTTTGGCTCGAGTTGCGACTGCAACTTCATGCTTTTTAGAATCACCAGTACACATAAGGACATAGGATGAGGTAGAAGGAGAAGTTTGGTCATGAATGACCAGTTGGGCTTGCTGCTGAGGAGGGAAAGGTTGTGACAAAACGACAGGTGTAGAAGGCTTTCTAGTCCCTTGGAGGAACTTAGTAACTTCAACACATCTCGGAAAATCTTTCGTGTAATGATTGTCACCACAAATAAGGCAGGGGTAACAAGGTTTTCATTTATCTTTCTCATAAGTGGTTTGTGTTTTGGATTTATCAGATTGTGGATTATTATTATTTTCCTCCTTATTCTTACCCTTCCCTTTCTTTTTATTTTGATTCTTTCTGCTAGGCATGGATTGAACAGAATTAACCTCGGCAATCTTACCGGTGGAAGGAGTAGGAGTAGGAGTATTTTGTGCATTATAATTATTAGATTTTGGATTTGTGTGACCGACGTGTGCAGATTGGGTCTCAACATGGAAGGTGTCGATCACACCATCAACATCATGAGAAGCTGCTAGAGGTGTTGGGGTAGGGTTTGTGGAAGGACGAGGAGTGTCAGGTATCAAATCATAGAGTGTTCTTGTTTGTGAATAAACGAGATTGAGGTACTGAGCACGACTAATCTCCTGCTCTTCAGTGAAAACACCACCCATGGAAACATCATGAGTGATAGGTCCAATGAGTGATTTGGTAAACCACTCGTCCAATAGTTTATCAGGAAGGGGAACTTTGATTAAACATCTTCTCCTCCTCCACTCATGGATGTGATTGTAAATATGAGTGGACGAGGATTGCTTGAAAGAACTCAAAATTTCAGTTCCCGTCTCGTATCGAATTGGCAATTGGTAATTTGTCAAAAAGTCCATGGCTAGGGTGTTAAAGTCATTGAATAATACTTGAGGTAACTCGATGTACCATTTTGCTGCTGAACCCGTAAGAGTTCATTAGAAAAGTCGTAATCTGATGGAGTCTTCCATCAAGGATTTGGATGAACACCACAGATGAAAAGTCATAATGTGATTATTCAAATCTTCTCTTGCTTGACCATCAAATTTAGGAATGTCAGACGGTAACTTGGCCGGTATGAAGGGCCAATAAGGAGAATGTAAATAGGATCATTCAAAATTCTAGACAGATCAGGTAAATCCAAAGTGGCCAGAAAAGGCAACTGTCAGTTCACTTGTGGAAACTGGTATTTTTGAGGGGAAGCCCCGTAGGTATACCAGTAGGACCATAAGAAGTCTGCAAATAATTAAACAGTTTTGACAGATTCAGTTGTGGAGGATTTTGAAACATATAGCCCATAGGGTTGGGTTGATTAGGGGTGTTCCCTTGGAGGGGAACACTAGATTGAACATTTTGACCCCAAGTGGGATTCAAAGAACTTGGATATGGTTGGCTGAGGTTAGGGGGTACAAAAGAGTTAACTTGAGGATGTTTCCCCCTAGACAGTTGTAGATTTCCTTGGAAAGGAAGGTTCCAAAGTTGAGATTGTGACCCAGGCGTGTTTTGTCCATAAAGCGGGTTATGGACTCCAACCTGAGGTTTCCCCCCAAGTTGAGGTTCTGCCCCAATCTGAGGTTGACCCCCAGATTGAGGTTTCCCTCCAGCTTGATTTTGACCTCCAATAGGAATCTGGAAACCATAAGTGACAGGAAAACTGGTGCCTCTAAGAGGATTGGAGACACTAGGGCCAAAATGATGAGATCCTCCTAACAAAGGTGGAGGAGGAACAAAAGGCCCTTCGGAGAGTAACTGTCCAGGTGTAGGAACTAACTGACTGGCAGCGTTATACCCAAGAGGAACAAAAATTCCAGAACCTCCGGATGGAACCTGGGTAGAGATAGCAACAAAAGTATTCAGAGCTCTATACCGAGGGGGAAGTGATGGATTTAGTCTATATGGAAGTGGTGTTCCAATTAGAGATTGGGTAACAACCATATTTTCCGGTAGAAACCATGGTATCTTGTGGGACCATAGAATGGGCCATCTGGAGAGGAAGGATTAAGTGAGAACGGACCGACAACTAGTCCGAAACGGTGGTGACACTAATGGTAGTACTAGTAAAATGGTCTAAAGGTACCGTATAGGTAACAGACGTCTCAGGCATTTCTGATGCCATAGGTTGATCAAGAATCGATCCTAGGTTACCGTAAATATCATGTACTGTCAAAGGGATAGAACCAAAATTAGAAGTTCCAACAGTGTGATCTGGGGTCCTAAATGATTCACCTTGAAAAAGTGGATCCTCTACTCCAAATCTTGTGTTAGGTCTGGTAGGTACTTCGGTATTCTCAACCATAACAATTTCTCCGGATGAGTTGACCTGGGGTATACGTGGATTTTGTAGAACACTTGAAGTTGGGTTGACAGGGAGGCGAAAAGCCTCTAAGGAGTCTGAAACAATTTGAAACCCTTCCAAAGAGTGTGTGCTCCCAACTTCAGAGGCTACTTCGTGGTTGACTACTCCCTCAGGAGAGCCTTCTGGTGAATTAGGAAGCAAAGGTTGGTAACCTTCCCGATCTTTCAGGGGCAACCCTTTCATCCTACCTGAACAACGAAGTTCGATGTTGGCTAAACCAAGCAAAGAATGAAAAAATCTATGGCCAACTAGAGAAAACAAACAACACTCACTAATAAAATCTAGGAATCAAACCAAGCAAACAAACCTTCTTATTTCGAAGTCACTAGTTGGTGATGAAATCCAACGTCACAAAATCAAGACAAGAAGCGGTTGGGATAAGCGCGTGGAAAAGTTATGTTGATGACCTGCTTAACAGACTTACACCCTGGTGCAAGCTCCCACACATAATAGTGGGTATACCATCCAAGGAGCCCAAGTGAGTTTGGCCAACGTCGATTCCAGGTATCGTGAATACTTGCCCCTTCATAGTCACCTTGTGTAAATACCCTAAAAAGATAGGCTACTAAGGTTACCAACTACAACAATGATGCATGGGGAAACAGTCGACAGTCTGATCCACCCGCAAAGGCAGGGTATTTAGCCCGAAATCAACTTGAAATGCTTCCACTCATAATTGTGGGTATACCTTCAAGTGACCCCCAATAATACATGCAATATCTAGACCAAGACCAACAAAGCAGGGTGAGTAACTCTGGTAGTCTTAATGCGACCTCAGGTTTGACCCTTGTTTGAGAAGGGCTTCCCAGGACAAAATGTAGCAATTGGATTTGAACTCTCCCTATCACAAGATACTATTGTGTGTTTTGATGCTTTGGAGAGTGTGCCTTACAACCTATTCCAAAGCGCTATCCTAGCTAATGTTGGTGAAAAATATCCCTAGAAAATAAAAGTTACTAATAAATTTTAAATTTACGTTGTGTTTTAGAGGCTGTTGCTTACTCAAAAAGGGAGATGGAAGCGAAACTGTTGATGTTGAGACCTTGACCCAATAAAATGAAAAAAGAGATGAATGTGCAATTTTTAATTCAATGAACTCTAGTTATAATAGCGAGAAGGTAATTCTTTTGAGGTATAACAAGCTACAAATTGCAATTTTTTAATTCTGAATGAACATAACTCCAAACAATCATGAACTACAAGATTTTCCAATTTTTCTCTTTACAAATATTACAAATGTAAAAATTTTCTTATGAGATCTCACTAAAAGAATAAATGAATTCAGTTCTTCCTTTCCAAGACAAAATTAGAGATGTGATGACCAAAAGAAAATGTAATCCAATAAAATCAAGACATTCTCAACACAATTCCCAAATCGAATTCATAATAAAAACGAAAAAACACAAGAAAAACTTTTGACATAAACAAGCAAAAGTGTTTCTTAATCAGCAAACAATTTGACAAACAAAATGAATCCAAAACTCAAAACAAACCAAACACCCTTTGTCAAACAAGCACCCAGATGAAGATCTGAGATTATATCCTTGTGACAATGAGCATGAGAAAAAACTTGCAAAAAACAAAGAAAGACTTTCAATAACTGAAAACCAACCACAAGCAAGCTTTAAACTCAGGAATCAATCAATCATGGGCATAGGAAGTTCACCCCAGGATACTAAGGCAAATCTGGGTGGTAAAAGACAAAATGAATCACTCCATCAAAACCTACAGGAGTTGTCACAGGCTAGGTATGGGACACAGTGTGACGAGCTCAGGTCGCCACAAGCTAGTGGTAGAGCACACTGCGACGTCGCCGCACTGGAATGGTCAAGCAGAGAGAGACATCTCGGGGTCGTTGCAGGCTGCCAATAGGGTATAGTGTGATGATCTCTATAAATTTGAAAATTTTGGGAGAAAGACAAAAAATCTAAAGGAACTTATAAACCCAGTGAGTCTAAGTGGATCACCCAGAGACTCAGAGAATGAAATTTATCAAAGGAAGGCAGGCTAAAGGAAAATGGTCGCCAATTTTGTTATCGGAATTATCGGTAAATGCAAACATAAATAGATCTCCCTAGATCCACCTAGATCTAGAAAAAAAGAGAACACAATGTGATGCTTTCCCTAAGCTCTAATCATTGAGTTTACTATCTAACAAGAGATGGGCAACATATCGTTTAAATATCACTTCCTCTTGTCGTTGTCATCCTATCTCCACTCCAATGCTCCTGTGATATTGGATCTGCAAGGGAACACAAGCCAACCAAAGTGAAAGCAATATAGTATACTCAATGAGAACTTATGCATGTGATCAAGGAATCATACAACAAAACAAAACAAGTTTTATGGGAAAGAAACATATCACTGTATTATATTAAAATAATTAAAGTGGAGATTACAACCAAAGCCTTGATGTTGCAAGGTCCCTTTCCGATGACCCTTTGCTCCAACACACACACTTGCTCTGAGCTTGAATGAAGAAGATCCACAATGACTTGATAAACTGAAATGAAGCCCTCAAGTATGAACTGAAGTAGAATTCCTTATCCAATTCTTAGCCTATTCAATATTAATCTTGCTTGAATTAACCTTAGCCTTTTCCATGAGAAATCCCTCTTTATATAGGGGAAAGAGAGATGGTTAAAGAGATTTATATGATCCCACCAAATTAGAGAAGCGAGTAGGATCCCAATCATACAGATGCCACCTCATCTTCTAGAAGATCCCCTTCTAGAAATTTCGTGAAGCTCGACTCTTTCTTATCCTTTTGACATCGTCGCACCCTAGATTTAGAGCAACCTGTAGAGACGTCAGAAACCAGCTTTAGGGAAGAGGGCGACGACTAGGCATCATCACACCCTGCTTATGGTGCAACCTGCAACGACCCTCCTTAATAAGGTTTTTAGAAGAGAAAGCCAATTACTTTCCACACGAAGAAAAAATCTTTTGGGAACATGAACACATGTTGTCAATGGATTATTAAGATGACCAAAATAATGTGTAACAGTAGGAGAAGTAGTAACTTAAGTCCTGCTATGCATTTTCCTAAAGAAACAAGATACTAGGGTGTAGGCAATTCTAGGCCTCAACACATTTCTCTCCTTAGGCTTCTTATGGAGAAAACTTAGGCAAAGATAACTAGGTGAAAACCTTAGAGTGCTAGAAAATTAGGGCTCTAGGGTTTTACTAGTTACTAGATCAAATCAATGAAAAGCTTTGGCAAATAGAAAGTAAGAAAGTAGAAAATTAAGTTCCTTACTTCAAGCATTAAGTATACCATGAAATCTCATAATCTTGTATGAGCAAATAAAACCATACATAAACCATCCAATAAATGACAAAAATGCAGATTTTATCTACTTGAACTAAGAATAATTGTGAAAATACCATGCAAGATCACCATAAAAGCTTCCAAGATTGATCCACTTGATAAAATCAGCCTTATACAAGAGTGTGCCTCACAATTTCAGCCAATAGCCTTTCTAGGGCGCAAATTTGAGACCTCTCCTCTTGTGTGAGGAGTTGTGATGATAAAAATGAATGTACTTTATGTTTATTTATTAAAAAATGGTGACCTTTAATTAATTTCAGGTCAAATAAAGGCCGACCTGGCCAATTTAAAAAAAAAAATCAAATTAGACATAAATAAAATTAATTATCATCTAAAAACACTTCCAAGGGTGATGTCATGTCCTTCTAGGGTGACTTTGAGCCCCTAAGGTGGAACGTTGGGCTCTAGATGTTGAACATTTGGCCTCTAAAGGCTCTAGATGATGCCCACATGTTCCAACTAGCTCACAACTGCCATCAAAATTAAAACCCTAGCTCTAGATGATGTCTAGGGTCATGATGGTGATGTCATGGGCTCTCAAAGGTCAATGTCTAGGTGGAAAAGCAAGATCCCCGTGGGTCTAGGTCTGCCAAGGTGCCTCCAAGGTGACGTCCTTCTTTGTTCCTAGTGCAAATATTTGATGTCTTCTTGCCCCTAGCTGGGGTTACAACATCCATCTGTGGGATTTTATCCCCATGAAGGTATGAGCTAATCATTCCCCCATGTGTACATGTCCATCGAGCAAGGTCCTATAGCAATAACAAGTATGCCCTCTAGGGGTTCATAAGTCACATGGATCATAACATGTAAATCACATCCAATGAATAAATTACCCAAGAATGTGCATCAAACCCCCCTTTACCCAGACAAATGCTCAAAGACGTTATGCAATCTAACAAGTCAGGTTTGGAGAAGGCCTCAGGGTGTCCTATTGGGTTAATACTCCTTAAGTTTGGGGTGTTTCCTAGGTGAGAACCAATCTAAGTCATGTAAGTGTATGAGGTGGTGTTTGGGCATGGGGTGTAATGATAATAAGGAAATGTAAATATTACATGTGGGTGCCATTATAGAGGGAGAGCTAGACCTTATCATAGATGCCATTGTTTCCTAGCATGTTCATTACCTTTTATTCTTAGATTCATTTCTTTTGATCTTTTATTTTTATGCTTCAAGCGAAGAGTTGAGGGACACTATCTTGGCTTGGTGACCATAAGTGACAGTGTTATTCACAAACATTTCACGGAGATGAGAAGGTTGGCTTGTGATGAGACCCCCATGCCACCAAGAGCCACTACCCCAGTTTGGTGACCAGATAGATGGTAGTGTCATACCGCTACATGCCCATGGTCATAATAGGTTGTCCTGTGATGAGACCTCCTATCCACCAACTAATACCTTGAGTGTTTATTTACCTTATAGGTTCCCTTCTCTTACTGAGAATATTTTTACTACTTTCTCGGGAATCCCTGAGTGAAGCATCTCAAAGCTTTTTATATTTGGATTTTAACTCTTTCCAGCTACTTTTACCCTCTGGGACTTTAGCCCCTTCTTCCCACAAGGCAAGGTGCAACCCTTCCTAGTGTGGCAAATCCCAATGTATGAACAAAGGTAGGGGGAAGATGAGAGGAGTAAAGATTTAAAGTGGTAAGTATGGAGGGAATAAATGATGACCTTTCGCAGAACCACCCAATAGAAACCCATCGTAAAGGGAGATCAATTTAATAGGGAACCATGTCACCCTTCCAGGCATGAACAAGTCAAAGAGCATAATTTCCAAGCAAATGTTATGAAATGAAGGAGAATTAAGTGCAATATATTCAAGTGATTCAAGAATTGGAGTGACAGATACCATGATACCTGGACTGATTACCTCATGGAGCAAGACTTACTGCTACTTTAGGACCAGGATGGTGGGATGGGCACTGTTGCTGCTGATAAAGAGGCTGCTCTGAAGAAAAAAGGGGCCCTCCGGGGCCATGCTCAAGTCATTCATCTCTCGACACTCCATGTCTAGGACCTGTGGGCCTCAAGACATGATCTCTTTAGTTATCCCTAGGGTTGGCGATAACATCTGTCTCTAACTCGGGGACATGTGCTCACTGTAGAGTGCATGAGAACCTCAACATCTCTGGTATGACTTGTGTCTGCTAGATCTCAACAAAATGCAACAGTAATCCTTAGGGTGGTGATATCATCCCTTGTTCATATATGACATAAAATAAAGAACATATCTAATCTATAATATAAGCATAAACATGCATATATACAAAATGGAAGAAATACAATATGAAAATGAAACTATAAATATGCTATCATGATATGCAGATGGGATATACAATGGATGCAAATGCCTACCTACCTCTACTTACATGTTGGTTGAATGTTAGGTGTAGTTAAATAACCAATGGAACCATCCTAGCAATGTCTCATAATACCTGCCTCTGTGCTTCATCATAAACCAAAACAATAACAAGGCAAGCACAAAAATAACATGAGTTAGAACATGTATCACATCATCGGAAATCGTAAAGTCTAGCTCATGGAGGTGGGAGGGAGGGACAAAATTATGCCAAGTCACACTTCTAGGAAAGTGCTCAATCCATCTCATAAAGGGATAGTGAAAAATCAAAGGCTCAAAAGACTTACTCAAAGAGTCTGAAGGTTGGCTACCTTGGATGTCATCACATCCTTAGGTCTGGGAAGGGACTAGTAAGAACCTAGGGGATGATTGGAAATTTTCTAAGGGGAAATTGAAATACTGAGATATCAAACTTCTTCTTAAGGTATTCAGCCTACCCTTGAATTCTAAAAGAAGGCTTTGCCCTGGAGAAAAATCAATACAAGGGACATGTTTCCCAACTACACCCTTAGTGACATAGCAAGGCAAAGTAGTCGAAGGGATCTGAAAAACCTTGTCACAAGTACCTTGCTTTGGGTAGTCAATGTCCTCACCTTTATCAATATCTGAGCACAACGGTGGTTGATAATATTCTTCATAAACTAAATCCAAGTGCTCAAAGGAATACTCATTAAAATCCTCAAGGTATGAACAAAAATCATCAGGAGAATATAGAACTAGGTCACCCTTGGAGATGTTTGTGACTATATCATTTCCTTGTTGCCAAATGTCAGAATTAATAGTAACCTGATATGATAGTTGTAAAGGAAACATTTGAAAATGATCTTCGATGTCGTAAATAGGATCCCTATCATAACCAATCACATCCCATTTACATCTCCCAACATGTATGAACTCGTCAATATTATTAACCATGTCATTTTCTTCATCATAACATGAAGGGATTGAAGAATCCCAAAGATCCTCTAACACTTCTTTGCTTTCCAAATCACAAAATAAGGCATCATCAAAATCTTGGAAATGGAAACAACTCACAATATTCACTTCTTCCTATGCAGGAGCTTTGGATATTTGGATAACTTCATCAAATGGAGGAGCAAGTATTAGTGCCTTGTCCTCACGACTTTCCTTTACATCTTCAACTTCATAATATGGAGGGTCTAGCTCGCCCAAGGCTTCCCTTTCTTCTTCACCTTTTGAATCACAAAATAAGGTATCATAAAAAACCTGAAAAGGAAACTGACTAACCTCATCCTCTTCTTCTTGTGCAGGAGGAAAAGGATTTAGGATGGCTTCATCAGAGGGAGTAGCACACATTAATACTTCATCATCATGTTTAATATCTTTAGGCTCTCCCTCTTCAACCAAGTCCTCATTATATTTTCTAGAAGCATTAGTAAATTCTTGTTCTATCCCATGGGATTGATAACCTTCATCAAGACCCCTCTGCTCAACCTCTTGTTGATCGATGTCCTGCTTCGAACCTTTCGGGGTTTCTTCAACATAGGTCTCAAGGGAAGGTATTCTCTTGGGAATCTCTGGGGTATCTTTGAGCTCAAAAATCTTGACTTCCAGAACAAATAATTGTTTTTTCTTGGATGAGGAGATATAGGATTCGACTTATTTGGCCATGTCATAAACTTCTTGGATTGTTCTAGGAGTTTTATCTCTGATAGGGAAACCTATTTTTCCTGTAAAGGCTTTGGTGTAAAGAAAGAGAAGAAAGTTGTTTGATGGGTGATGGCTTGCTGGGATTGGTTGTATTAGCCTCTTAAATCTATCATGAAATTCCCTAACAGCTTCATTCTCATTCTTCTTTATGTACTCGAGTCTTTTTATTAGCATGTGGATATCTTATAATTTAATACCCCATTTCTTGAGAAAGGTTTTTTCTAACTGGTCCATAGATGGGATGCTAGCATTAGGGAGATTACAATACCATTTCCTAGCATTTCCATGAAGAGTGGCAGAGAAAATCTTCATTGCCAAATATTTAGCATCATCACTGATAGGGTGGAGTTGAAAGAAAGCCCAAAATTTTTCCATGTGATCTTCGACCCTAATCCCATCATTACCAGTGAATCTAGGGAGCCAATTTTCATAGCTCAGAGGCATTCGTTGAGGGTAACCCATAATTTTATTCATATTTGAGTGTTTAAAATTACGTGGGTCCCATAGAGAAGCCATGGTTGGTTTTTTCATGAGTGGAGTCACCAAATAATCCTTCTAGGGATCATCAAAGGGAAAAGAGGGAATCACCCTTAGTGGAGTTGGCATGTAAGCTTTGTGAAGTAAAATCTTTGGATAAAGGCTTACCAAAAATGTATCGTTCAAGGAAAATTGACTCGATGTTCCCCAGCAATGGTGCCAAAATTTTATCGCACAATCTGTACTTGCCCAAAGGCCAAGGCAAGTGAATGCAATATTGGCGTAACAGAGGGTGACCTATCACTGTCACCTTAATAGGAAACCCCTTTTTGTTTAGGAGTGTATCAAAGTTACCCCAGAGGAGACATCCCCAATGACCTTAAGGGATGATAAGACTAAGTCAAGGATGCAAGAAAACCCCCCTCTCACTAATCACTCAAGTCAAAGGTTCTTAAGATCTTTAAGGGATGAAGTAATGGTGAAAATGAAGTGTACCTGACCAGAACAAGACAACAAAGAAAATATGACAACTTTTAAGTACAAAAATATGATGTTAGTGCTTTTTAAGACAATGAACCTTCAAAAATAGGCTATTTGATATAAAGTTTTAGCAATGTAATGATTTACAACAACAATTAGTATTTTGTAACATCCACAAGAATTATGCCTTGAAATTGCTTGAAAAGACAAAAATAACTAGCTTTAACTATGCAGAATGATAATAAATTATCACAAGAAAATTCGACAATGTATAGCTAGCATTTAATGTCACTTTTGCAGAGAATTTGTTGTAGTAAGATGGTTGTAGAAATCTTTTGTAACAACAACAAATTCTAGTGCTCAAAATTGCAAGGGAACACCATGTAAACTTAACATTTATCTAGTAGATTGATGGGCAATTGTCACAAGCAATTTATGGGTGAACTTGGTGCAAGTTATATAGGTGAATGCAACAAATTAGCATGGGTTTGTATGGTTGTAGCAATGATTTGCAACAACAACAAGTTAGCCAAGGAATTAATCTAGTTTAGGTTTAGTAAAAGTTAGCAAAAACTTCAAGGAAGAAGGTTTGAGTGCTTGTTTGATCAATCCTTCAATAAGAGAGAGACTAGAACTAGTGCCTTCTAGGGCTTGTGGAGGTTTCTTCTAAGCCTGCAAATCAATTTTGATAGTGCACAAAAGTCTAAGAGGAAGAATGCATAGGAGAAGTAGTAACTTAAGTCCCCCTATGCATTTTCCTAAAGAAACAAGATACTAGGGTGTAGGCAATTCTAGGCCTTAACACCTTGCTCTCCTTAGGCTTCTTATGGAGAAAACTTAGGCAAAGATAACTAGGTCAAAACCTTAGAGTGCTAGAAAGTTAGGGCTCTAGGGTTTTACTAGTTACTATATCAAATCAGTGAAAAGCTTTTGGCAAATAGAAAGTAAGAAAGTAGCAAATTAAGTTCCTTACTTCAAGCATTAAGTATACCATGCAATCTCATAATCTTGTATGAGCAGATAAAACCATACATGAACCATTCAATAAATGACAAAAATGCAGATTTTACCTACTTGCACCAAGAATAATCATGAAAATACCATGCAAGATCACCATAAAAGATTCCACGATTGATCCACTTGCAAAAAATCAGCTTTATACAAGAGTGTGCCTCACAATTTCAGTCAATAGCCCTTCTAGGGCACAAATTTCAGACCTCTTCTCTTATGCGAGGAGTTGTGATGATAAAAATGAATGTACTTTATGTTTATTTATAAAAAACCGGTGACCTTTAATTAATTTCAGGTCAAATAAAGGCCGACCTAGCCAATTTACAAATAAATTCAAATTAGACATAAATAAAATTAATTAGCATCTAAAAACACTTCCAAGGGTGACGTCATACCCTTATAGGGTGACGTTGAGCCCCTAAGGTGGAATGTTGTGCTCCATATGCTGAACGTTTGGCCTCCAAAGGCCCTGGATGATGCCCACACATGCCAAATAGCTCACAACTGCCCTCAAAATGTAAACCCTAGCTCTATATGACATGCAGGGTCATTATGGTGACGTCATGATCTCTCAAAGGTCAATGTCCAGGTGGAAAAGAAAGATCCCCCTGGGTCTAGGTCTGTCAGGGTGCCTCCAAGGTGATGTCCTTATTTCTTCCTGTTGCAAATCTTTGATGCATTATTTCCCCTGGCTGGGGTTACATCATTCATTTGTGGGCTTTCAACCCCATGAAGGTTCGAGCTAATCATTCCCCCATATGTACATGTCCATCGGGAAAGGTCCTATAGAAACAACAAGTATGCCCTCAAGGGTTTCATAAGTCACAGGGATCATAACATCTAAATCACATCCAATAATTAAATTACCCAAACATGCGCATCAAACCGCCCTTTACCCAGACAAATTCTCAAAGATGTTATGCAATCTAACAAGACAGGTTTGAAGAAGGTCTCAATGTGTCCTATTTGGATAATCCTCCTTAAGTTTGGGGTGTTTCCCAGGTGAGAACCAATCCAGGTCATGTAAATGTATGAGGTGGCCTAGGGTAGTGTTTGGACATGGGGTGCAATGATAACAGGGAAATGTAAATCTTACATGTGGGTGTCGTTGTATATGGCGAGTTGCACCTTGTCATAGATGCCATTATTTCCTAGCCCATTCATTGCCTTTTATGCTTGGGTTCATTTCTTTTTATCTTTTGTTTTTATGCTTCAAGTGAAGAGTTGAGGGACACTGTCCTGGATTGGTGACCAGAGGTGACATCGTTATCCAAAAAAAATTCACGAAGATGAGATGGTTGGATCGTGATGAGATGCCCTTTCTCTTGGTTATGCCACCAAGAGCCACTACCTCGGTTTGGTGACCATATAGATGGTATTCTCATACCACTACATGCCCATGGTCATAATAGGTCGGCTCACGATGACACCTCCTATCCACCAACTAATACCTTGAGTGTTTATTTATCTTATAGGTTCCCTTTTCTTATTGAGAAGATTTTTACTACTTTCTTGGGAATCCCTAGGTGAAGCATCTCAAAGGTTTTTATCTTTGGCTTTTAATTCTTTCTAGCTAATTTTACCTTCTAGGCCTTTAGCCCCTTCTTCCCACAAGGCAAGGTACAACCCTTCCTAGTGTGGAAAATCCCAATGCCCGAACAAAGGTAGGGGGAAGATGAGAGGAGTAAATATGGAAAGTGGTAAGTATGGAGGGAATGAACGATGACCTTTCACAGACCCACCCAGTAGCAACCCATCCTAAAGGGAGATCAACTTACTAGGGAACCATGTCACCCTTCTAGGTATGAACAAGTCAAAGAGAATAATTTCCAAGCAAACGTTATGAAATGATGGAGATTTTAGTGCAATATATTCAAGTGCTTCAAGAATTGGAGTGACACATACCATGATACCCAGACTCATTACCTCATGGAGCAATACTTAATGCTACTTTAGGACCAGGCCGGTGGGATGGATACTGTTGCTGCTAATAAAGAGGTTGCACTAAAGAAAAGAGGGGCCCTCCAGAGCCATGGTCAAGTCATTCGACTCTTGACACTCCATGTCTAGGACCTGTGGGCCTCGATACATGATCTCCTTAGTTATCCCTATGGTTGGAGATAACATAACCTACTATACCAAAGAAGAGGGGGGATAGTCGA
>JASDQU010104615.1:65379-89571 GCA_032191745.1 Picea mariana | reverse complement strand
AACTGGATTTCACTCCCTAACTCAAAGATTTATGTTTTTTTAGCATCTTTGGAAAGTTATTTTCACAATGCTATTCCAAATATCTACACCTAAGCTAAGATGGGTTTAAAGAGCCCTAGAAAAGTTGCTATAATTTTTTTAATTAACACTTGATTTTAGGTTGTTGTTACTCAAAGGAGAGGTTGTGAAACTGATGGCATTTTGACTTGACTCTTTAAACCATGCAAGAGGAAAATTAAATGCAAGAATTTCAACTTCGATGAAAACTAGCTATGGAAAGGAGCAAGAAGTTTTAAGCAAATAAATAATTTATTGATAGATTACTATGTGTGCACTGCTAATGACAAAAAGTATGAGCTAATTATCCAGATTAACAGAAGCAAAATGACCCAAATTTTAAAAATACCATGCAAATGTCATAGTTCGCTTTGTATACCTATACAACATTCAATCAAATGTCATCATTTTTATCATAGTAAAATTTTATGTTTATAGAGACCACCATACACATCTTAAATACTCATAAGGATCAATGTAGATGAATTGCACTATCATCCCAAGCATCAAAATATTTATTTCTCATTTCCATTCAAATTTTGATTTTATGTACTTAATAATTTGAAGGTATCGAACCTTTTCAAAGGATTCAAGGATCCTATGGTTTTGAGAAACATGACTCATGGAGATATGATCAACATATCATCTCATATAAAATGAAATTTGGGTTGGATTGAGATGTTGGTGATTCCTTTTGGACTCACCAACACCCCTATTACATCAAATACTTCATAATGATATCTTTTGGTGTTACCTGGGATGTTTGGTAGTCATATATCTAGATGATATTCTTATTTTTAGCTGCACATGGGTTGAGTACTTGCATCTTGTTCACCCAATGCTAGAATTATTGCATAAGCATAAGTTATAGGTCAAAAGGAACATATATACTTTTGAATAGACCTCCCTGAGATACCTTTGGTTTCTCATTGATCGAGAAGGCATCCATGCTAATTTAGCCAAAGTGCAAGTATTGACCACATGGTCCACCCCTGCCATGGTAAACAATTTAAAGAGTTTTCTAGGATGTGGTCTTAATTTTTATAAATGTTTCATCACCAAATTATCCCACATTGCACACCCCTTATCCAATCAACAGGTTTTCACATCCTCCCATAGTTGTTGATGAGAGATTTCAAAGGCTACACACCAACTTATGCTACAACTCCAACGTTTCATTTACCTTATTTAAATCAACCCTTCAAAGTTGAGATAAACGCTTCTCATTATGTGATTGGTGTTGTCCTTAAACATCGAGGTCACTCCATGTCATATCCCACTAATTATTTACCCTTATAAATGGGCCGGGAAAAGTTTTAATTTCATTAGGTCTCATGCCACCTTCATGATGGGAACAAATTCAAGGAAAATATTTTTGAAATATGCTGTTCAGCTTCTGGAACTATCCTTCATACTAATGGTCGCCTCATTCCTTTACATTCTTAGCCAAAATAGCCACTATACACATTCTAGCATAAGAATAAATTATCATCCCTTCACTCTTGGTCCTTGGCTTGATTGAGATATCAAATTCCTTCTTATCCACTTTAGTAGTAAGAGTGGAAATCCATACCTCATATTAGCTATCAATTAAGATTCCATACCTCATATTTGATACAAAAGCGTCCAAACTTGCATATGTTTGTGCATTAAGAAAAATATTACATGCATGGTGCTATTCACACTTTGATGGATTTCCATCGTGTGGCCAATGGAGTGGTGTTGAATACATGGCACCATTGGAACAAAGAAAAAATGAACGCAAATAGATGGAATATGTACGTAAATGAGTAAGCAACCAATTAATTCAAATGTGCTCTCAAATCATGATGAATTAGCACAACAAATTGAATCTTTAAGATAATTTTGTTTTGCAGAAATATACATATCTACTCATGGGAATAACATGGGTTTGTAGAGAACATGTTGTCTTTGATTAATCTGTATTTGGGATGACTTCATACAGGAAAATAGGAACAATTACCTCTTCAATTTTCTAGACTAAATCTCAATATGCAAGTTATCACTACTTGCATATTGTTGAGAGAATTATGCTGGAGGGATTGCAGGATTGGAACCATCATTTCCTGTTGTAGCTTGTTCTTCATTATTTCTTACACTATATATAAGAGATCTTAAGTTGAATTTTTACTTACAAATCATACTCCCTTGTCATGTATACACATGATCTAGCAAAGAAGTGGCTCTACAAGCATGAATCCTTGTGAAAGGTGATATGGGGAGGCATCTTAGTGTGAAATGCTTGCTTAGATGAAGAGGTAAATATGGAATCAACAAGGTACACATCCAAGCAATTAGTTAGAGAAAGAAGGAAACGTTCAAACATAATGATTAAAAGGAATTAACATGGACCCAAACCCTTTCACACACCCCCAAAAAGGAAATTAATCAATGTCTAGAGGGAGTGCCTAGCTTGATGAAGTCAAAAGGGGTACCAAGTGGCAGATTTGACTCTTTCCAGCCATGAAATAAGGATAAAGTAAAAACTAGATGATGAGCACCCTGTTGGATTACTTAGAGGGGGGGTGAATCAGTACTAGCGTAATTATAATTCTTTTTCTTCAAATTTTATATCAATGTAGAATTATTATCCAATAATGAGCAGTAAGAAATAAACAATCACATACATACACAATACACCAGTGTTTTATGTGGAAACCCAAATCGGGAGAAAACCACGGAATGCCTTTTCTTATATGTATTGAAGAATTACATTCATTGGAAGCACCAACTTCCTTTGTTTTCCAGCTGCAACTGGAAGGAGGCTCCAACCCCCTAGTTTCTCAGGCTAAAACCTGAGGGAACCTCCAACTCCCCAATTCTCTGGCTACAACCAGAAGGAGGCCGCTACAACCTCATATGTTCTCCGGCTACAACCGGAAGGTGGCTAAAACCACCTGTCCTTGCCTCGTCCTGCCACCCTGAAGTAGAAGTGGAATGATGGAACCACTGTCACACTATCACTATGAGATATACCGCTGTAAACCTGTACCAATAAATCTGAACCATGCATCAACTTGTACCTCAACTTGTAATCAACCTGTACCATAAACAAGTGCATCAACCATGCACCAACCTGTACCAAACAACTTGTAATCAACATGTACCATAAAAAAGTGCATCCAACCATGTATCAAGTATGTACCAATGATGTGTCAACTACTCATCAATATGTACCAATATCATCAACTATACACCTCTTGTATGTGCCAACTCATCAACTACTTGTGTCAACCATGTACTCAACATGTACCTCAACCAAAAACCCTCATCAATTTCATCATCCAAATCTGATTTGTAGCTCCATAATGGACTTGTTTTATATGATCACATTCCTGCAAACCTTCCTCATCTTTAACAACAAGAGACTAGCATTTTCATCAAACTTTTCTTTAGTCTCACATGCCTAGTTTTGGATTAGTCAACAACCCTAACTTGAAGTAATCATAACTTTGAACCTATAATGTATAAAGATCTAAAACTGATATACATTGTTCTTCAGTGTGTTTTATGAAATTCCTCCAGGTGTCACTACTTGGAACTTCACAGAAAAGGATTTATAGCAAAAATGGCATACCTTGCTGAATTCTGGCTTATTCTAGAGAGCGACCTTGTAGAGCCTGCCTCACATGAAATATTCATTAAATTGATTTGAAACTATTACAAAAAATACTAGAGACAGTACTCTAACCAACACATTTGGTATCACTTAATTTGGATCTTTTATGAATAAGTTATGATGTTTTTACCCGAAACACCTATTTTTGACTAGTTTCAGGACTAGCCACAAACCCTATTTTCCACGGAGTGTAACTCCCAAAATAAAACGATCCACAAGCTGAATTTTTTACCATAGATACTTGGGTATTTTTTCTCAATGGAATATCAATTTCAAGGTTTGAATCATTATATAAAAAAAATTATAGCAAAAATGGTGAGATGACCTGTAAATAACATACATTAGAAAGCACCATCAAAAGAATTTATCATTCCTTGCATTTCGGCCTTCTTTTCTTCACCTTCCCTCAGAAATTCAGCTTAGATATCCTTGGTTACCTCAGACACCTATATATATTCAATATTCTCAAGTGTAATTCAAATGAGAGAGCCTTGCCTCTTATTTATACTCTCTAAGTAGCTTCCTTAAAAACATCTTCTAGGTCACTTGGCCCACTTTCCTTATTTTAGGGTTAACCCACTTCTAATTTCTCCATTAAATTTATTATTGAAACAATTTATTTTGTATTCACTTTGAATTATAATACACTCATCACTTCACTTTATTATTTACCTTTTAAAATCTCTTAAACCACTTTGGCTACTTTGACCTTTTGGGGCTTCTAAATGACATATGAGGGTCCTCCAACTTCGTAAGGCCATAACTCTCAAATCATGAGGAGTTATGTGACATTCCACATACCACCATAAATGGAATGACATGTAATATACATATAGAATAGTATTACCTTCAAATATAGCAAAAATCATATCGTTATCCATCAAACAAACTTGGGTCCATTACCCAAACCTGGGTTCTCCAACTTCACATGGTCATAACTCTCTAACCGTGAGAAGTTATGTGACATTCTACATCCCACTGGAAATGGCATGACAAGCACTATCCATCTAGGATAATTTGTCTAAAAAATTCACTGTCCTTCATCTCATTATTCCACAATTAAGCATGGGTTCTCTTACTCTGCAAAGTGTCTTCCCGTGAGGGCTTTCACCATAAGGGGACCACTTTGGAGTTCATACATATTTACTTCTTATCAACCATGACAAAACAATAATGAGTCATATTTACATCAAACAATCTTGGGTCCATTACCCAAACCGTTGTGCTACGGGGCTTTCTTCAAGGGTTGACATTAATGACAACCAACCTTAATCAACACACCCCATGTAAAGGGGGTTATAATAATTTCTTAGCACCCATGCTTGAGGAATGCCCTAGATAAGGAGAGGACACATGGAAACTAAACCATAAGAACATGGTTTAAAGTTCATCTTGGAAGGAACACTCCACCTTATAAGGCAATATAAAATGAGTGTTTGGCATGATCAAGGATTATGTATGCAAACAAAGAGGATTGCTCCACTATCTCGAGGTTTGAATTCTTATTTTAAGGAAGGAACATGTTAGAAGAGCATGGTTTGAGGAAGCACTTCAAAGGAGAGCGATGTGTGGCAGCAAAGACTTTGTCAAGCCCTACTTTGAGCATCTTTCCACCTTTATTGAGGAGTGCCCAACGTTGAGGGGGTTTTCTTGGAGTTAATTGTGGATCTTGAAGAATTTTAATAATATTTTATTGTATTCTGATACATTGCACATATACTCCTCTTTATTTCTATTTTACATATAATTTTTTATGTCTATGATTGTTTTCCTTGATCATTCCAATGACCAGGCAAGTGCCCTTGGTATTTGTCTTAATCCATAGTTAAGGGAAATACTTGAAGAGGTTATTGATTCTTATTATGTGATCAAGATCTCAAAAGGGGGAAATATAAATGTTCCTCTTCATTTGATCCAACCCCTCTCCTCTTGAATCGTTCGACTCCCTTGTAGGCTTTAATAGCCTCACAACTGTGAAATTAAGAAAGGTGAAACTCTATGTTTATCGCAATAAACATCGAAGGAATGACTATGTTAGAGATATAAGATTAATCCCCATCAACAAACTTTCTATGCACAAAGGATATTGAATCCAAAGACATTGATATGACCTCCTCATCCCTACGTTTCCTTGGCCTGCCCACTAGTTTTTTTGGAATCCTTTAAGCATTGTTGGTCTAGGCTAATATAGTGCCTCGGGGATGTTGATGTTTGAAAGCACAATGATGAATACTATGCTCACAAATGATTTCCAAGATTTATTATTTAACTATATTAATAATATACTAGTAGGCGGGACCCCCTTGTTTAACTTATGGCACTATGATGGACAAGCAACACTTATATTTTGTTGCCTATGTATTGGTTGCGACACAGATTTCTACAACTCATTTTCTTTAAATCATGGTTAAAATGTTTATGGTAATATGTGGTGGTTGGGTGATTAAAACAAGGAACAATATGGTTTTGATGATCTCTCGTGAAATATGATTATGTTGCATTTTGGATGAAAGAATTACATTTCAGTTTTAATGTTGATATTGTATATTTTCATAGCAAAGATTGGGTGATCTCGACCCTTGCTACTATTGTTATGTGCATTGGTTGAGTTGCAATTGAGTTGTGTTCCTAGCAAGTTATCATATGAGAAAATTTGATAGTGGCAAGGGGTGGTGCACTTTGGACTATCGTACACTTTGCAAAGTGTAATATGGCAATTTTGGATATTTGGTTGTATTAATGGTTTTGAATGTAGTGGTATCGTGAGCTGGTTCTTGGGCTTGGCTCGTACTAAGATATGAATGAGGAACTGGAGGAAGAAATGACGTGCCATAAATGCATGTCACTCAAACTCCCCTTGAGCTCGCCACCCTAGTCATTCTTGCATTTTTGCTATGTTAGTTGATGTTGCTACCTTGCCCGATCGTGGAAGAAGTATACAACCTTGGTTTTTTTCCTCGCGCAATATTTTACAGGTATGGGGTTTTCTTACTTCTCCATCCATGAGATTTTCTCTGCCTTTAAATCAAATGTTGGCTCTGGTTGCTCGTGGTCTCAGTGATTCTCAAGCTGTTATGATTTTTTTGGAACTGTGTATTTATGGTTGCATCCTTGGTTTCCTATGGTGGTTGTTATGAGATTGTTGGCATTAAAAATTTGGTCACGGTGTCCTTGTTGTGTGTAATTATTCGCAGGGAATTGCTGAGTAAAAGTTGTGGTTGAGCCTGCTTTGCATATGGTTATGTATCGTGGGTTTGGCCTCCCCATTGAAATGGGTTATCTTAGTCAGCCTAACCTCTGGGATTTGTGAATACCCCACCTATAGATTGATATTATTGGTATTTGTGGTTAGTATACCCGTGCCATATTTTGACCCTGTGGATGTTTAATTGAAATATGACTAAGACCTTTCATGCCTTGTCCTGGAAAAACCCTCAATTGTTGGCCTATTTTCCTATGGCATCACTATCATTGTTGCATGGTGAACATTATACAAATATGAGAACATTGCTTACCCAGATTTTGATGGGAGCACTATTCGTTCTATTTTGGTTGGGAGCGGTTTTTTATTTGGTCACTCGTTATGTTGTGTCACTCATTATGTTGTGTTGAAGGAAGTGTTGGTTTCACTTGTTCTTTGGAAGTTACAATCTATTATACTAAGCTCATGCAGTAGTTAGCAATGTTCAAATTATTGTTATATTACCCGTGATCGATTATAATAAGGCACCTGTGGAATGAGTTGTTTGTACTATGCAACTGACAAACCCTCTTCTTAAATTGCCTCGCTATCTCTACCCTTATTGTCATTGACATATCTCGAACCCTACACATTATAATGAAAGCGTTGTTTACTCCAGTTTGAATTGATGAGAGCATTATTCTTGATCGGTTACTTGGGAACAAGTTTAGTTGGTTCCTCGCTTTGAAATTGTGGAAAGCAGTTTGTCCTCACCTATTCATTGAAAATTACAGTTGTTGAAGCTTGAGTTACCGATAACAAATGTTTTTTTTTCTTGGTTCAATCATTATGTTGATGGTAAAAAAAAAGGCACCTGTGTTCGAGATGTCTGAGGCTCGAATCGAGTAACAATGCCCAGAATAAAATTAGAAGAAGTTGCATTGAACAGTGGTTAGATTAATGATGGATTTGAGTTTGTTTGGTAGCATTGTATGTGACCCTGTTGGATTTAAAGGATTATTACTGGGGTTGATGTTATGAATCATGGCTCAAAGACTATTGTTGTATTCTTGTAGCGATTATGATGATGTTCATCCTGTCTGCTATATAATGATAATATGGTTACCGTGATTAAATAATTCTAGGCATATAAAATAGTTTATTGCATAAAATAATTCAGAGACCAGCTAGAAAATTTGTTAGAGAAGGCATCAGTTTGGATTATTGTTTTGGAAACATAATATTGTTTAAACTTTGAAATTCTGGACATAGATAAATTTTGATTACATCAAAGGTAGCATGTTTGATTTCTTTTCACTTGAACAATATCTGTAAAGTTTCCCTATCATTCTTCCATTTTTCGCTAATTACACTCCATATTTCCCATGAACCCTATCATTCCTTGTTCACATGGAAATTAATGAATGATGTATCTAGTGTCAATTTTGGAGCCAAATTTTGATTCATGTAAGCAGAGTGTCATGTATGGTTTATTAAAAGATTCATTTTTGACAAGTTGTTCTACAGGATGAGATTTTTCAGTAGAGGCATCAATGGTCGAAATAACAGAGGCATGGGAAATTGGAATCGAGGCCATAAGAGGCCTAGATTTTCTATCCATTTTGACACTAACCCGCAAGAATTGAACCAGTTGTTCCAAGCTGGGTTCTTTAATTAGGTTGGCCCTGGGATAATGCACCCTCGACCAGAAATACCCCCTTTCCATCCTCTTCGAAATATTCCTGGCATTCTCGTTCCTCCACATGTGTGTTTGCAGCCCGAAGTCCCTGCAAATGATGGTGGGCAAGAGATTGTTAACCAACCTATCTCTCACCATCATGGTTGGCCCACTATGTCATTGCCTTTACCACCACTTGTTAATCCAAATGTTCAAGTTGCCCGTGTTGTTTCACCAGTTCAATCTTCACATGCCAATAAGAGATTGAAAACTGATATTCCCCAACCTATGAAAGACAAAGGAAAAACAGTTGTTGTTGGAATGTTTACAGGTAGAGTGTGCTTGTCATTTATGGCAAGAACAACAACGATGATGGCATGTTTACAGGCAAGAACAACAACAACAATGGCATGATTACGGGTAGATTGTGTAATGATGGAAAATAAGAAAAGCATAAGCTCAGGAGGAGGAGCGAACAATATGTAGAGATCAAAGCTCGAAAGGAAAAGCGTAAGATTAGAAGGAGGAGCGAACAATATGTAGATATCAAAGCTCGAAAGGAAAAGTGTAAGCTTGGGGTGAGAAGCCTCAACAGTTGTCCGTTCAAGAAATTGATTGTGTTGTTGTCTAATATTACGGACGTTGGTCATATGAGTGACCGTGGGCTTGAGGACTATTGGAGGATCGTGACCGTCGGATCTGCAAGCCAGATCAATGACAGGGATGAATTGCAGAGAGCGAAAGAAGAATTAAACAAATCACTAGTTCTAATCCCACAATCGGTCTAGATCGTCAGATCTCATAAACTCAAAAATCTATGACTGTGGTTGATCCAACAAATGATCAGATTAATTTGTGTCCGTCGGATGCACAATTGCCAAAACTACCGCAGGGATAGATTGCGGAGATTGAAAGGAGAATTAAACATCATTCTATTTCCAATCCCACAATTAGTCAGGACCCTCAGATCTTATAGATTCAAATATATACGACTGTGGTGGACTCACCAACAATGCACAACTTCAAATTGCGGAGTTTGGGTGTTGAGTTAGATCACTCGCAAGTTATGGTTCCGCAACCACCCTTGATCGTTCATCTGCTTCGAGTGCTTTCATAACCGCTGGATCACTTTAAAGTGGAAGGATAGGATAAGTGAAGCAAAAGTTGAGAATTTGATTATCCGAATACCCGTCAGTCGTAAGATCAAACTAGAATTCCCGTAAGCCGTCGAATCATCTTAAAGTGGAAGGATAGGATAAGCGAGGTAAGATCTGAGATCTCATTTATTCGAATTTACGTCCATCGTTGGATCATTCTAAATGGAAGGACATAATAAGCTACAAAAGTTGCATCGTACACAAATCGAGTTGTTGATCCAAGATCTTGATCAACGAACAACATTAGTTTCGGGTATAAAGATGTGAGGAGGTTACTCTCAAAAAAAATCTCACTTCAGATTTTTCAGTTTGAGATTTGAAAAACCCGAAGTTCGGAGAGCCAGAGTAAATGTAAGCCATCAGATCATTTTAAAGTGGAAGGACAGGCTAAGATAGAAAAGCAACATTGCAGAAAGATCGAGTTTTCAATCTAAGAACATGATCGATGAACAACATTTAGTTCGAGTCTAAAAGTTGCGAGAAGGTTACTGTTTGGGGATTCTCACTTTGGAAGAATTGGCGACTTGAAAAATCGAAATACCCGAAGTGCCGAAGTGAATGAGGATCCACATCAGCAAGACTACGTCAGCAAGGACACGTGGTGCAATCAGACAATGACAAGTGTCAAGTTGATTCGGTATTTCAGGTACATGCAAATCACAAATCCGAGTGACACGTGGCATCTACTAGGCTCATGACACATCATCAAGTGACGTAAGTAAGTGACGTCACTCTGAGAGTTTTACTTTGGGAGATTTACCACCAACACTTGCCCAAAGTTCCAAAGTACCGAAGTGGTTTGGGGTCATCCATCGTCGAGGAGGATAGGTGGCGCGAGATCCACAACTTCATAAGTTTGTGGATGGGGAGAACCTGAAAATCGCCGAAGACAAATCTTGATCGTTGATCGTCAAGGGGAGTACATGTCAGCTAATCTAAGATTTCGAAGAAATATCGCTTCAAGGATTTCCAGTTGAGACTTGAGAATTCTGAAGTCCGGAGACATGAAAGGATTGTGACCGTTGATCCGAAAGGGACATGCATCAGTCGATTGTCAGCTCCGGGAAAAAGCAAAGGAAGGTTGAAAGGTTTTAAAGTTCATATTTTTGAACCCTGAATATCCGAATAGATTGTGACCATTGATTTGAGAAGACCATGCATCGTTAGATCGTAGATTCCAGGTGAAATGCTCCGAGAGCAAGCAGAGTTTGAGAATTGAGACTCCCGAAGCCCGAAAGGCGAAATCGATCTCGTCCGTTGGTTTAGAGGGACAGATGTCACTTGGTCGTTGAGATTAAGGATCGTGTGTGGATGGAGGAAATAAGGTAGGAAAAATGATAGATTGGATCCGTTGATCGAGGGAATTTGTCAAAGACTGCGAGATCAACGATCATGCCTGATTGCGGGATCATAAGTTGCTCGAAAGTTAATTTTCTGAGGGCAAGCCACAATTGAAACCACAGTATCGAAGAAGGGGTACGTGGCAGCTGGAGGTAGATTGCGGGGAGAAAAGTGGTTAATCCCAAATCATTGTTGGATGCGCCAGTAATCGCTCGCTTACACAAGGACGTAGCCCGAGGTCACATGCGACAGAGGGCTAGCGAGAAGAGAGCTTGCGCCCGCGGTCACGTGGTCATGTGACGTTAATTGCCCAAGGTCATATAGGAAAATAGGGAGCTAGTGCTCACTAGACCAAGAACGTGAAGCACCTTTTGAATAGGTGTTTGGTCACTGCCGGTGGTCACATGAAGGAAGGGGCTTAGAAGCCAAAGAAGCCAAAATGACTCTTTGTAACTGATGAAACAAAGTGATTATATCTGCCAGAGAATTCAAAGAGCTTCAGGGTGATCGCCAGAGGAGCTGAAGCATCTTGAGGTAACTGCCAGTGGAATGAAGACTCATCATAGAGACGATTGACAGATGGAAAAGCGTCGAAGACTATAACTGCTAGAGATGTCAAAGAGTCTTAGGATAACGACCACTGATGAAGAACAAGCTCAGCATGATCACCAGAGAGAATGAAGAGTTAGGTGTATGATTTCACAGAGGACTTGGAATGATAAATATATGTAGAATAGAGAAGATATGGTTGCTTCGGTTGAGATTTATTCATGCAGGTAGAAACATGTTGTGTGCAGTAGCTGAAATGCACAAAAGAGGTGTAGTGAAAAGAATGGAAATAAGACACAGAGCATAAAGCGCAGAAGAAATATATAGAACATAAATGCATATCTAAGAGAGGAAGAGAAATCTGAGGTGTGCATGCAGAGACAGAGCAGAAGATTAGAAAGCTCAAGAAGACGCGAGCTGGAAGACACTGATGCAGGCAGAGAAGAGCAATACAACAAAACAATGATGAGATTGGTAAGCCCTTTGACAAACATTGTATCACTATAATAAGTTTCAGTAACAAAGTTTTATAATCAGGGTGGTAGGGAGGTGCTAGGGAGGATTGTTGTCCTCAGAAGTTTCAAGTGGGTGCTTGAACACAGGGAGTTGTAGCTTCCATCTGGTTGCAGTCAGAAAAACCAAGGTGGCAGGGTGGTGCAAGGGAGAACTATTGTTCTCTATTATACAGGTTGGTGCATGTGTAACTGGAAGTTGGTGCTTCCATCCAGTTGGTGTTGGAACACTCAGGGAGTTAGTGATTCCTTCTAGTGGGTGCTAGAGAAACCGGAGAGTTGGTTCTCTCAACAAGTTGTTGCTTGTAAAACAGAGGTGGTAGCCTCAAAAGGAGTTGGTGCTCATAAGAATGATAATGTACATAAAATAAAGATTACTTATCATATCAAGAAGAANATCCAGTTGGTGTTGGAACACTCAGGGAGTTAGTGCTTCCTTCTAGTGGGTGCTAGAGAAACCGGAGAGTTGGTTCTCTCAACAAGTTGTTGCTTGTAAAACAGAGGTGGTAGCCTCAAAAGGAGTTGGTGCTCATAAGAATGATAATGTACATAAAATAAAGATTACTTATCATATCAAGAAGAAGAGGTTTTTTCCTTTATGGGTTTCCTCAGGAAATATCCGTCTCTTTATATTTCACGTGTGTGATTGATGTTGATTATTCTATTGCTTACTTCCTAGCATTATTGTGATCGTCATTGAATATTCTGTAAAGAGTTTAAAATGGGCATAATTGTTTAATCACAGTAACAATTGATTTACCCCCCCCCCACACCCCCCTCTCAGTTGTCCAACAGTTGCCTCCCCTTCTTCTCCCTCCACTAATTCCTCAAAATCTGTGTCTTCTCACCTTCATTTAAAGGATGACTGCTCCCATGTGATTAGTGAGATACAACCCCAAGGGTCCAATCAACCACGGGATACTTCAAAAAAGTCTAAGGGAAACACTAGTGAAAAACAAAAAATTCCCTCACAAAGTGGCAAATACGGTTTTTTAAATTATGTTCTATATGATTTATGTTGATGAGAACATTGCTTAATGGTTTTTAGCATTTTTTGACATAAATTATTGCTGATATTTAAATATCCGTTTAAAAGATATTCAAGGGGGTTACAAGAGCGACATATGGTCAAAATGATTATCTTTTGTGTGTTATATTTCATGATTTAAAAGGACGAAATGACGGGAGTCACAAGGGGTCCCACCTACCTAGTTATTATTAATTAAGACCCTTAACTATATTATTATTATTTATTTCACCTAAACTAATTAGTTAATTTAAACCAACTTAACTAAAGAAGGTAGTTGAACTACTTCAACTTATTGGAAAAGAATAAAAACTCAATGAGAAGAAGAGACAAGTAGAGAATAGAAGGAGAAAACAAGACTAAGGTTTGCTCTTTAGTTACATGAGATAGTTTTAGTTTTCATTCATTTATGAGTTTATTCAAAGCCTAATTCTCTTCTTGACAACAAGGTCTTATTGTAGAGAGAAAGGTTCAAGATTGAACCACACTTTTCAGACGCTTGTTTTAGAGGTGTTGATTCATCCTTGATAGTCTGTGTATTCTTGTTTGTTTGTGAATTAAGTTTCATGGCTGATAAATGATATCTTGTAGAGTCAAAATGGCAGCAGTTTGTGGCAAGTTGATCCATATTATTAATTTCAGTTTTACTTTACTGTTGGAGTCTTTTTGTATGGTGTTCATCGGGGGTCTCTAAATCAGACTTTGGTCCATGCCCTCGTAGGGGAATTGTAAAGAGAAAAATTGTTTTGGTATCTCAGAATGAATTAAAATCAGATTGTTATTTTGTTTCATACATGTGTATTTGTGACTTGGTTACTTTTCGCTTTTGATCTCCATGTTTACTTTATCACAAAATCTGTGTACATTCCAATAGCTTTTATAAATTTTATTTTATATTGCAACATATTTAAATTATAAATCAGCCTCAATCCTTGTAATTAATACTTGCGGATTGAGTGAATATTTTTAGGCTATAAACCCCGGGTGACATTCCCAACTATCTTGTCATAGCCAGGAAAGATCTGAAAATGATTGAGTAAATTAATTCATACCATTTCGTCAACAGGGGGGATTTCTCTCTTCCACTATTGTCTTCCTTCTCTCACAAGAAAATTAGGTTGGTGTGATCCATATTTTTAAAAGTTGGATCTCAATGCAAAAAAATAATGTTGGGAAGGAAGGCATGATGACCTTCTTCAGATTGATCAAAATGTAATGCTTAAGGGGGTTGAGATTCTTGGTGAGGTAGATCTTTCCTAGATGCATTAACATGATGTAATAATTCTCACTGTGTAACACACCCAACCACAGGTCGGGCATGTTAGCTACAAATCCCTTCTCTTGACTAATTCAATCCATGCTCTTGTTTTTCCCAACAAGGAATGCATGAAAGGTTCTCATGCATTGACCAAGATTCGGTCTAAGCATATAAACAGTGAAGCATACAACATGCACAATAATACACAACAAGCATGTTTATTCTATATATATATATATATATATATATATATATATATATATATATATATATATATATATCAAATTTAATGATAAATAAATACACAACAGAGTAATTCATACACAGGTAATTAATACCATAACATAGAGCACTTATCTTTTATAGAAGAGAACCATCGGTTGGTTGCAGACTAAGGATGTTCCACCCAATCGTAGATATTGTTGTTCCAAGTCTCAATAACAATATCACCCCCGAGCCAGGGCTATGAATCCACAAGGACGGTTCTAGAGTGTTACTCGACTTCCCAAACCAATCAACACTCAAGCTCTCACAGGATTCTCCAATACACACATCAATCCAAGTACCCAACTCTCTTCTACCTAGCCTACACCACCCAAGAAAATGGTCCCCACCCTTCTTTGCCACATAGTCCCTCAGAAAGTCCTTCTCCTTCCATGGCTCCAGTGCAGTTGATCTAGAATCTCCATGCTGGGACTCTCAGGACTCGTAGATGTGAGAAAAGTTAGACACATGCCAAGCATCTCAGACATGCAGGCCTCAAAACATGATTGGATTACACCAACACTCTCTACAACCAATAATGTCATGGTTGCACTTCAACACTTCATCTTCCTTTCCCGAGATAATACATGCATGAGGAAAATGAGTGAGTGAAGAAAATGAATGGAGTGCAGACTCCATGAGAGAGGGTGAACAATGAACAATCCAGGTGAATGAACGCATGAGGCGACAAACACCATCACCAGAATGGGGATAGGAATGAGAGTGAGTGAAGGACCAAAACGAATGAGAGAACTAGCCAACAGGAGAACTCCTTCACCAGATCAGGGACAAGTTTTTGTAATTTGTGGGGACCAAAAACCTCTTGGCTTTCCCCCAAAAAGCATACGTAACTAATTCCCCCCCATTAAACAAAATAGATAATTAAAACATGAAATAAGCACTTAGCCCCTCAAGCCCCCTCTCTTGTGGAATCATAGCCCCCTATAACTCTAGTCCAGGTCCGTCTAGCAACCAGCGAGGTATTTATTATTAATAATGATCAAACATTAAATTTCTTAGGCACACTGGACTTTTAATAATTGTTTGGGCACTCTGGCCTCTCAGCAATGTAATAATACATTATTTAAAATGGGGGCTCAAAACCCGGGGTGTTACATCTGATCCCCCTTATTTTGGCACTGTCCTCAGTGCATATACAAAACATGAATTAAAATTCCAAAATTTATTCAAAAAATTGTTGGTACTCTTCCCACATGGCATCTTCATGCTCCCAGGTAGCATCTTCAGTTCCGTAGCAGGTCCATTGAACTTTTACCAGCTCTATAACTTGATTCCAGAGCATTTTGACTTTTCTGTCCAATATTCACACTGATTGGACGTGAAAGTATCTCTTTGTCTCTACCTGAATCAGATGCCAATCAACAACATGGTTTGGATCATGTACATATTTCTTTAGCAAAGAGACATGAAATACATTATGCACATTCATGGAAACATGCAATGCAAGCATGTATGCAATTGTTCCTATTCTTTCCAATATCTCAAATGGACCACAGAATCAGGCTGCAAGCTTTGCACAGCTACCCAACTTCAAATATTTCTTCTTGGGCTTTACTTTCAAAAGCACATGCTCCTCCACTTTAAACTCTCTTGGTGTCTTATTCTTATCGACATAAAATTTCTATCTATCCTAAGCTGCCTTTAAATTCTACTTAATCTTAACCATCTGATCTTCCATCTCCTTTATCAACTCTGGCCCAAGTACCACTCTATCTGCTGGGTTGTCCTGGCTTACTGCAGTACTACATTTCCTACCATACAAGGCTTCAAATGGGCTCATATTCAATGAAGCTTGATACCCATTATTATAGGAAAACTCAACCAAGTGCAAGTAATCTTCCCACTTAGATGGCTTATCCATCACATACATTCTCAACATGTCTTTGATTACTTGGTTGAATCGCTCTATCTGCCCATCTGATTGCAAATGGTATGTTGTGATAAAGTTTAGATTTGTACCAAATCCTTTAAATAATCCCTTCGAAAAATTTGAAGTAATCCTTCATGTAAATTTCTGCAATATTAGTTGTTGTATGAGTTGTTTTTACATGAACAAAATGAGCAGCTTTGGTCAATTTATCAACCACTACCATGATCGAATTGTGTTTCCTAGATGTCCTGGGCAAATTTGTTATAAAATCAATGGTTATTACTTCCCATTTATTCTCTGGAATTGGTAATAGTTGTAACAAACCCGTTGGGTGTCTATGCTCAACCCTCACTCTCTCACACTCCATACATTCGACGATGTAATCAACAACATCCTTTTTCATCCCTGGCCAAAAGAATTGGCTTCTTACTATTGTAATTGTTTTCCGATAACCGGGATGTCCAACATATGGGACATTGTGCATTTCCTTTAATACCAAATTCCTAAGTTCTCCGGAACTAGGAACATAAATTCTATTTTTATGCATAAGTAGTCCATCTTCCTTTATCTCATACTCTTTCATTTTATGTTGTACAGCCTCTTGTTGCAAGCTTTCCTTTACCTATAGGTAATGCTGATATGTAAAAACAACATCTAAAATTTTTCCCTTCAAATATAACTAATGCATACTGGCAGATGTAGCATGCATGAGATGCACCTGTTTACTAAGTGCATCAACAACTTTGTTTTCTTTTCCCTTGATATGCTTGACATCAAAGTCGTATTCACTTAAAAATTCAAGCCATCTTGTTTGCCTGGTATTCAAAGTTGGTTGTTCAAAAAGATACTTCAAACCATTGTGGTTTGTTCTTAATTCGAATCTCTTTCCTATGAAATAATGCCTCCACATCTTCAACGCGTGAACAATGGCAGCAAGCTCCAAGTCATGCGTGGCATAGTTCCTTTCGTGCTCTTTAAGTTTTATGGACTCGTAACAAATGACATTTCCATTTTGAGTGAGGACTCCACTAAGTACTTACTTGCATGCATCTATACATACCACAAAACTTTCATTTGGGTCAACAATTTTTAACATAGGCGCACTAGTGAGTAACTCCTTCAACAAATTAAAGTTCTCTTCACATTCATCTTTCCATTCAAATTTAATTTCCTTCTTTTGCAAAGAAGTGATGGGATAAGCGATCTTAGAGAACCCTGCTATAAACCTTCTGTAGTAACCAAGAAACCCCATAAAAGATCTGACTTCTAAAACATTCATGGGCACTGACCATCCTCCAATGGCTTCGATCTTCTCTGGATCCACTAGTATAACTTGCTTCAAAATATTGTGCCCCAATTAATGGATTTGTTCTTGATAAAAAGAACACTTACTCAACTTGGCATACAACTGATGTTCCCTCAACACTTGCAATACCAATCTTAGGTGATGTTCATGCTCTTCCTCTGACTTTGAATAGACAAGTATGTCATCGAGGAATACTATGACAAAATTTTCCAAGTAATTTTTGAATATGCCATTCATTAAGCACATAAAGACAGTTGGTGCATTGGACAATCCAAATGGCACCACTACAAATTCATAATTGCCATACCTGGTTCTGAAGGTTGTCTTATGGATATATTCTTCTTTGATTCTTACCTGATGGTATCCCGATCTCAAGTCTATATTGGAGAATATCTTTGCCCCTCTTAGCTGATCAAAGAGGTCATCGATTCTAGGTAAATGATACCTTTTATTTATAGTAGACTTATTCAGCTATTGAAAGTCAATACACAACCTCAAGGTTCCATCTTTCTTTTTTACAAAGAGTACGGGTGCTCCCCAAGGTGAAACGCTTGGGCGTATGTACCCTTTCTCTCAGTAGATCCTCCAATTGCATTTGTAATTCTTTTAACTCTGGTGTGATAATTCTGTAAGGTGTTTTTGACACCGGGGAAAACCTTGGCACTAAGTCAATAGAGAAATCTATTTGCCTTTTTGGTGGCAACCCTGGTATTTCTTGGAATACATCCTCGAATTCTTGTAGTACCGAGAAATATTCAAGGCTTGGCCCCTTTTTCTTTTTTGGCTCCTCCACATGGGATGCATACAACTAACACCCTTTTCTGAAACATCTCTTCAATTGTAAGGCTGAAATCTCCCTTATAGAGATGGGTCTTGGTACACCTTTCACAGTGCTTTGTTTTCCATCTCCATCAAGACATGTAAAAGTATTGTTGTGAAAGTTTAGGACAACATGCTGCTTGTCCAACCAATCCATTCCAATTAGAATATCATAAGACCCCAATGGTATGATATTCAAATCAGCACTAGTGTTGACACCATTAAGACTTATGGAACAACCTCTGACCATATCATGGATTCTCCTTTTGGTTCTAGTGGCTAGTTGAACCAAACATGATTTCCCAAGCTTACTTTTATCCAAATGTAAGCTATCCACTATCTTAGGATCAATGTAACAATGACTTGCTCCTTAATCAATTAAAATAGCATCATACTGATTAATGATCTTACCTTCCACCTCGATCATATTGGACTAGTGTTCTGCTTGTCGATCATCTAAGGCTACATAAATTCTTCCCATGTCTTCGACTGTTGTAGCCTCTTGGATGTTGTGCACAGTCTTTACTATGTCCTTTCTGTGAGGGAAATCCTTGTATAAATTATCTTCTTTGCATCCCCAACATTGGATTGGTGGCCTTCCCCTTTTTCCCAAGGGGTTTTCTTTCTTGGATTCATCCTTAGCATATTGTTCTTGCTGATTTTTATTAGGCTCATTTCTATTGAAACGAGGTTTGAATCCCTTCTTCCTTTGATCAGACTTCTCCTTCTTCTTATCCTTCCAAGATTTCTGCATGAACTGTCTGCCCTGGCCTTGCTCATACAAGTACTTGGCCTTCCTGATGGTCTTGGTCAAGGTCTTGGGCTCATCATATTGAATCTTTTCTTTATAAAGGGATGACAGTCCACTAAAAAACCTTTGTATTTTTACCTTTTCATCGTTTATAAACCCAATAGACTTGAACAACCCCAAGAACTTCTTCTCGTATTTTGACATGGACATTCTTCCTAGTCTGATTTCAAAGAACTCTTGCATTTTCTTGTCGTGGAAATGTTCTGAGAGGTAATCCTTCTGAAAATACTTCTTGAATTACTTCCAAGTAATCATATTCTCATTAACATGCTCAACTTGCTTCAGTTGATACCACCACATAACAACTTTCCCATGTAAGTGGTAGGTGGCAATTTTGGCTTCTAGATTTGATGAATAGTTGTGCAATTGGAAATATCTCCTGAGTCCAAGCAACCATGCTTCAGAATCATCTTCCCTTTCTCTTTCACCTTCAAAGGATGGTGGCTTGAGCTTCCTCAACTCTCCTTGCAAACTGTCCACCTCATGTCCCCTTCTTTGGTGCCTAACAGGAGACACCTTTGGACTTCTTAAGGAATATTCAGATGCATAAAACTTTCTTGTTGAGTAAGGAGGTGAGTGGTGTCTAGGAGCTTTGCTAGCACTTCTGGATTAACCTACTCTTCCATGATAATATCTTCTTTCATGATGCCTGCCTCCTTCCTCTTGTCTTGAGCCATCCTTGGCTTGTCCTTGCAAAAAATTTAAGCTATGTAGTACTCGAGAATTTATCTAACTTTGCTCTCTCATCAGCCTCTCATTTTCTGCCTTATAGCTCTGCACTTCTATTTTCAGGCTTGTCACAGTTTCTAACAATGTTTCTTGCTCCCCTTGGCCCTTGCGCCCGTTCGATTTTGTCTCTGCATTGCCAATTATGGTATTCTAGCCTTCAGCCTCTTTTTCATGGCTGGAGGCTCCCTCGCCTTCTTCCATTTATTCAATACACATTTTGAGCTGATATGTTTAAGTCCCTTAATTCTGCAAAATGTGCAAGTGACCATTTTTTCAGAGTGAAGCATATAACGAACAAAATTTTCCAAACAAAATGTTATAGGTCCTTTCAACTCCTGAAGATAATATATATAAATAACACTTCCATGTTATCCTTAGGCTGATACATAAATCAATTCTGCACAAATGCTTCCTTTAAACCACTTTCCCAAGTGACCACAACTCGAAACTGTGACCAAATCCTTCCTTATCATCTTTCATTCTTCAAAACCAAAATTCGGCCATTAGCCCTTTTTCCTTCAGCCCTCAATCGCATAGGACCACGACTATGAGCCTGCACTTATCTGGAGCTCCAAGACTTCGGGGCTCCGGAAGTCTCACCTATACCACGCATCATACTTCCCGAACGTCGAACTAGCGGATCTCTTCGGGGTTCTAACCACAACATACCGAAAAACTTCCGAACCATCGAATCTCCGAACTCCAGGAGTCTCGTCAGCACTACACATCAAGACTAATACATGTCAAGAGTCACAGAGATGACATGTGGCAAAAACTATGAACGACACTTGTCAAGTCATATCTGACACAAAGGGTCTGTGAAAAACATAAAACAGGATGACATGTGGCACTTATAAGGTAGGTCCACGTCACCCCAGGTGATGTCATCCCTCCATGTCACTCCAACTTTCCAGATTCAAAGGATTTTCTCAGCATCACATTACAATTCTTCTGAACTTCCAAAGTTGCGGACCCTCGAAGGGTTCAAGGATCAACTGTCGAGGTTTACTCCTGAGATCTGTGGTCATGAGGAGCTCCGGGACCACGGGATTCAAAGAGTTTTGCAACACAACACAAAATGTCCCCCAAATTTTCGCAACCCTACATGGTTAATATGGAGACATGTTTGCTTGTTAATCGAATGGTCTAGATTTACTCTGGAGTTTGAGACTTCAAGAGATTTATTCCCAGCAGCTTAAGGACTTGCTTCTCCCGAAGTGTTGAACCTCTGAAATGTCGAACCTCTGAACTGTCGTGAGATTTATGACTCACAATCGCTAGTATGTAGATCAGACGCTTGGAGTCTGATCTCCTCCACTGTGCTTCGCCTCCTGATATGTTCTTGATCCAATGGCCCAGATCCATCCTCTCAGTGATCCATGTCATATATTCACTCTGGGACTTCAGAGATTCAGGGCTTTTACCTCCCTTTTCATCAAGACTTGTCACGTACCGAAGCCACAAAGTCCGAAGGACTTCGTTGCTTAATGACTCTGCACCTTCTCCAAATCTGACGGATGCGAGGGATCTATCCTCTCCCGAACATATCCAACGGTCCAAAACTAACTTGATCCTATTGTGGCGATCGCTCCCGCATTTGAAAGGGATGGTCACGATCTTTCAACCCCTTTCCAAGGATCTTTGATCTTCTATGCGACCTCTTCGACGCCATTCCTCTTGAGCTTCATGACCTCCAAGTCCTAATTTGATCTCAACCACGAGATCTTGTCTAAAAGATTCGGCCCATTCGGACCCGGTGTCTCAACCTGGAGCTCTAATACCAAACTGTAACACACCCAGCCACATGTCGGACATGTTAGCTACAAGTCCCTTCTCTGGACTAATTCGATCCCTGCTCTTGTTTTTCCCAACAAGGAATGCATGAAAGGTTCTCATACATTGATCAAGATTTAGTTTAAGCATATAAACAATGAAGCATACAACATGCACAATAATACACAACAAACATGCTTATTCTCTCTCTCTCTCTCTCTCNATATATATATATATATATTGAATTCAACGATAATTAAATACATAGCGGAATATTTCATACACAGGTAATTAATACCATAACAAGGAGCACTTATCTTTTATAGAAGAGAACCATTGTTGGTTACTACTCTCTTAGTACTTCTTAGGTTGACCCAGGTTCGGATCTAAACAAGCTTCCAACTAAGCCCTCTAAAACTATCGGCGCTCCTGGTAAACCAGAAGGCAATGCAACACACAGAGTGTACTGCACAATCTCACCCAAGATAGTTCTATGGGTGAATACAACGCTCAAGTGCTTGTAGTATGGGAATGAGTGGGGATTTGGGATTATACTTTGTGATCTTCATTTATTTACTATCTCATCCACCTAGATTTAATATACTGTAATTCTTTATCCATGCATGTAAATCAACAGATCTAACTACTTTGTTCAGACATTTATCTAAGAGTTTACCATTGGAAGAAAAGGCATAAACAATAAACAGTTCACATAACACATGATCTACCGTGGTTCACCCCCTCCTGGGCTACGTCCACAAATATTTGGCTGCTCTTCCCTTTTATTATATTTCTCCAAAATCATGGCGTTGCGCGCATTACATTATCTAATCTTACAATCTCAACAAGCTTGTTGATCCCTGTGAGGTTGACTAGATTGCACCAAGATCCTTAGCCTGCGATCTAACCCTCGGGATCGAGTTGCTTAACTCTCCTATAGCTAGACAACTACAAAAATATGACATATCTTGCAATATTTAAACAAAACAATCCTCTCTTACATGTTAGAGCCTCTAAAGACACATGTCTTCTCTATCCATATCCTATCCATCCCAACCTAGACCTCCTAGGTAATTATTTATACTTATTATTGGCTTATCAACCATTACAATATCTTACCAAAAACCTAACCCTAGCATGGTTAGGTCTTCTTGCATGCACGCCTTGCATGCTTTCCTCGCACATGTTTTTCCTTCCAACTATCTTTCTCCCACTTCGTTCTTTTCTCTCCAAAAATATCCTTTTCCCCAAAATGGACCCACGCCCAATAGCCCCCCAACACTGACATGTGGCTCATTCTGAGCCACCTAGGCTTTGCGCACTCCCTCGACAACCTCTGCTAGATTATGGAACTTGTCTGGAAGTTCCCTTCCTCGTGTTTGGACCTGTGTGGCCTTTTCTGTGAGTGTTTATGTTGCTTCCACTGTGATCTCCTCCTGGATCATTGTTGCGCACTTTGCCTATGGTTGTTCCATGTTCTTCTTTTCCTCCTCCAATTATAGGATAATCTCCGCTGAGCTCTTGGAGAGGTTCCATCTGAGAGGTTCCATCTGTGCCTGTCTCTCCTGCCTCTCCGTCTACGTTGTTATTAGCTCTGCTTCCAGCTTCTTCATGTCTTGTGCTCCTTTGAGACACTCGGTGATATTCATTGTTTTTTGCCTCTTCTTGAGGTCTTGTATGGTTGTGCTTATCTTTCCTTCTTCTTGGTCCCACTGCTGGACCTGTTCATCTTCCTCCAATATTGTCCATAGTTGTGATGCCCTGTCAAAAAAGTCCACAACTACGCTGACTCATCTTTCCATTTCATCCACTCGGTTTGTAGCTTCTTGTCTCCTTTGTTCTTTGACTTCTGGGGGAGTCGTAGGAATGATTTTTTCCGTGAGGTTTTCAATCTCCTACCGGTATTGATCAATTGTTTCCACAATGTGATCAATCTTTTGCGTTGTGTTGGGATTTGCTTCTTGCGCATTGTTTGGTATTTTGTTATAGGTTGTAGTCACTCCCTGCTCAAGCCTATACATGAGATCTTTATGTTCTTCTTTCTCCGCAGTTAGTTGGTCGCATGTAATTTGCAGAATTTCCATGACTCCCTTGCTCACCTCTAGTTTGGTGGAATCAATGCGGGCCATTGACTGCACTTCCTACATGACACTTTCTTGTAGCCCATATGGAGCCTTCGTGGGTGTTTGTGCCATTATT
>JASDQU010104615.1:35194-65359 GCA_032191745.1 Picea mariana | reverse complement strand
ATCTTTATGTTCTTCTTTCTCCGCAGTTAGTTGGTCGCATGTAATTTGCAGAATTTCCATGACTCCCTTGCTCACCTCTAGTTTGGTGGAATCAATGCGGGCCATTGACTGCACTTCCTACATGACACTTTCTTGTAGCCCATATGGAGCCTTCGTGGGTGTTTGTGCCATTATTATCTCGAGCTCTTCGACCTCCTGCAGTGGTGTCCAGGCTGTTTCAGGATCAAGCCTGATCATTTCACGCATGACGGTAAATGTGTCGCTGCTCTGGGCAACAAATTGTACCGTCTCTTCATCCTACTTCTGCGCAGGTGGCCTCGGTATTGCCTTCTACTGCTACACAATACCTTGAGCTTATGTGTGGCCCCGTAACTGTTGTATATGCTCATGGACTTTTATTACCTTGGCCATGATCTGCTATCTTTGTGCCTCTATAGTTTTGACTGCTTCCTCACTCCTGTCTTAGACATTGTCCGTGACGAGATCTGCATCATCCCAAGTGAGGGTGATGTATGGGTCCTTTGTGTCATATTTCCTTTTTCTGTGCGCATATGTTCCTTGAGCGGCCTCCTTTGCCGATTGTGAGGGTTGTGCCCCACTGGTTGTGTATGGGCCTGTTTCTTGTTGACCCTGTGTTGGATTCTTTGTCACATCCTGTGGCTGGCTTCCTGTTCTTGTTTTTGTGGGTGTTCTCCTTGGTTTTTTTTGGGATTGCGCTCCCACTTGGCACTATCTGTGTTGTTGTTGTCCGAGTATTACCCACCGGACTCCCTGTATGTACTGACGAGCATGCCTCAATTATGTCTTTAGGTTTAGCATATTGCATCGTACCTGTCCTGGTGGTGGATTTTGTTATTGGTTGTTGCCACTGTGCAAGCCAATATTTGATGATCCACTCAACGTTCTCCCTGCTCACGCAGTACTACATATTCAACCATGCTCGCTTTGGATCCCTCCTAGCTTTGATCCAAGTATGGTGTCGAGATGCCTTGAACTTCATAATCCCCTTTGTTTCCTGCGCAACCTCCCTCGGGATGCACCATGTGTTAGCAGTGCGCTATTGAATTTATTCAAGCAACATGGAAAACATCGCATTGTTTTCCTACTGCGCTTTGTTGTCCTTCGTGATGCAGGAGCATCGCAAGGGCGTGCAAGCATAGCCAACAGCGAGACAGTGTGGAGATAAGAGACAGCTGGAAAAGAACCGAGCACATTTTTTTAAAATGTTTTGAAATATTAATGAAGTCATTAAGTGGAGGCATGCTTGTATTATTGTAAAAGGACCTTGAGCGATCCACTCTCATCCATAGTAGATAGGAGCCTTTATGTGTAATGAATCTAGGTAGATAGAATTGAATTCTAGATTAGACAGTTTTAGAGCGCAAGAGGGAAACGGGATATAGACACCCTCATTGTATAATTGTAACATGATTGTGAAGATAGAGCATAGAAGAGAAGAAGCAGAGAGCTATGTAGAAGAATTCCATGTACAGAAGTTCTGGATTAATACAAAATGCCTTGATTCAGACTCATGGTTCTCATATATTCTCTATGTATGCATTGTTGAACACTATGCTCATGGATGTTTACTTTCTGTCATGCATTTGTTGTTTATGCCATGTGTGTATGATTTCYTGTTAAATGTTTGAAATCTGGGAGGAAGAGTAAGGAATGAGTTTCAATTGTTTCTCTGCCTGAGTGAGTAAAATTCCTGCAAGGAGTGTAGTGAAGTTTGTCTGCAAGGAGTGCGTTGACAGAAGTTAGAGTTCATCTCTGAAAGATTAGGAGAGATAACAATTGTTCTCATTCTCGCAGAAATGCAAGTTGAGCACAGGAGTTGTGTAAGGTGTGCGCAGGTCGAGTAAAGTCTTAGAGTTTGTGAACCTGAGAAATTGTTGAAGGACTACTATTGCAGGGAGTGCGCAGAGTCAAAGGACTTCAATTCTTTGAATTAATTGAAGGATTCGCCGCAAGGAGTGCGTGCGGGAGTCTTCTTTAAGACTCGGAGTTGGAGAAAGCTTAGGAGGGATAGGGTCTTCGCAATTGTTGAAGAAAAGAACAGAAGGTTCATGCCTTGAGGTGTTGAAAGGAGGCGTAGCAAGTTTGCCTTGTAGGCGGGTAAGTTCCGCGGAGAAATACTTGGTTAAATTCGCAGGAATTGTCCAGGAAGAAATGGACGGTAGGAATTCTTTGAGAAGAATTCGCGAAGTCATAAGAGCCATCAGATCTTGCAGAGAAGTAGGAACGTTACGGCGAGATTTCCTCAAGCGTAAGCTCAGAAGAAATCAGGGTCGTAGGATCCAAGTCAGCCAGGGCTGTTGGATCACTCACGAAATCTCATTTCGGGGGTTCGTGAGTTAGAGAACCGAAAGCCTAGTAGCGAGATGCGCGAAGCTGCGAGTAGCGAAGTAGCGAGTGGATCAGCATCGTCCATCCGGGGAGGACAGGTGGCAAAGATCTAGAGATCTTGCGAACTTGAAGGTTCGCGAGGTGAGAGTCCAAAGGTTGGGTACTCTAGGTTGTGAAAGGTGAAGTGCGAAGTGGAGCGTAAGGAACACGTGGCAGAATCGCAAGATGGGCCTGTGGAATAGACAAGCAAACACGCGTTGTTCATTGAAGGGATTCAACACCCTGTTGAATTTTCATGTCTCAGAGGTTCGTAAGATAAGGAGACGAAAGTCCAACCTTTTGACTTGTGAAGTGGCGAAAGGCAAGGAGCACTAGTGGGAAGCCTAGCCGGTGGTCACGCGTGGAGGGCACTGACAGCAAGGAGACACGCGTTGTTCATTTAAGAGGGTCAACACCCCATTGACTTTTTGTGTCTCGGGGGTTCGTAAGATAAGGGCACGGAAGTCCAACCTTTCGACTTGCGAAGTGGCGAAAGGTGAGAAGCGCTCGTGGGAAGCCTAGCTGATGGTCATGCGATGAGGGCGCTGTCAAGGGAAGGAGTTATATCTGTCTCGTGATCTCGGATATCGTGGGATTGGGCAGGAGGAGTCGAGAGCTTCGACTCGCGAACTCACGAGAGGCGAGTTGTGACAAGCACCTTTCAGTTTAGGCCTTGGTCATAGCCAGTGGTCACGCAGAGAAGGGGGAGCTTGCACCTAGTGCCATTCACACCAGGGAAGCTTCTGAAAGGACCTATGGATCAAAAGAAAGAAGATTCAAATAGGGAATTGAAAGAGTCGATCCAGCTCAAAGGGAAACGAAGAACGATCCTGTAAGTGGATCCTCGACTTGAGGGCCAAGTGGGTCTGCACCATCTGGTATCAGAGCCTGATTCTTGTTTGTATATTTTAGGCAGGAAAAGCGAGAAGGAATTTCAGCCATGTCGCCAAGGAGAAGAGACAGGAAAACACCCGATCCGCCAGAGGAAAGGGAAATGCCAGAAGGAAGGGGCAGGCAGCTGCAGAATCCAGAAGTGGAAAGAGATCTGCATGACATTCGTGCCAGACTCGTGGATGTGGAAATAAAACAAAGGTGCACAACTAATATTGGAGATGTCAGTGAGTCTGAAAGCGAAGATGAGGCTGGACATGAAGAAGAAGAAATTACAGCAGAAGATGCAGCAAATGAACGCTTGATTAGAGTTGTTGCAGGAATGAGTGTAAGAGCCAAAATGAACATTCTAGTTTATGAGGGAAACTTGGATACTGAAGAGCTTCTAGACTGGATTAGAGCTCTGGACACATATTTTGACTATGAAGATGTCGAAGAAGACAAGAAGGTCAAACATGTTGTCGCGAGACTTAAAGGACATGCAGCATTTTGGTGGGATGAACTGCAAGCTGAAAAACGCTGCCAAGGTAAGCAGAAAATCAAGAGTTGGGATAGGATGATTGCAAAGATGAAAGCGAAATTCATTCCCAGAGATTACCAAATTACTTTGTTTCAAAGGATGCGGAATTTGAGACAGAAGCTGATGACAGTGAAGGAGTACACTGAAGAGTTCTACAGGCTGAACATCAGAGCAGGTCATCGTGAAAGTAATGATGAAAAGGTTGCCAGGTATATGAATGGCCCGAGATACGAAATTTAGGATGAGATGAGCATGATGACCATCCGAACGGTGGAATATGCTTATCAAATGGCTCTAAAGGCGGAAGAGAAGCTGAGCCGAAAACAAGGTCAAAGAGGCCGAGGCAGAAGTCAAGTCAGGGGAAAATCAGTCGTTCAAGATAGAAATCAGAAGCCTAAGGAAGAATGGAAGAAACCTCAGACTGAGAGAGGTGGAAGCTCACAGAAAGGGCAATATGCTGGACAGAGAAGGCAGTATGTTGATCAGAGAGGAGAGTATGCTGATAACAACATTTTTCCTCGTACTAGAGGTAGAGGAAGAGGAAGAGGTGGAGTTATAAAATGCTTCACGTGCGGAAAGGTCGGACACAAGTCTTATGAATGTCCAGACAAGAAGAAAGAGGAAGGAGAGACTCACATTGCCGAAGCACAAAGGTGAAATGTTGAGGCAGAGGATGCTGAAGGCGAAAGATCGTTGATGATGTGAAAAACTCTTTTGACACCAGAGAAGGAGGTGGAGAGTTCAGTGCAAAGAAACAGACTTTTTCGAATTGCGTGCAAAGCCAAAGACTGGAAATGTAAAGTTATTATAGACAGTGGTAGCATGGATAATCTCGTTTCAACAAAGATGGTAGAAAAGCTGGAGCTGGAGACGATTGATCATCCGAGCCCATATAGGGTTTCATGGCTACAAAAAGGACATCAGGTAAATGTCACTAAACAATGTTTAGTTGAGTTTAAAATAGGAGGGTATAAAGATGAAATACTTTGTGATGTTATTCCTATGGATGTTTGTCATCTATTGCTGGGTAGACCATGGCAATATGATAGAAATGTGATTCATGATGGGAGGAAGAACACATACACCCTAGAGAAAAATGGGAGAACTCACATGTTGCTTCCAATAAAAGATAAGAAGGTGAAACCTGAAGTAAGCAACATTGTACTTCTCATGAGTGGGAAGGAACTTCTTATAGAGGTTAAGAAGAAGGAGGAACCACAATTCATTGTGGTCAGGAAGCCAAAGATTGTTTTAACCAGCACAAGGGTAGATGATTTACCAGAAGAGGTTCAGGAACTGCTGGAAGAGTTCGTTGACATAGTAGTGGACGAACTACCTCGTTCGTTGCCACCGATTAGAAGTATAAGTCATCAAATTGATCTCATACCTTGAGCTAGTTTTCCAAAAAAAGCAGCGTACAGATTAAAACCGCAGGAGAATGAAGAGGTCAAAAGACAAGTCCAGGATTTGTTGGACAAAGGTTTGGTCAGAGAAAGCTTGAGTCTGTGTGTTGTTCCGACAGTACTCAGTCCGAAGAAAGACGGAGGCTGGAGGATGTGTACTGACTCGAGGGCAATCAACAAAATAACCATCAGGTACATATTTCCATTGCCAAGGATGGATGATCTGATGGATTGCTTGAGTGGGGCCAAATTTTTTTCAAAGATTGATTTGAAAAGTGGATATCACCAAATCCGCATGAGGGAAGGTGACGAATGGAAGACAACATTCAAAACCAATGAAGGGTTATACGAGTGGCTTGTCATGTCGTTTGGTTTAACAAATGCACCGAGTACTTTCATGAGATTGATGAATGAAGTCTTGAAGGATTTCATCGGAAAATTTGTCATTGTGTATCTGGATGACATACTGATTTTCAGTAAAACAAAGGCAGAGCATCTGAAACATTTGGCTACAGTGATGAAGAGGTTACAGCAAGAGAAGTTATTGATAAACACGAAGAAATCCTCATTCATGAAGACAAAGCTCATTTATTTGGGGTTTGTTATTTCTGCAGATAAGTTGAGGATGGATCCAGATAAGGTGGAGGTGATTAAGAATTGGCCATCACCAAAGAGTATATTTGAGGTCAGAAGTTTTCATGGATTGGCTAGTTTCTACCAGAAGTTCATCAGGAATTTTAGTGGAATTAGTGCACCAATGATGGACACAGTGAAGAAGAGACACAAATCTTTTCATTGGATGAAAGAGGCTGAGAAAATCTTCAATTTGCTGAAAAGAAAAATCACGGAACAACCAATTCTGGTGTTGCCTGATTTCCAAAAGACATTTCAAGTAAAATGTGATGCAAGTGGATTCGCAATAGGGGCAGTCTTGATTCAAGAAGACAGGCTGATAGCATATTTTAGCGAGAAGCTGAATGAAGACAAGATAAAATACTCCACGTATGATAAGGAATTCTATGCTATTATTCAGGCATTGAAAAAATGGAGACATTACTTAATTCCTAAGGAGTTTGTCTTGTATAGTGATATCATGCATTGCAATTTGTGACTCAACAGGAGAAGCTGAATCAAAGACATGTTAAATGGGTTGAATATATGCAAAATTTCACTTTTGTGATTAAACATATTTTTGGAACTGCTAACAAAGTTGTTGATGCTTTAAGCAGGAAATGTTTGCTATTGCAGGAGTTCAGAGTCAAAACATTGGGTTTTGATGATCTCAGGGACATGTACAGAGATGATCCAGATTTTAAAGAGGCGTATGGAGTAGCTAAGAATCCAATTCTCAGGGATAGAAGCCAATGGGTAGAATACATGATCCAGGAAGGATTACTGTTTAAAGGTAATCAACTTTGTATTCCAAAATGCTCCATGAGGGAGAATTTGCTGAAGGAGAAACATAGTGGAGGATTGGTCGGACATTTCGGTCATGAAAAGACGTTCACAAAGTTGAATGAGTCATATTTTTGGCCAGGAATGCGAGCAAACGTCAAAAGATTCATGGACAGATGTAGAATTTGTCAACATTCAAAAGGAAAGAGGCAGAATGCAGGTTTTTATCAACCATTACCCATACCTGAGAGGCTATGGGATGCAGTCAGCATGGACTTCATATAGGGGTTGCCAAGAACACAAAGAGGGTTTGACTCAATATTTTTGGTAGTGGATAGATTTTCCAAAATGGCACATTTCATTCCATGTCAGAAAACCAGTGACGCAACTCACATTGCGAACCTGTTTTTCAAAGAAGTCATTTGACTTCATGGCTTACTGAGGACCATAGTTTTGGATCGAGACACTAAGTTCGTAGGACACTTCTGTAGAACCTTATGGAAGAAGCTAGGAACAAACTTGTCATTTAGTTCAGGTTATCATCCTCAGACGGATGGACAGACAGAAGTCATGAACAGAATTCTGGGTGACTTGCTGAGGAGCTTGGTGACAGAACACCACAGCCAGTGGGACAACATATTACCACAAGCGGAGTTTGCTTATAATGACTCACTTAATAGGAGCATAGGACAGATTCCATTTCAAATTGTTTATGGCATGCAGCCAAGAGGAATTTCTAAGCTGAGGGATTCAGAACAGATTGCGACTAGGAGCGCTAGTGCAGAAGATTTCACAGAGGCGATGAAGGAACTTCACAACCAGGTGAAGGAACGATTGCAGAGTTCGAACCAAGAATATAAACGGAGAGCAAATCAACACAGGAGACAACTTCAGTTTGAAGTTGGTGATTTGATCCTTACACATTTGAGAAAGGAAAGGTTCCCTAGTGGAACATATAATAAACTGAAGATGAAGAAAATCAGACCATGTAAGGTCTTGAAGAAATTTGGGGCGAATGCATATGAGATTGAATTACCTGATGGGATCGGAATTTCTCCAATATTCAATGTCTCAGATTGTACCCTTATAAAGCTGAGGAAGCAGAAGCAGGTAGTGAACAGCCAGATATTCAGTGGACAAAACAAATGCCAGTTACAGAAAAGCTGCAAATGGAGCGCATACTGGACAGAAGAGTTGGTAAGAGGACTAGGCAAAAGCAATACTTTGAATACTTATTCAAGTGGAAGGGCCATCCAGTTGAAGATGCCAGCTAGGAGAATGAAGTAGAAATCCAGAAGCATGGACAGACCATGCGCGAGCTCATGGACAGGATCCCATGAAAATTTTCAAGCGAGGGAGTATGATGCAAGAGCATCGCAAGGGCGTGCAAGCATAGCCAGCAACGAGAAATGTGGAGATAAGAGACAACTGGAAAAGCACTGAGCACATTTTTTGAAAATGTTTTGAAATATTAATGAATTCATTAAGTGGAGGCATGCTTGTATTATTGTAAAAGGACCTTGAGCGATCCGCTCTCGTCCATAGTAGATAGGAGCCTTTATGTGTAATGAATGTAGGTAGATAGAATTTAATTCTAGATTAGATAGTTTTAGAGCGCAAGAGGGAAATGGGATATAGACACCCTCATTGTATAATTGTAACATGATTGTCAAGATAGAGCAAAGAAGAGAAGAAGCAGAGAGCTGTGTAGAAGAATTCCATGTACAAAAGTTCTGGATTAATACAAAAATCCTTGATTCAGACTCATGGTTCTCATATATTCTCTGTGTATGCATTGTTGAATGCTATGCTCATGGATGTTTACTTTCTGTCATGCATTTTCTGTTTATTCCATGTGTGTATGATTTCTTGTTAAATGTTTGAAATTTGGGAGGAAGAGTAAGGAATGAGTTTCAATTGTTTCTCTGCCTGAGTGAGTAAAATTCCTGCAAGGAGTGCAGTGAAGTTTGTCCGCAAGGAGTGAGTTGACAGAAGTCAGAGTTCATCTCTGAAATCTCAGGAGGGATAGTAATTGTTCTCATTCTCACAAAAATGCAAGTTGAGCACAGGAGACGTGCAAGGTGTGCGCAGGCCGAGTAAAGTCTCAGAGTTTGTGAACCTGAGAAATTGTTGAAGGACTACTGCTGCAGGGAGTGTGCAGAGTCGAAGGACTTCAATTCTTTGAAGTAATTGAAGGATTCGCCGCAAGGAGTGCATGTGGGAGTCTTCTTTAAGACTCAGAGTTGGAGAAAGCTTAGGAGGGATAGGGTATTCACAGTTGTCGAAGAAAAGCACAGAAGGTTGGTGCCTTGAGGCGTTGAAAGGAGGTGTAGCAAGTTTGCGTTGCAGGCGGGTAAGTTCCACGGAGAAATACTTGGTTAAATTCGCAGGAATTGTCCAGGAAGAAACGAATGGTCGAAATTCTTTGAGAAGAATTCGTGAAGTCACAAGAGCCGTCAGATCTTGCAGAGAAGCAGGAATGTTACGACAAACTTTCCTCAAGCGTAAGCTCAGAAGAAATCAGGGTTGTAGGATCCAAGTAAGCCAGGGCCGTTGGATCACTCACGACATCTCATTTCGGGGGTTCGTGAGTTAGAGAACCGAAAGCCTAGTAGCGAGATGCGTGAAGCCGCGAGTAGTGAAGTGGCGAGTGGATCAGAGCCGTCCATCCGGGGAGGACAGGTGGCAGAGATCTAGAGATCTCGCAAACTCGGAGGTTCACGAGGTGAGAGTCCAAAGGTTGGGTACTCTAGGTTGTGAAAGGCGAAGTGCGAAGTGAAGGGTAAGGAACACGTGGCAGAATCGCAAGGTGGGCCCGTGGAATAGACAGGCGAACACGCGTTTTTCATTGAAGGGAGTCAACACCCTATTGAATTTTCATGTCTCGGGGGTTCGTAAGATAAGGGGAGGTAAGTCCAACCTTTCGACTTGCAAAGTGGCGAAAGGCAAGAAGCGCTAGTGGGAAGCCTAGATGGTGGTCACGCGCGGAGGGTGCTGACAGCAGGGAGACACGCGTTGTTCATTGAAGAGGGTCAACACCCCATTGACTTTTCATGTCTCGGGGGTTCGTAAGATAAGGGGACGGAAGTCCAACCTTTCGAATTGCAAATTGGTGAAAGGTGAGAAGCGCTAGTGGGAAGCCTAGCTGGTGGTCATGCGCAGAGGGCGCTGACAAGGGAAGGAGTTATATTCATCTCGTGATCTCGGATATCACGGGATTGGGCAGGAGGAGTCGAGAGCTTTGACTTGTGAACTCATGAGAGGCAATTTGTGACAAGCGCCTTTCAATTTAGGCCTTGTTCATAGCCGGTGGTCACGCGGAGAAGGGGGAGCTTGCACCTAGTGTCATTCGCGCCAGGGAAGCTTCCGAAAGGACCTGTGGATCAAAAGAAAGAAGATTCAAATAGGGAATTGAAAGAGCCGATCCATCTCAAAGGGAAACGAAGAACGATCTTGTAAGCGGATCCTTGACCTGAGGGTCGAGTGGGTCTGCACCACTTCGCCTGCCAGAGGGACTCGTACCTGGTTGCGTAGCACTTCCCCATCCTGGTGATGAAGGTGATGTACTTGGGCTTCTGCCACCCTGCAAAAGCGACCAATATCATTAGCCAGGAGTAATGGAACTCAGTTCCATTATCATGCATGTCATGACATTCCAGTAAGAACTGGTTAATCAAATATTGTGCCCAACTGAACATCATTCTTTTTGTGCATTGCGCTGCTACTACGATTACACATGCAGAGGATTCCTCTCGATGAAACTTCCTTAGTAGATCAAATTCTATGAGTTTATTGGTGAACCTCGTCACATTATCATTGATTTCTTTTATGATTAGGCCTTGACTCCCCCGTGTCATGCCAAATTGTGCCTTCACCTACTCTACCAGTTTCTTCTTGCGCGCCTTGTTTTCCAGAAAATCTTATGGTTGTGCATCGACTGTGGGAAATCTTGTGATCTTGGAAAAGAGTGCCATGTCTATCTGTACGAGCATGTCCATCTACAGGATGCCCCCATGGAATCAGGCCACTATTTTCTTAATGCATGGGCCGACATTTTTGCCCCGCCCGAAATGTGGAATGTCCAGCAAATTCATGATGACGGAGTGTATAGCTCCGTAATCCACTACGTTGGCTCTAATGTTGGCCTTCCTAGGGATCTAATTTCCCCTATGTTGATCAGATATTTGTCGTCAGCCAACTCCATGAACTTTACTACGTCGTGCATGTCATGGTCCGTGTAGTGAAACTTGGGAAATTTCCCCAACATGTCCTCGACAGTCGTGACTGCGTCTGGAATGAAAGGTAAGGAAATCTCTAGACTCTCGGGGGTCTTTCTCTTCTGCCCCGCCGTGGATGTGCCCTCCTCGATGACTTCCATGCCCTCCTTATCCCTAGGTGAGTCTGGTCGATATGTTATGTCCTCAACCTGGACTTCTTCTCTTGACTATGATAGTCTTGGTTCCTCTATGGCAGTCGATCCTACNACTACGTCGTGCATGTCATGGTCCGTGTAGTGAAACTTGGGAAATTTCCCCAACATGTCCTCGACAGTCGTGACTGCGTCTGGAATGAAAGGTAAGGAAATCTCTAGACTCTCGGGGGTCTTTCTCTTCTGCCCCTCCGTGGATGTGCCCTCCTCGATGACTTCCATGCCCTCCTTATCCCTAGGTGAGTCTGGTCGATATGTTATGTCCTCAACCTGGACTTCTTCTCTTGACTATGATAGTCTTGGTTCCTCTATGGCAGTCGATCCTACAAGCTCCTCGGGGTTAGAAATTTAAACCCTGTTGTCAGCCCCAGAGCTCTACCCTACCTCTCCTCGTTGTGCTATCGGGAGATCTTCCTCAACCCACGTTGAGCTACTAGACTTTGGCTCTAAGGTGGTCATGTCCTCGAGCACGACTATGGTCGTGGGTTGTATCCTTTCCTTGTGCCTCTGACCTTGTTAGCTGACCCGAATGCACTAGCCAGAGGACCCCAGCTTCGGTGGAGCCATCCTGCATGACTGTCATAAACTTGGTTGGCTACGATGAAGATTTAGAAATTAGGGCACATATTCTTCTAATCACTCTGAGCTCAAAATTCCCTAAGTGTTGAATAATTGTGCACTTTCTGCCCTTTATAGACCTTTTCGCGACCATTTTTCACTTTTTGCATACATTCACACAAAGTTTTCTTTTTACTGTGCGTTGTATTTTGATATTTGGTGCGGTAACTCTTGCGCACAACTTTTTCTGTGTTTTTGTATTTTCTGTGGTTTGTATTTTTGTATTTGTTTTTCTTTCTTTTTCTCTTTTTATTTGGTTTATTCATGTTTCTGTCTAGTATCTACTATAGTACACTATATACATACCTGCATTACTGCGATGTCCGTGTTTATACTTGGTGAGGTCAATTGTCCCTGTACATCTTCAGTCAACTCCCATTGATCATTCCCTTTAATTCAATTCTTGCTAAATCCTTTAGTCGCACAAATACTCCATCTGTGACATGATGGACTTCATATGGCCCTAGCCAATGCATTCTAAATTTACCAGGATGTTGAAAGAATTTGTTGTCATATAGAAAGGCTAAGTCTCCTTCATTGAAACTTCTCTTCTTGATATGTCTGTCGTGCCAATATTTGTCTATGGATTTTTGTACTTCTTGGTGAAATCCTTCTAGGATCCTATCCTCTTCCATTTCCATGAGCTGACTTGGCATTTCTTTTACTTCGCCTCATTCTGTCATGTTAGTAATGGATGTGATGCATAGACTACGTACCAAAAATTTCAATGGTACCACTGCTTCATGTCCATACACCATCCTGAATGGTGTCTACCCTGTCAAGTTTTTGCATGTAGTCCTGTATGCCCATAATACCGTTGGTATCTTCAAATCCCAATCATCTTGTTTACATTGCAAATCTTTGTCAAGGCATTCTCCAAGATCTTTTTGAAGGCTTCTACTGTTCCATTTGCTTGAGGGTGGTATGGTGTACTCTTCTAATGAAAAACTTCAATATCTAAGTCATAACCTTGATAGTATTGTTGATGAAGTGAGTACCTTGGTCACTCATGAAAATCCTTGGACATCCAAATCTAGTGATCACTTGCTCAAACAAGAAGTGTGTTGTTGTCTCTATGCTGCAAACTTTGATTGGTGCTACTTCTGCCCATCTTGTTAAGTATTTTGTCGCAGTAATGATGTATTTAGCTCCTGACCTTCTTGTTGGTGGGTGAATTGGTCCAACAAAATCTATAACCCATTTGTCAAATACCTACAAGGTTACTTGTGGTCTTAGGGGAAACTCATCCCTTCTATTATGTTTACTAACCCTCTGACAAACATCACATCTCTAGAAATATTCCTTTGCATCCCTATGAATTGTTGGCCACCATAGGCCTGTACGCAACACCTTTTGCGCGGTAGATTTTCCTGCATAATGTCCACCAACTATTCCCTCATGAGCTTCTGCTAAAATTCTAGGCCTTTCATGTTCTAATACACATCTTCTCAAAATGTTGTCTGCACCCATTTTGTATAAGTGTCCTGCAATCAATTGATAGTCTGCAGCTATGACAACCAAAATTTTCTTCTACGCGGTGTTAAACTCCTGTGGCGTTGTACCTGTACTCAGATATTCAATAATGTCAACAAAGTATTCATCAGCTATTTGTACTAAAAACAACTTTGCATCGGGGAAGTTATCCTCTAAATTTGTAGGTTCCTCTCCATTGGTGACCCTTGACATGTGATCAGGTCCTGCATTCAGCTTCCCTGTCTTGACTATCACTTCAAAATCAAATTCTTGAAATAACAATAACCATCTACAAATTCTCCCCCCCAAGGTTGGCTTGTTGACTAGGTACTTGAGGGTAGAATTGTCTGTGAACATATTAAAATGTTTACCCTGTAAGTAATGTCTCAACTTATGAAGTGCATAGACCATAGCTAGGCCTTCTCTTTTTGTAGTATTATAGTTATGTTCTGACCCTAACAATTTTCTGCTAGCAAATGCTATCGAATGATCTAATTCCCCTGTTCTTAGATGCACCATAATTGCTCCAAGTGTTATAGATGATGCATCTACATGCACATGAAATTTCTTTTCCCAATCTGGGAATACGAGTATAGGTGTTGTGACCATTTTATCTTTCCAGGTGTCCATCCCTTACTGAAAATCCTCGTTCCACTAAAATTTGATATCTTTCTTGAGTAGTTTCTATAATAACCCATGTGTCCCAATGTGGCTCTCAACTATCGCACTAATTTTGGTGGTGGCAAATTGACAATTATTGAAATCTTTGCAGGATCCAGTATTAGGCCTTGTTTGCATACTATATGAGCCAATAAAATTCCAAAAGGTGTCCCAAATATGCATTTCTTAATGTTCAGGGATATATGGCATTGCCTACATCTTTCCAATATTAGCCTTAACACCTCTACATGGTCTTTCAACAGACTGTATATTGTCCAATCATCAAGGTACACTTCTAAAAACTAATGGATGAATTCTTTGAATGCAGCTATGACTACTCTTGATAATACTGTCGGTGCATTCTTCAGTCCAAAAGGCATGACTATGTATTGATAGGATCCCCATTCCATGGTAAAGGTAGTCGTATACCTGTCTTTTGGAGTTATTTTGATTTGATGGTAGCCTGAGAATCCATCTGTGAATGAATATGCTTCCTGACCTCCCACATTCTCTAGGAATTTATCAGTAAAAGGGGTAGGAAAAGGGTCATGTAGGCAAGAATCATTCAGCTTCCTCAGGTCTTCACATATCCTTATGCCTCCTTGCTTCTTCTCCTGAACTACCATAGGGCTTATCCATTCTGATACTATATATACTAGTTCTATGATTCTAGCTTCCAACATTCTGTCAATTTCTACTTTCACTTTCTGCTTATATATTGGATTCAGTCTATATGGTTGTTGTCTGACAGATCTAGCCTCAAGTTTGAGAGGTATCTTCATCTCTCCTAGCTCTCCTTTTATGTTTTTCATATCTATAAACGTGGTAGGGAATAGGTCGTTGTACTCGTGCAGTAACTTTGTTATCCTCTCCATTGTTTGTTCATCCCAATAGTCTCCAATGCTGGCCATTTTGGGATTATCAGTTGTCCCAATGTTGTCTTTCTTCACCCTGATTGTTGCAGTAAAAACTTATGATTCCAGAGATGGAGCTTCCACTTATCTTTCCCCTTCAACTTCTGCAATATGGATGCTACGCGGGTCATCTTAATCCGATGCTTCTTCTTCCACATGATAGCATGACATTAGTTCCTTAAATGTTTGTATGTTCTGTTGTTGATACTTTGTTGTAATCTCAACCTCTAGTTCATCAACAAATATCACTCCACTTATCTATTTGAGTGTTAAATCCATGTTGGGGTTCTCATGTTCAAATGAGAATGCGACTATAAAATTTCGTTGTAATGTTGTCCATTTTGTAGTGCCTCTTCGCAGTTCCTGGTCTACATACCAGTTTGTTGGAATTCCTTCCAATGTGTGGATGAAATGATGAGGGCATTCATATTGTGGTGCCATCCTCCATAGTGTTCTGCATTTTTCCAAGTGTTTTGTTGGTGTCCCCTGTCCATCATATCTCTGCATATCACTGCTTGTTGGCTCTGTGTTGAATCTAATGCGTAGTAATCACTTACATTGGTACCAATCCTTAACTATTTCTTTGTACACACCCCACCATCTTGCAGGTTTTTCCTTGAGTGTGATGTCTAGGGCTAAGAGCCTATGATTCTGTAACACTTCATCTTCGTATCTTGTTAGGAATTCTTCTAAGTCGTTTATGCCATGAAAACTAGGAGGTTCTCTTATCTTTGTACCCACCCATCTTACTGTGTGGTCTATTCTTGCACACCTTCTTGTAGATACCTCATGTAGGCGTTGTTGCCAATTCTTCAGTTCTGTAGCTGAATTAGAAGCACATGAGGTGACACTTCTCCAGTTGAGTACCCCATCTGTAGTTGGATTAATGTAATCTCCTGTGCACGCGGTGGTTCTGTACAGCTGGATGATTTCTTCGAAATCCAGACAGGTTGGTTCCACAAATCCTTCGGCCTCGGATGGGTCCAAGGGTGAAATGACTTGGTATTCCCCTGACTCAAATTTCATTTTCCTTGTCTTCAAGTTTATTATGTCATGGTTATCAAATGCCCAATCCAACCCAAGCAATGTTGGATAAGGTGTTGTGCCATCTACTATTTCTATTACCTCAAAATCCGCCTTAGTGCGCACTCCATCCATATCTACTATCACACCCTTAAGCCTTCCAATTGGTATAACTCTATGTTGGTTTGCTAGCTTCAATCGAACAAGTGAATAGCCTAGTGTGGGCTCTCCCATACACTTCCAGGTCTTCTTTGGTAAGACATTTACTTCAGATCCTAGGTCCAATATAACATCTCCCATGTTGAAATCTCTGATATTGGCATTCAATCTGAATTCTCTGCTTTTCCTCCTTTTTGTATGGAGTTGATTGACTATTTTATGTTCTAACTTCTTCTTAGTGTTTGTGTTACATCTATCTAGAAGATTCTGTAAGATTGTACTAGATGATAGATCTTTGAATAACTGAACACGGGATTGCAGAAAAGATCGTATATTACTTACTTGGTCTCCAGGGTGTACTTCACTGGTGTGGTCAATTCCTGACGACATTTCATACATGGGGATATATTGATTATGTTGCAGGATAGATGTAGACACAACATTCTTCTTGATAAATTATTTTCTGGCCTCCTTGAAGGTTTCCTTCTCCTTTCCTACATCAAACCGCTTTGGTGGCTCAGTATTCTTCTTCACCCACTAGTGTTGTAATAGCTCTTGTTTGACTATGTCATCTCCTTTTTTAGCTCCTCCACGTGTAACTATGCTGATATTTCTTCCATCATCCTTGGCTTCTGTAGATATCCACTGGACATTCTAATAGTTCTGATTTTGTTTTTCTCGAATATTCCCCAAAAGTGTTGGGCATTCCTCTATATCATGATCTGCTATGCGACAATACATGCATGTCGCACGTGGAAGTGGACACTCCCTTCCATAATTCCCTGGTTGTTGGCAGTTATGGCACACTATTGGAACTCTTCCTCATCTAAATACTCCTCAGCCTCATCCTCTACCTCTGTAGTCAGCGCGATCTCTACGCGATGTATTATACTAGGGTACCTAATTGTACTACGCGGGGTTATATTGTCGCTGCGTAGTGTTGTACTGTGGTTGCGCGGGGTTATATTGTCGCTGCGTAGTGTTGTACTGTGGTTGCGCATTGTTATATTGTTGGGGTGCAGTGTTATACTAAGGTGGTATCAGATTAAACTGAGGTGCAACTTGTCTTGTCATAATTTATGCATGCACCCTATATGTATCTGAAGTTCATTCTCTCATTAGATCCATTGTTCTGCAATCTTTATCATCGTGCCCTATTGACTTGGAAAACGTACAGTATGCATTCTTTGGTGTTGTCTGGTACTTTTGCATCATAGGACAATGATATGGATCATGCCCATGTGTTTTACAAATCTTGCACCAGGGTGCTCCTGGTGGCAAAGGGTTTTTCATTTCTGTTGCCATATATTGCACGAACGTTGGGCATTCGTTCTTGTGGTTTCTTGTTGTCCTGTATGTGGTACACCAAACAACTTCTCTCCTGTCCTTGCCCTTATTCTAATTTACTTGAAAGGTTAGATTCTTCGTATCCTCTTTCAGTTTCTCTATGGATGGATCTGTCTTATGATATTGGTTTTCTTCCAGTTGTAAGGCTGCCTGCAGGGCCTCTACTAGAGTCTGGAATTTTTTTCGTCTGAGTGGGTATTTCACATGTGGTAACAAAGAATTCACAAACAAATGCCTATGTTGCATTTAAGTCATGCCATACCTCAAATTTTCTTTTAACCGTTTGAATCTCTGGTCAATTTCTCAGACAGATTCTCCTGGTTTTTGTCTGGTCTATATCATCTCATTCATGTATTGATCCTCTGAGTTGGGCTTATGGAACTCATTTATCAATAGTCTTCTTACCTCTGCCAACGTCCTTATTGTCCATGGTGGATTGTTTAAATCTAGACTCGTGTACCAGTCTAGTGTGTGGTATCTTAGTGTGATGGCTAACTGTGCCAACTTTGTGTCCTCATTTGTGATCTATTTTGTTTCCCAGATCTTTGCACAAATAAATAGGTGCTTTTTAGGGTCTTTTGTTGCCTCACCCCTAAAGTATGGTAACCTAATGGTAGGATCATGTCCTACCATTGCAAACTGCATTGGACTACTACCTCCACATGGTGTAGATCCTTGACTAATTCTTCTTGAAATGGCTCCTCCAGTTGTTGCACTTTGACTAGATCCTTGTCCTGTCATTCTTCTACCACTAAAATTCGGTTGTCTAAACGGTGGTGTTCTTTCTGGTGTATTAGTTGCACATGGGTTTATGGGTTCCACACTAACACTGACATGGATAGGAGTTTTGCCTTTTGTTCCTACCCTTGGGCCTCTTGTCTTCCTCTCATATGTTGCACACAAGATTTCCTCAATCTTCTCCATAGCCCGGAGATCCTCTACCTCTTCTTCATCACTTGTCAAGCCCTCTCTATCTACTATGACTCTCTTCTTATTATTCATCTTATATTGGTAGGGTACTCCACTCCGTGTTTTTCCAATTATTTCCATGATCTACTTGATATGATATTCCTCCATCATGATTGGGTCCACGACCTCCTCCTTCTTTCCTTTATCCATTTCTTCCTCCATTTCTTCAGCTCTTGTCATTGCTTCCCTCCTTCCCCCATGCACGTAGGGAAGTTTAGTTGCCTGACTCAATATTCATTACATCTTTGTTATACAGTTGGATCTTTATGGAAGTATACAATGACCTAATATACCTTCCTCGCGGTCCTCTTAGGAACTCTTGCACTGATGTACTATAAGACTTTGCAGTGTCTACTGCAAATTCTGTGATAAATCCTGTAACAACGTTGTCTAACCAGAAATCTACTGCGCACATGAATTTGTTATCAACTTTTTGTAACTGCGCGATATCCACATGATTCCACTCTAAATATATGATCTGATTTGTCACATGGTTGTCTTTGAACCTCAATATCCACTACTGCAACAGATGTGGGAAATCATAGAAAAATAATTCATGCAATTTGCTAAATACGTACTTATCCAGATATTTGTGTGGTGTTATGTTAGGATTTATGTTGTCCTTCTGTGCAAACTCCAGCTCCTTTGTTTTCAACCAACTTTCAATCTCTACCTTCGTTGGATTCCACAGTTTGAACATTCCTTTTTATAGCTTCATTCTCATCAAGATTCTTTCATGGATCCCACTCACTCAATCCCATGCAGTTTCAGCCGGCAACAGAACCATTTGTTGGTTACTACTCTCTTACTACTTCTTAGGTTGACCCAGGTTCAGATCTAAAAAATCCTCCAACAAAGACCTCTAAAACTATTGACCCTCCTGGTAAACCAGAAGGCAACACAACACAGAGAGTGTATTGCGACAGTCTCACCCGAGATAGTTCTATGGGTGACTGCAACACTCAAGTGCTTGTAGTCTAGGAATGAGTGGGGATCTGAGATTATACTTTGTGATCTTCATTTATTTACTATCTCATCCATCTAGATTTAATATATTTTCATTCTATATCCATGCATGTAAATCAATAGATCTAACTACTTTGTTCAGACATTTATCTAAGATTTTACCATTGGTAGAAAATACATAAACAATAAACAATTCACATAACACATGATCTACCATGGTTCACCCCCTCCTGGGCTATGTCCACAAAGATTTGGCTGCTCTGCTATTTTATTATAGTTTCTCCAAAATCATGGCATTGCGTGCATTACATTCTCTGATCTTACAATCTCAACAAGCTTCTTGATCCCTGTGAGGCTGATTAGATCGCACCAGGATCCTCAGCCTGTGATTTAACCCTCGGGATCAAGTTACTTAACTCTCCTACAACTCGACAACTACAAAAAGATGAAAGATCTTACAATATTTACACAAAACAGTCCTATCTTACATGTTAGAGCCTCTAAAGACACATCTCTTCTCTATCCATATCCCTATCCATCCCGACCTAGACCTCCTAGGTACTTATTTATACTTATTCTTGGCTTATCAGCCATTACAATATCTTGCCAAAACCATAACCCTATCATGGTTATGTATTCTTGCATGCGCACCTTGCATGCTTTCCTCGCACGTGTTGCTTTTCCTTCCAGCTGTCTTTCTCCCACTTCGTTCTTTTCTCTCCAAAAATAGCCTTTTTCCCAAAATGGGTCCGCACCCAACAACCACCGACTGGTTGTAGACCAAGGACGTTCCACCCAATTGTAGACAATGTTTTTCCAAGACTCAACATCAATTTCACCCCCGAGCCAGGGCTATGAATCCACAAGGACAGTTCCAGAGTGTTGCTCGGATTCCCAAACTAGTCAGCAATCAAGCTCTCACAGGCTTCTCCAACACTCACAACAATCCAAGTACCCATCTCTCTTCTACCTAGCTTGCACCACCTAAGAGAATGGACCCAAACCCTTCTCTGCGACATTGTCCCTCATGCAGTTCTTCTCCTTCCAGGGCTCCAGTGTAGCTGGTCCAGAATCTCCATGTTGGGACTCTCAGGACTCACAGTTGTGAGAAAAGTTGGACACGGGCCAAGCATCTCAGACATGTAGGCCTCAAATCATGACTAGATTACACTAGCAGTCTCTACAACCAATAATGCCATGGCTGCACTTTAGTAGTTCGTCTTCCTTTCCCGAGCCAAGACATGCATGAGGAAAATGAGTGAGTGAAGAAAATGAATGGAGTGCAGACTCCATGAGAGAGGGCGAACAATGAACAATTCAGGTGAATGAACACATAAGGCGACCAACAACAACACCAAAATGGGGACATGAATGAGAGTGCACGAAGGACCAAAACGAATGAGAGAATTAGCCAACGAGATAACCCCTTCACCGGACCAGGGATGGGTTTTTGTAATTCGTGGGGACCAAGAACCTCTTGGCCTTCCCACAAGAATCTTATGTAACTGATTTCCACCGATTAAACAAAATGGGTAATTAAAACATGAAATTAACACTTAGCCCCTCAAGCTCCCTCTCTTGTGGAATCATAGCCCCCTATAACTCTAGTCCTTGTCTGTCTAGAATCCAACAAGGTATTTATTATTAATAATGATCAAACATTACATTTCTTAGGCACACTGGCCTTTTAATAATCGTTTGGGCACTCTGGCCTCTCAACAATGTAACAATACATTATTTAATATGGGGACTCAAAACCCGAGGTGTTATACATTGTGCCTGGCCATTATGCATGCTAACAACCACCCTCCCAAACGCAGGTGAACAAACATCATCAACTCGAGTCTAGTTGATTCTGTCATTCTAATTTCAACATGCGAAGTTGGGGACATGTGTAGTTTGTCCATCATATTGTATGCCATTTCCCCTTTTGGGATTACCCATGGATTTGGATACACAAAGTATCATTGGATTTATTTACAATGTGAAGGTTTTCCAAATCAATTTGAACAATAATGAAAAGTGAATGATGGTAACAACCACTCACCATTATCAAGCATGCTCACAATGTTTCCTCTATCTCGGTCTCCTCTGCCCTCTGTGACTTATGTCTCCTCCGATGGTGTGCCCTAGATTTCCTTCTTCGGTGTTCCCTCGCGGAGATCTCAGGGTTTGGGAAGTTACTTTCGGTGTGCTCTCCTTGAATCTCCTCTTCTACTCTCCTCGAATCTCCTCATCTGATCTTCTAGTGTGGTCTCCTCGTTTTCTCTTCTCACGCGCGCACGGGTTTGAAATGTAATTTTTTTTTTTTGGTTTAGATTATTATATATAATTAATATATTATATAATTGGTGTATATTATAATAATTTATATATTATATATTTAATTCCCTGACATGGTTTGTGATTCCCAAAAGCAAATGTTATGGCCTAATTTTCCCAAACTATGCCCTTATCTTTACACGTGAAATATTCCTTATGCATGACATGTAATGGCTTATGCAGCCACACATGGCCCATGAGTGCCAAAGACAAATTTCATGGCATAAGATCTTAGAATTTGGCATTGGACCATGGCATAGGCATTGAGAACCATCATTGGTGTGACAATCCTTGAAATGGTGATCATATCTCACTTGTAAGCTAAAGATTCCTAATGTAAGGCATGTGTGGTGGTTGGGGGTACTTATGAATCTAATTACTACACACCTAGCCCACAAAACCACAAACATAAATGCTAACACACCTATAAACATAAGCATCAATGCACCTAACCTATTTACTTATCCACGCATCTAATCAATGCATCTTGTTGGTGACCATTCTCCTCTTAGGTAAACAATTAATCATGTGTTAATTAGACCGAGTAGGTCCAAGGGGGATAGGGTTTAATGGGTTAATAATCACCTAACCTAGACCTTGAACCTACACCCCCTAACCTTCTAAATCATCGACCCATAACCCATAACCCATAACCCTTCTAAAGACGCAATGTGATTTATTCCCATTGCCCTGCAAGTTAAAGTGAAGAAATTCAACCAAGCGCGGGTAAACGATGGGAGTAATTATGACTCTCTTAAGGTAGACAGATCCCTCGTCATCTAATTAGTGACATGCATGAATGGATTAACGAGATTCCCTATTGTCCCTAACTACTATAGTCTAGAGAAACCACATCCAAGGGAATGGTCTTGGCAGAATTAGCAGGGAAAGAAGACCATGTTAAGCTTGAATCTAGTCCTAACCCATTAATAATTTGGGAAAATTAGGGCATAGTTTGGGAAAATTAGACCATATCATTTGTCTTTGGGAGTCACAAACCATGCATGGTGTCTCGAGCGCTCACCTCACAAGCCATACATAGGGAATCTTTGGCATGTGAGTAAGTTGTGGTGCCCATTTTAAGACATGTCATAGTAGGGAAGGTTTTTCTGGCCTAGTCCATGGTCTAAAGTCAAAATATAATATATGTAATCCATAACATTTTCCTTTAGGGTTCATGAGCCATGAATTGGATCATAATCCAACATTCAAGCCCTATATGGGAAAATTTTGGCTTGTAAGTGGGATATGGTGGCCATTTTGATATTTGTAACATCGGGGTCAATGTTGCTTTGGGCCTAGTCCTTAGCCTAGGGTCTAAGGCGATACTAATTATCGATCAAGATCAATGGGTCATGTGTAGTGACCTAAACCACCACATAGACCCTACATAGGGGATATTTAGCTTATAAGTGAGATATGGTCACCATATTGAGGATTGGTGCATTAGGGATGGCTCTTCGTGCTTGTGTTATAGTAGAAAGCCAAAAGATAGGGTCTAAGGTCATAAAATTTGTCTCTAAAATCGCATGGACATCATGTGTGGTCCCTTAGGCCATCACAAATGTCCTAAATAGGGAATATATGGTTCATGAGTTCAATATGGTGTCCATTTTAATGTTTGGTGCTCTAGGCAACATACAACATACAAAGGCAACATACAAAGAATCTTTGTCTTATGAACAAGATATGCTACTATCCATTTTGAGATTTGGCATAGAGATTGTTCCTATAGACTACACTCTGTTGCACCATATAAGCCCTACATAAGGAATCATTGTTCTAATTGGTTAAATGTAGTGGTGATAATTGCATGCTACCTTGTATTATCTTGGATAAACCCTTGTGTTGAAACCCTAGGGAGGTTTGTAGTAGACTACCTCCCCTCATTGAAGCAATACTCTTGTAGGATTTTTGCAGAGATAAGAGTCTTGAAATCTACCAAGATCCTACCAATCAAATGATGCTTGGGCCATAAGGGCCATCATTTTGACACCTACTCCTTCAAATTTGGATTGTATTCCACCCTCGGGAAAAACATTCTATCTACAAAGCATGTCTTATTGTTTAGGGACATATACATGGCTTTTTAGCCCAAAAAACATTGATAATAAGATAAATCACTAGTTTTTGGCCCAAACCATGTCTTGTACCACAAGAACCATCCATGTTGCATCCTAACCTTGAAATTGGGTTCAATTTATCTTTGTAGGGAAAATACTGCACCATCTTATCCTGTAGATATTTTTGCCTCGGTTTCAACGAGCTATTACATTAAGGTGTTTTTCCAAGAAATATGACTTGATCCAATCAAAGAACCACCTATTTCACTTGTTTAAGCACTATCTATTGATTGGATATTTCATATGCATGCTTGGAATTTGAATAAAGATAATGATGGTTATGTTTATATTTTGCAAGCTAGTAGATGTAGTTATTTCAGTGATGTATGATTTTGATCCAATTGAACTATTTGAAGTATCTGGGATAGATTTAGATGCATAAGAAAATGATATTTTGATGGATAAGGTAGTATACGCATGCCAATTAAGGGAACGTGGTAGGGAACCAACATTAGTATTAAATTGGTTTGTCACCACCAGATTTATTTGTTAGAGTGAGAAGAACATGGTTGAGAGTACATTTAATTCTATTTAAATACTTAGCATGGTAATAAGAGGTTAACAATATCATAGTCAAAACTTAAGTTATCTAAGGATGAAATCACATTTTATTACATTTCAACGGTAAAACATCAAATATATTTACTAGTAGTATGCACTATAAAAAAATAATTAATATTTATTACAAATAAATAACTTTTTTTCTTCTTTTTCATAAACTTATCATCCAATAACCCTAGAACATGATTAATGTATATACTTTAATATAAGGATTATATATTAGTTTACTAATCAAATATCTAGTAACAAACATGAACAACTTTTAACTAATTCTTGTTTCCACTCATAGAAGTTAGAACTCAATATGAGACCACATACATACACGTTAATGTACATGATTACCTCATTACCCTATTCAAGGTGATTAATTAACTCTATGTGTTTTAGACAGTCTTTCCATATTTCAATGGTGTTTTAATGATAACATTGTGTTTGGTAAAGTATTTCGATTTTAAGATTCAAACTAAACTAATAAATGATAAATACAACTGAAAGATAAGGTTTTTTTATTATGATTAAGTGCCCATAAGTTCATAGGAATAATTTTTTGTCTATCAATTCAAAATAACACTAATTTATAGTCATTAATACTAATACAATATGTAATATCTTTGATGTTTTGGTTCTTCCCTTGAAACCCAGCTGGTGCTTCGTGGCCCTGAGGAATGGATGGTGCAGAGGGGGTTTGGGAGGGGGGTTGTAAACCCCCTCTCAATGAACAAGCCATATATTTTCAAGCCATGGTTTTGGCCTCAATAAAAAACTCTAAGTCCTAAGCTTCATGTTTTTTGAATAAGTTGGAAGAAATGTCGAAGGTTAAATTGCCTTCAACCTCATCCTGGTGAAAGGCCTTAACTTTAGGTAATTGTGGGTTAGTTGGTAAGTTCATTGGGATATGGTCATCCCCAAACATGTACGTGCATGGATACGAAAATACTAGAAGCCTCTGATCAAAGGAATCCTAAACCACTTCTTTTGTGGCCAGGTTTTTTTTTCCTTCCTCTTTGAACTTAAGGAGAGAGATATGATCTTCTATAGTGGTGCTTACATTGTAGGAGCAAGGGGAATGGAATTGAAAAAGTGGACCCCATATTTCAATCCGTAAAATGATGTCCCTTCAGTAGTTCCAATACAAATTTGCTATAATATGCCCTTGAAATCAACATCATTTAACTGTGAAAGAGTGGTTTTTTATTCATTGACTCTATATCTTTATCAAGGCATGCATGGAGTTCTTCTTTCTATTCTTATGTTATTTGGGGAATTTGGTCCATAAAGGTTACATATGAGGGATAAAGGCTTTAAAAACAAAATAAAAATTGTCTCCAAGCTTTAAAAACATTTAAGAAAAACACATAATATTGCATGGGATCACCATACCAACCAAGTTATGAACGTGTAACTTAAAAGGGTCATGACCTCCATACTATATAGAAATATATAAATAGAGTCTCAAATTAATAATAAGTAATCCTTGGAACATCTTCCAAAAAAGACAAAGAATATACAATACACAGGGAAACATATTTTTCCTCTATGTCAATGTTGAGCTTTTTGGTTTCTTGGACTTTCCAGAGTGATTGGTATTCTCCTAGTTCTACCTTTCAAGTTTAGTCATCTTTATTGAATAAATAATCCAATGAGATTACACCTTTAGATAGAATGTTTTCTTGCAAATTTAGGATTACAAGCTCATCGTATTGGTCCTTCCTTGAATAGTCATATTGAGGTTCAAGGATAGTGTTTTTTGGGATTTCTTTCTCAATTTCGTCAGCCGTGTCTAATAATTTTGCAATGTGTTCATCATTTTAAAATATTTTCCAAAACCTTGGACATTATATGGTACCAATGGGTGGAAAATGGGTTCAACATAGAAAGAGGTTCTTGGCAAGGGATAGATGGGGGTTAACAAGAGACATTGAAACTACTAAATATTCTTCCTTTTGATTCTCCTCTCTTGGAATAAACTTTATGTTAAAATATTTGAAACCCTTTATCAAGTCCCATATCCTCTGCACACATTCCTTTAAACAAATTGTTTTAATGATACATATTTTGATCTTAACCTAGTTGAAAACTAGCAATGAATCTACCATTACAATGAGGTCTCGAACATCCATTTTTTGGGATAGAAATGGTCCTTAAATTAGTGCCTCGTAAATTATTCCTTAGAAAAGTGGGCATGTGAGTCAAATTTGAGTCCAAAAACCCTCCCATATCGTTAAGGCATGCAAATAGTCTATCCATGTCAAATTTCAGTGCATACAGAAACAATTTGAAAAAATTTCAATGTTGGCCCAATTCACAGGTCACTGTTTCCCATGTCTAGTCCTAGTACAATGTCGTTTTGTTGTTCCTTTTAAAATTCGTTCGACAGTACACAAGTTCCTGTATCTAGTACTGCAAGGGCATATTTTTATGGTGTTGATTAAACAATGAACGAAAAAGAGGGATTTTTCATCACAACTATGACACACATACATTGTATATACATCAATGTAGAACCTAAAAGAAAAATGAAGAAAGGTTGATGCAAACTTAAAACTTGTGTCAACCAATTTGTGTACTTTGAAAGAAAAATAGGGTTTATGGTTTACATGACGAATTGATGATGGAAACAAGTGGGTGTGTGAGTCAAATTTGAGTCTAGAAACCCTCTCATATCATTAAGGCATGCAAATAGTTTATCCATGTCAAATTTCAGGGCATACATAAATAGTTTCAAAGAAATTCAACATTGGCCCCATTCACAGGTCATTGTTTCCCATGTCTAGTCCTAGTACAATGTCATTTCGTTGTTCCTTTTAAAATTCGTTTGACAATACACACATTCTCGCATCTAGTACTACAAGGGCATATTTTTATGGTGTTGATTAAACAATGAACAAAAAAAAGAGGGATTTTTCATCACAACTATGACACACATACATTGTATATACCTTAATGTAGAACTTGAAAGAAAAAATGAAGAAAGGCTGATGCAAACTTAAAACTTGTGTCAACCAATTTGTGTACTTTGAAAGAAAAATAGGGTTTATGGTTTACATGATGAATTGATGATGGAAACAAGTGGGCGTGTGAGTCAAATTTGAGTCCAAAAACCCTCCCATATCGTTAAGGCATGTGAATAGTCTATCCATGTCAAATTTCAGTGCATACAGAAACAATTTGAAAAAACTTCAACGTTGGCCCCATTTACAGGTCACTGTTGCCTATGTCTAGTCCTAGTAGAATGTCTTTTCATTGTTCCCTTTAAACTTCGTTCGACAATACACACGTTCCCACATCTAGTATTGCAAGGGCATATTTTTAGGTGTTGATTAAACAATGAATGAAAAAAGAGGGATTTTTCATCACAACTATGACACACATACATTGTATATACCTTAATGTAGAACCTGAAATAAAAATGAAGAAAGGTTGATGCAAATTTAAAACTTGTGTCAACCAATTTGTGTACTTTGAAAGAAAAATAGGGTTTATGGTTTTCATGATGAATTTCTTGCCACATAAGTCATGGGCCAAAGTCCCATGTTTTTAAATAGTTTCAACGAAGATTCTATAGAAATGACAAACACGTTCATCGAAACTTCATTGATGCAATACTATGACAACAATGATGACATCTACGATCATGATGGTAGAAAAATGAATGAGCTTCTCTTGGTTTCAAGAATAATTTATCGTCTATTGAAAAAGGCCAACCACGTGAATGTGGAAGCTCATATGGCCTCTCCCCTTCACCTCACATCACTCTCAATTCCCCAATACCCAATCTATAAAATATAAAATAATCGAAAGCAACCTAGTAAGATTCATGCATAGAAACTACAAAAACAAAAATTATTGAAGGTAAATGAAATTATGTGTTTGTAAATGATATTTTTAGTTTACCATGTACTTTAGTATATTGGTGACTATTTTCATGTTTCGCATAATAAGTAAACAACATGTAACATAGGATATAAAAACGTCGCATAAAACTTAAAAACATGTGATTAACCCATGACATAAGTAAATTATTTTAAGAGAATAATTCATAAAAATTAAAATATATAGTCATGTACATGATCCAACTCAACATCTGTATAATCATCCTTATTATGTATCTTCTTACTCATCGAACTCGACATCTATATAATCATCCGATTCAAAAATGGTGTTGAAAGCATTGACAATATCATAATCGTCATCAATGTCATTTTCGAGCATATTTTCATCTACATCATCATCAAGAACTGCATTGTCTCCTACGAATGGATCATGATCTTCTTCGTCTTCTTCATATGTCGACCTTGCATGATCTTCCAGCTCTGTATGATTTGGCGAATCATCTTCTTCTTCCTGTACATGAGTATACTTAACTGACCTTCCTCTTGGATCATATCTAACAACAAATGACCAATCCCTCTCACCTGCAACATTTGAGTAAAAGACATGTTCACATTGGCTTGGAAAAACATAGCGATCATGTCCTCTTTACAACATCGTTGTTTTAATCATCAAAAATCCATTGGCATGTTGAATAATAGCTCTTTCCTCATTGCGTTCATGTATTTGTAACCTATACCATTTGACGTCGAACATAACTAATTTGAAGGAATTAAAGCCACACTCAAGTATATCATTCAAATACCCATAGTATCTATTTTTAGATTCTCATGGATGTCTATCACTCCTAGAGGAAACATCAGTGACCTGGAATACTACAGTTATCCCACTATCAAAAGTTTTCTTGGTTTCATCCAACTGTTTGATGCGAAATTTATGACCATTGCACCACATAGCCTTATGGTGTTTCAACTGCAATATGCCATATATGTAAAAGATGCATTGTCAATTAATAAATTAACATATTTATATAACTTGGAAATTATATGAAAAAGATAGTACACATGTAATCACATTAATATAATATAAAATAACTTAATAAAATGGGTGAATTTGCTTGCATGTCCATCTTTCAAACCATATGCTAAATCAATTTCCCTTTGCGTAACATTGGCATCTCAATTACGATGAGCTTCTCTAACCAATTCTGACAGTTGTTGCCATGATAACCTACCGCCATGATGTGTTTTACATCTTTCAATCCATACATTCATCCATTCAAGATTGTTTGCAATGTATAAATGCAGTGCATCCCAATCTTGAGCAACTGAATCAAAAAATCATAATTCGCCAATATTAAATATTAGTTATAATTTCCATGGTAAATATTAATAATTTATGAAATAACAGATATTACTATATTAATGAGTATGATCATATACACAAAAAACAAAAATTTATATGTATTAATATAAATCTCCATAATTATTAATACATTACCTCTCATTTTTGTCATTCTACCTTTTCCCAACAGGTGCTCTTGATCTTCAATTTTTTTTGATGAAGTTCACATCCCAAATGTGATCCACTCCATGCATAGTTGGCGCTGCTAATTTAGGAAGATATTGACTAATGTACACCATGGATTGATATACCATGCATCACTCTACCATATAACTCTCAAGACGTGCTCTTTGTCTAACCAAAGTCTTCAATGATTTCAAGTGCCTCTCCACCATCCACATTGACCTTGTGTGTACAGGTCCACAAATTTCAATCTCCTCAACTTGGTGTATGAGGTAGTGTTCTTGTGCATTAAAAATGTTGGAGGTATATACTTTTGCATTTCAGACATTAGCTGAGGAATTTCTCTCTTCCAATACTTTATATCATATTCATTGATTTCTTTCAATGACAACCATCTACATGAGATCATGACACAAGAAAATAACATGTTTCAACATAACATAATATAATATATTACATTACAAGTAAAACGCATTTCATTAAGTACAACAACAAATTGAAAGAACATTTTTCATATAAACCACAACTACTTACCTCGTGTATTTGCCAAGATCATATAACTTGTTTGACGTTGTTGTCAAAGTCGTTTGGGAGAGATAGCAGTAGAACATACTCTAACAAAAAAACAATCAATCGTTATTTGTTT
>JASDQU010104615.1:12938-31007 GCA_032191745.1 Picea mariana | reverse complement strand
CATTCTCTTCCTCTGTGTCTGCAATTGAAACATCAAGTGCATCCCTTGTAACTTTATGAATATATGATAGTTTAGAAGGTAACATATCTCGAGTATCAATGGTAGACAATACCTTCCCGCTCTTACTCTTTGTAGTTCTCTCAAAAACTAATTTCTTAGATTCTTTATCAAAAGAGGGATTTTGTACAGTGAACATTTCTTCATCAGAAAATGTCTCGTCCTGAATCATGAGTGCGGAAATATGATGTACATTTTCTCTAGTCGATACTTTTACATCTGGGAAAGTAATATTTTCAATATCTACATCCAATTCAATGTTATCTAATAACAAATCATCTTCTATAGCATGTGTTTCATCCCCCTCCTGCTGTGAATTAGTCCTTTTTCTTTTGAATTTTAATTTATGGGGATTCTCCAGGTTCCCTTTATGAGGGTTCCTCTCTTCATTAGCTCCTGAGTTATTGCTATGCATTTTTCTCGTGTGGGATGTCCCTAATTGAGGATTTTCCTTTAGTAAGGCACTTATTCAAGAGACAACTGGTGAATGGAAATTTTTCTCACTTGAGGGTTTACCTCTTTCTTCATGGTGCTCTATAGTACTTATAACAGTCTCTATATCTCCAGAATCTCTGTTGGCTTCTTGATTGTTTGGATTATGGTTGTCATTTTCTTCTTCTTTGCTGACGATTGAATTTATAAGTGTAGGGTTGAGCCCAACTGAAAGAAAATGATTATAAAAAATATGATTAGGGTATAAACACTTGATTTCCTCGATGAATATCAAGTCAGAATGATTGAAACAAGCAACATATTCGTCTATTTTGGAAATTCCTCGGAGAAGAATATTACCAACTTTCCACGTGAGAGGTATGAATTGCTTTTTTTTTTTTCAAAGAAAGTATGGAACCAAAATTTATATTGTCTACCTATCTCAATGATAAACAAATTATCATATATATAGTAAGGAAGGAAAATACGTTTTTCGATAGAGCAGAAAACCCTGATGATATTGTAATCTTCTATTTTCTCAAGAACTCATTTTCCCTTCAAAAAAACCATTGCTTCTAATGATAGTCGCAAAGTGTCTTCCCCAAATAACAGATTCTTCAATTTAGACACAAAATCAGAATATACCTCACAGAAATGACGGTTGACTCTCTATCTCCATAGAGCTTGGTACCACATGGTCATAGGGTCCACCTTTATTTTCACTCTCCCAGCAATATTTAAACCCTCAAAGGTATGACAATATGTGATAGCAAATATCAAATAAGATGACATATAAAAACAATTATTAGTCTTGAAATTAGTCAACTGTGTAGTAATTTCATTCGAAATAATCTTTGCCCGGTCGAAGATAGCATTTTCAGGAACCACAAAATGTAGTATATATAATGCCAGTCGAGGAATAGTTTTTGTAGAGTCCTTGCCAACAATTTGAGTAAATAACCAAGCAATTTCTTTATAAAGATTTTTTTAAAGAACTTACATGGATTCTGGATATAGCTTCAGGCATTGATGCATGGTCATGCAAATACTCTTGAGGAAGCTCTATTCCGTATTCCTGCTTTTTAGGAAATTTCTAGTTTCCTCCCCTTTATAAACCAGGTTCGTCTCTAGCAATTTCAACATCTCTCTAAATATTGAAGGCGCTAATGAAATAGGAGAAATACTCTACAACGTGATGACCCTTTTGTTTCAAATAAGCTTATCAACGCACCAGGTAACAATAACCTTGCATTCAAAGACTTATGGAACGCATCCCGCAAGAACTATTCCTAAGGTGCACACTTTGTTATTCTCTTTACTAAGAAAACTTGAATAATACCAGTAGGAACGAGACCAATGATAATTTTGATTTTCACTTGCGAAGAGATTCAAAGTATCCCCACAGAACAATAGTTTTGTCATGGTTATCTTTGCGGAGCTCGCCAACTTTTCTTGAAATATTACCTTGCATAGTAAAATGAATTTGAGTTAGATTTATTTTTAAAGAGACATTAACTCAAAATAAATATCACTAGCCTGAGTATAAGCATCATTAATTAATGGGCACTTCAACAATAAATTTAGTAGTTGAGTCCATAGGGATAACAATAAATGTGACATCGAAAAATGTGAAGGCACAAGTAATGGCGGAGATTCGAGGTGGGCGACTAGTATGAAAAGGAAGTTCCACAAGTCCGAAGGTCCGCGAGTCCAAAAGCCCAAATGTATGAAATGGCTAAGTGTTGGAAAATATCGGGCAGACAATGGAGAGAGTGGAGGTGCATCACATAGGTCCGCAAGTTCGAAATTCCAAAAGTCAGCGGTGCAAAAATAATCTAAGTGTTGGATGAACTTAGAACATGGGTGAATGGAAGATAATACAAGTGCGAAGGTCCACGAGTCTAAAAGTCTGAGAACATATTGAAAATGACTAAGTATGGTAGTCCTATCAAAACCAAGAAAGGGAAAAAGAAAGGAAAAGAGAAAAGGGGAAAAGGAAAATATAGAAGATGGAAAAGAAGAGGTAAGAAAAGAAATGGGAAAAATAGAAATAGGGGGGAAGCACAAAAGGGGTTCAACACAACTCACCAAGGAACTATTCTACACTGCAACTCATTGTTGCAACTCTTTACAACAGTTGATGCAGCTCACCAGAGAACTATTATGTGTTGCAACTCATCCAAAGAACGATGTTGCAATCGGAACCGTGAGCCAACATCAGAACTATGAACTATGGAAACCATGAGTCATGTTGTTGCTACTCTACATGAAAATTATGGATCCATGCAACAATATAATTTTATAAATTTGGATAATTTTGTGATTCCAAGACAAAATATAAGTTTGAGTGGTTAGCTAAGAATCTTGGAATTCTTGGGCAAAAGATCTTGGGATTATTTAGCAAAAGAACTTGGAGTTATTTATTATTTTCTAATTGTTAGCAAAAGATCTTGAATTTATCTATTATTTGTTAATTATTAGCAAAAGATCTTGGAGCAATTCATTAACTCTTAATTGTTAGCTTGAAACTATTCATTATTTAGGAAATTGTTGTAACCACTATGGATTTATTAAATTCATAAGTGGGTTTATTTAGATATTTGTTATTTATAGTTTCCATTACATTTATGTATAAATGTGGTGAACCTATCTAGTTCATACATGAAATACCCAGAATACTTGGAATATATATATATATATATATATATATATATATATATATATATGGTTACAAATGAGTAATGAGGGTTGTATATATACCCACGCATGGGTGCCCTTTCATAAGAGACATGACCTTTCATCAGGAAGGTGTCTCTCATAACATGTTTAGTTATTGAGTATAAATTATTATTATTTAATTATTATCTATCTATACCTACTTATATGTATGTTTGTGTTCATAAAAAGAGAGCACTCTCTCCATTATTCAAGGGAGGACTCTTGGAGCAATGTCCGAATGATAATGGAATAATTCAATGAGTTTTTATTTTAATTATAGTCTTATAATTTCCATAGTGTCTAATTTAATTAATTTGATTTATTTTCTTGGCATATTTGTAATATATTGATTTCTTTTGACTAACTTAATTAATTTAATTGATTTATAATTTCTTGTTGGGTAATTTAATTATGTACTCACGTAGAATTTATTTTATTTAATTCTGTAACTAGTTTCTTGATTCAATTTGTTCATGTAATTAGATTACTTATGCGAGGTTGCATTTATATACATTTATGCAATTAAGTATTCATGTCAAAATTCATTTGTTTATAAATGCATTTCAAATTGGGTTGTGTTCTTTTATGCCATTGAATAACTTTTCTTAACACAATGACTATATTTGTTGGTCTGGGTAATGATAGGGATCATCTTGGCAAGGATTGGGCTTTGATTTTGAGGACTTAGTTAATTTATTTTCCAATAAGTAGTTAATCAATTTCCTTTCAACGCGTGTGATTTATTTTCAACAAGCATGGTTTGTTATTTCAATTATGCAAGAGTAATTTAGGATTTCAATTCTGCAATTAGTCTTGGGGTTGCTTCGGGATACAGTTGATTCATACTCCCAATATCTGCAGCTTGTGTGTTTCTTTTCAAGCAAGTGTGTGTTCCTAGAATTAGATTGTTGGGGTTGCTTCGGAAAACCGTTGATTCATACTCTTGATACCTGCAGCTGGTGTGTTTCATTTCCAGCATGTTTGTTTCCTTTTCAGAACGTGTGACATTAACTTTCTTGCAAGTGTGATATTTACTTTTCTGCAAAAGTGTGCTTTCAATTCTTGCAGGTGTGGATTTTTGTAGAACCTTGAAAGAGCTTGAGAACTGTTATACTTTGACCACAAACGTAATCATTGGCACTATGAATACAATACAAAGAAAGAATAATTGTTCATGCATATATAGTGCGTGATAGTTCGCAAGTTCCATACGAGCCCCATATTGATAATTAAATGCACATTCTTTCTAACTATCTTCTTGGTAAATTAAGGAGGTGATTAAAAGACCCAACACCTAGATTTCACATCCTTCTGATTATGGATGACCAATCCTACCACATCAGTTGGAGGAGTGATATGAGTATTAACAAATTCCTAGATCTCGTTCTCCATTAACACCAACATGATTCTCTCCTTCCAAGGACTGTAGTTAGAAACCTCGTCCAATCTATCCTTAAATCACAATCCAGTTGACATCTCCAAGATCTAATTTGATAACCCTCTACTAAAACTACCCTTGCATTGTCATGTACTATCTATGTCCGCGCTATCTATACTATCAACATGACTGTTGCGTTGATACCAACATTATTCCACGTGATCTATAACCAAATACCCACGATGTTCTCTATTCGACTACAATATGATTGTTTCCCTGAAATATTTCCTTCGATTTCTTCTTGTTGTTTATCAATATGATAAGGTCTCCTACAAATATGATAGATTTGCTACAAAAATAGTGGATATGTGCTTGGTCCTTCAAACACACACCACAACACTCCTAATCCAATAGATCTGTCGTTTGTGCAACCTGCGATTGGTTCGCTCTCAGAGTGATGGTTGTGATACCATGTTGAAAACCCCTTACTCCAACCCTAGGTATCTTTTTATCTAATGATTCCCTTACTGCAAATCAGATTATCAACTCACATAACAAAAATACATTGTTGAAATATTCAACTCAAATAAATCTAGTGGAAGCAATATTAGAAACCAAAAATATCATGCATAATACACAAAGATATTCTTCCCATCAACTAAGCTTATCATTCAAATAACGTCAAAGCTTACAAGGGATCCCTTACTAGAAAAATGGCCCAAATAGAAAAGAGACAAAATACACTTTCACAAGACTCGTTGATCTGCTATCAAACATGTTGTATAATCTTGTACGACAACAACGTGATTGTTACCCTGGTACCCGTGATGTTTGCGCGACTGTAAAGCCAAAACCCATGTTGTCATGTGTTATATGCGTGACTGTGACGCCAAAAACTGGGTTGTTTATGCGACCCTTACCAGAAAACCTGCACTATTAGCAGTGGCTCGTTCTTTTATTGTATGGTTTCTCTCTCTCTTCCTTTGCTTAGATCTCTAGATGGAAGTCCTTCTCCACCTATCCAGGATCTCTTTGAATCATAGTCCTTCATGATCCAACTCTCTCTGCATCAACACTTGGATGAAATACTCTTCACCCAATATATGAGATCTCACTCACTCATACAATTAAAGTGTAATCAAAAGTTTGTCTTTGCTTCTACACTCTCGAATGACTCCACACTAGAAAAAGTCATTTTTTGTTATCTCTGTGTAAAAGTATATGACCTTGGTCTCTCAGCAAAAGTGTCTTCTCCTTTACCCTAGCCTTGCTTTTATAAGATTGAGTTATAACCTAACTCTAATCTCCAAAGTGATTGACAACTGTGATTAATTCTCACCTCACTTGAGATCAACAGATATTATTTAATTCACTAATGTTAATTAAATCATTCCCTTAAATAAAACTCAACTCACTAATAAAAGCACTTTACTTTAGTTAATTACTTTAATTAAAATAAAGTCTCACACTTAGAAGACCTTGGACGACTTCCACATGCTAGACACCAAGCCAATGTGGAAGTACTTGTTCGATGCTACATGCATCAACATGGGTGTATGTCTTAGTAATCTATGAAGGCTTAATCTAAGCATGGTATCCTTTGTCACGACATTGATGGGTCCCCCTAGGTCTATCAAAATGAATGTTTTGTATGAGACTTTCATTGATGCAGACATCTACCATAGTGCTGCTTAGATCCAAGTACCTAGGGACAAACACTCTACCTAACATAAGGATTGCTAGTTGTCCCATGACATTGACTATAGGAGAGTCATTTTTCGTCCTTCCAAGTTTCTTAAGGCATTCCACTTTGATGAACTTGTTATAGATGAGAACATTCTCAATGGCTTGGAGACAAGGGATTTTGACACATAGATTATTAAGTTCACCTAAGAGGTCATTTTCTATAGGTGTGTAGGTATTTTTGGTGTCTATCCTTCTAGGATATGGTGGAACTTGTTGAGGGATATGTTGTTCTTATCATGAGGTATCCTCTCTCTTAGAAATTGTGAATTCTATATGTTTGGTAGTGAGAGGAGGGTCCTTTAGCACTTTCCTTGATCTAAGATTGATCTCTTAAATATCCATAGAGTAGGCTTGGTATGTTATCTCATTATTATACACAAGTTGGACCTACCTATTGTTTGGATTAGGAGCTAGTTGGGCATGCAACTATGGTTGTGGCACAACACTCGTGGAAGCATTGGTTTGTTGAGGTGGAGGGGGAAATAATTCTTTTTGTTGTTGGTTTGGAGCTCTCCATCCATGTGGAGGATTATTCTAGTGAATATTTTTCATTGTAGGTTGGGATTGCAATGGTTCATAGGATGGATTGAAAGGTTGATTTGGATATTTCCATTGGTTATGCATGAGCAAAGTAGGTGGATTAGGTTGGTACCAAGGTTGAGAATGCATTTGTGAGTTATATCCAACAAAGTATTGAGGATGAGTGTAGGGCATACCGGGTTGAAATGGCCTAGGCTCCCCTAGTATTCTATGGTTGATGAAGCATAATAGTTCAACATTCTCGCTGACCCCCTCATAAGCATCTTTTAGACATGGCAACAAAGGGAATTTGTTAGTTGCGTGTGGGTCTTCACAAATTGCACAAAACTCTACATTATTGATTTGGCATTAATTTATAGGGTGGTTATTTATGAATTTAGGACAAAAAAATGCTAGAGCCCTTTCTGCCTCTTCTTGCTTCTTCTTAATCTACAATGTGTCCATCTGCATGGCTAGTGACTACAAAATATTAGTTTCCATATTCTCTAATAATGATCCTATTTCATTATTAGTAATATTTGTAGGGTTAGATGTATGTGTTACCATTCTCTTACCATTCCTACTCTTCTTCATTGTGGATCTAGATAAAATCTTGAATATTTGCTTGATGTCATCATACTCTAGTTGGAAGATGTCACCATTTGCAAGGAGACTCAAGGCCCCCATGAATTCCTCTATTATCCCTCAAAGTAAGATACATTTCGGTGAGTTGTCATATAATGTACAACTATGAGCTCTTTTGTAGCTGAGTTGGAACCTTTCCTCACAGTCTTCCAAGGACCCATTCACTCCTCGATCATTTTTAAGATCTCATTTCTTGTGTCCCTAGATTTGTAATAGTCCGTGCTCTTGTTAATGAAAGTCTGCTTCATTTGATCCTAGCTACTGATGTTGTTCCATTCTAAGCTCATGAACCATCTCAAGGTTGAATCCTTCAGTGTAGAGGGAAAGAGCTTGATATTTTGATCATGTTATGTGTAGTCATAAGTCCTACAAGCAATTGCAAACTCAAATACAAAGTATTAGGGTCTTCTATAGTAAGGCCATGAAAATAATGAAGAGAAAAGGGGTTAATTTTTTTCATCTTGGTTTTCTGAATGGGAAACCCAAAGACTTAAAATTGGTCTCCATCATCAACCACTATGTGGTGAGATGGGGATCCTTCTTCTTTTGAGAGATCTGCAAAAAAAAAACCTTTCTCCTCTAAGAAGTCCACAAAAATTTATGTTTCCTCTTGGATGGCTGCCTCACAATCAACTTGTTGTTGTTCTTTATTGCTTGGTATTGTTTTGGCAGTGGGGGATTTTGATAATATTTTTCCAAAGTTATATCTTGGTAGAGGCATGCATTCTAAGAATTATGAAAAACAAACAAAAATGCAATCCTATTAGTTTTATTTTTCTTGATAAAATGATGAAATGCATGTAATTTAAAGCTATTTATTCTTTCTTTTTTACAATAAAAATGATAAAATGTATGGATTTTTTAGCACCTCCCTAGAAACGATGCCACAAAGTGTGATGGGTCAAAGAATAGCAACAACAATGTTGTACTCCTCATCTTACAACTTTAAATGTTAACTTGGGGTTTGTATAAACTTGAGAAATGGTGTGCACTATGTGTGCAAACTTCGTCCATGCATCTATCTAAGAAGGAGGATACATATTCATATTAGGAATGCAAGAGTTACTTCAAAAAAGGAAAGGACTAACAAGAAATTCAACACTACCTAAGGGAAAGATGCAATTCAACTAAAATAAAGCTACAATTTAACTAAAAGAAAGATGCAAGACAAAATTGAATGGATCATGTAACTAAGGGACCAATCTTGTTTATCCTGATAGCAAGGAAAGTTGGGATGCAAGGCTGCAAATCCAAGTGAGGTAGGTTTAGGTTATTGATCCAAAGTACATAAATGAACTTGCTAAAAAATAGAGTTGAATTTATCTTAAGCTATCCTACTAAAAACAATGTAATCCTACAACAAATTATCCTACTGCAGAAATTGAATCAAGGCATGGAAAAACAAAACTAATCCCCTTTGAAGTAACTTGCTATAATGCTAAAGAAATCCAAAGTTAATAGAGCCTCCTTGACAATGAAAAAATATCATGAAGCTACTTGCAACAATATGCTAGAAATTCTGCTACAGCAAATAAAATGTTGCTATAGGAAATGAAATGCTACTATAGGAAATGCATAAATTTATGCACATTATACAATATAAGAAAAATGAACTAAACAAGACTAAACTTAAAGGAATGAAACATCAATATAGAGGTTCCTTGTTCAACCTTGAGTGGGCCCTACTCAAGGCTTCCATAGGAAACCTAAAAGACTACTTATGACAAAAAGTTTGAAAGAGAACAATCTGTATTATCATACTTGCTCAAAACAACAATACATCTCCAGGAAGTTTGAATTCTCTAAGAATGCTTAATGCTCCACAAATTGAATAACTTCCTAGGGATATCTCTTAGCTCCTACTTATACTAAAATGTTCCATCATTCATCCCTTCAATCAATCCTTGATTGAAGGGCTTGTGTCATCAGGATCCCTATAATCAAGGACCTATGTTCTAAGTATCAAATCCCTTGCTAGATTCCCTCCCTTGAGTCAACAATTTAAATTGATCATGCTAGATTTGGTGGCTTGAGTGATTCTAGACTTGACGATCCTTTGGAGGAGGATGAGGGGACACAATCCCTCTTTATTCTCATGCAATGTTGGAGTAGGACCCCTTATTGATTCAACCTACTTGGAGCATGGGTTAGTGTAGCATTTAGACATCCATAAAATCATGAAAACAAGAGCTAAAAGAGGGCACAACACATACTCAATCATTCAACACATTCCATCAATCAATAAATTGCACAAAACCCCATATACTTATATTAATCATGGTAAAAAAAGGGTTTATAGAGTACAAGTATTGTCAAAATGTCCCAAAAGTGGGACTCAATATACTACAATGGAGAGGCCCCTCGCTAAGTGCCATATGTTGTCTATTCATAACCATCCTACTTGGGATTAGGGCCACAACATGTCCTCCTTCAAAAACATGTTTCCCTCAACGCTTGCTAACTACACATGCTTTTACATGAACTGTTAATCCTCCAAAGTAGCATCTTTAGTGGGATGATTCTTCCATTTTACGAGGAACTATGCGATTTCCCCATTTCACAACTACTTTACTCATTGATCAATCATTGCTTCTAGTTATAATATAATTTTTCCTTCCTCAACTAGATATAAAATCTTTTCCTATACTAGAATCTACAATAAATAACCTTCTTCAAGCATGATACATGGAAAATTGGGTGCATCCTTGATGAGGGTGGTAATACAACTTGTAAGCCACATTGCCAAACTTGTGAAGTACTTTGTATGGCCCATATAATTATAGTGCAATCTTGTTTTCCTTTTGTTGTTTAACACACACACACACACACACACACACACATATACAATTGAAGCCTTACGGAGACCTAAACTCCAATCTTAAACTACCTCTCACTCTTGTGTTAATAAACTTGTTATTCAATTTGGTTTTGGGCCATAACCAAATTGTTCTTGAGGATTTGGAGAATGTTTTTTTGATGTTGAACAATATTTCTATTGCGTATACCCTGAAATTGTGTTGCATGTATGAAGGGATGGAGAGAGGTATGTACCCAAAGAGTGTCTTAAATGGTGTCACGTGAGTGGATTTCTTGAAGGTGGGGTTATATCACAACTCTTCTAAGGGAGGTCAATTGAGTTATTGGCATTGTTTATCAAAATTGAAGTAAAAAAGATAAGCCCCCAAGGCAATTATCCACAAAATCAATTTAACCATTTGGTTGATGATGATATGAGATTTCTTAGCTAATTTACTGCTAAGAGTAACAAGCAAGTCCTAACAAAAATTACTAGCAAAAATAGGGTCTCTGTCACTAACTAAGATTATTGGATTTCCATGAATATTTTTATTCTCCATAAATGTTGTTGCCACCATGCTCATGGAGAAGGAATGAGATAGACCACAAATATGGACATATTTATCATATTTTACTATTTTATTTAGGCAAGCCCGTGATGAAGTCCATAAATACTTCCTCTCAATGCTAACTAGGAATGGCCAAGGGTTGTAGTTATGGTCTTGGTAACTTGACATTGTCTCCCTTATGTTGTTGATAGACTTGGAATCCAACCACAAGTTTCTATGTGCATACCTTCAAACCCTGTTAGAGGAAGTCTCACTTGAACTTGTGATAAGTTTTAGGGAAGCTAGAGTGACAACCAATTGGGGATGCATACATTTTGAAAAAGATTTGATATCTTAGCTACGAGGTTTGATGGAGTTATAAACACTTATTATGATAAAGTGTGTCACTTATAAAAGAAAACTTATTTGATGCCTTCAAATTGCATTGTAGTTGTTGGATCAATTGTTGGGTAGGAGGGTCATGTTTCCATTCTAGAAATGTTGCTTCCACCCAATCAAGGTGTAACATAGAGAGTGAATATACTTGTTATTATATTTCATGAAAGTGTGTATTTTGCCACATTCTCTTTTCCATCTTTGTATAATAATTCATAATTGTAACCTAACATCTTTGTGATCCACTTTCTACTCTTCCAAGGAAATTCATTGTTCCATCAAATACTTGAGGTTTTCATGGTTTGTGTTTAGTTTGAAATATATACCCAAGAGATATTGATGTCATTGCTTAATTGCGTGAACGACGAAAAACATTTATTTTTCATATATTGGATGAGATATAGTACTTCCTTGCATTGTCTAATTTCAAAAGCCAACAAACAACCTTTCAGTATAAGAACTACTCCAATGCCCTAACTATAGGCATTGCATTCCACTATGAATGTCTTATTAAAGTTTGGGGTGCCTATAATTGGAGTAGAGGTGTAGTCCTCCTTGGATTGTTGGAATGTCTACATCGCCACATAACCATGAAAATTAGTTCTTATTTAATAGGTATGTTATACGTGCAACAATCTTAGCATAATTGATGAAAAAATGACGATAGTATCCTATCTAGCCAAGGAAACCTCAAAGGCACTTGATGTTCTTTGGTATTGAACTATCCACTACTATTTTTATCTTTTGTGGATCTACCTTGACTTCTTCATTTGATACCACATGGCCTAGGTATTCCATTTATTGTAACCTAAAAGTACACTTGGACTTCTTGGCATAAATTTTGTTATCCTAAAGCATATGCAATACCTTATCTACATGTCCAATTGATCTCCAACAATTTTTTTCTATGTCGAAATGTCGTCAAAGAAAACAAAAAATAAATCGAAGGAAAGTCCTCAAAATATAATTCATAAGACACTAATAAGTAGAGGGAGGATTAATGAGACCAACCAACATTGCTAGGAATTTGCAGTGGCCTTCATGAGTTCTAAAGTTGTTTTTGGCATATCTTGTTTTTTAAGGCGAATCTAATTATATCCTGAGTGGAGATCAAGCTTTGTAAAATAAACTACACCGTGTAATTCATCTAATAATTCAATAATGGAAGGAATGTGAAACTTGTCTTTAAGTGTGATTATGTTGAATTTAATGTAGTATGGGCACAACCTCCTAAGTTTATCCTTCTTTCTAGCTAAGATCACTAGAGCAGAGAAACCACTCTTGTTGGGGTGTATGATTCCTACCTCTAATATGTCACTAACCATTTTCTCCATATTTCCCTTTTTAGCACTTGGATAACGGCAAGGTCTAATATTGGGTGGAAGACTACTTGGAATTACACCAATAATGTATTATTTCTCTCTAATTGGAGGAAATTTGTGAGGGACCTCCTTAAATACTTGAACATTTTTATGAAGGACATCCTGTAATTTTTCCAGAATAACTTTAGGCTCCTCGCGAACTTATCAGGAATACTTTTAAGACACTAAATTGGTTGTCCCCTTATTGAAAAGTTTTTCCATTCAATGGAGCTAATGACTTGGTTTTGACATTAGGCCTTGGAGGTGATAGGTCTTACCTTCATAAGTAAAGGTAAGAAACATTTCCTAAATATTCATCCAAAAATTTCCTAATTGCTTACGCCATTGTGCACCTAAGACACATTATTTGCCTCTTATAAGAATAAAATACATTAGAGAATCCAAAAAAAATACCCGTGGATAATTTAATGGTATGACACTTACCTCCACATGATACAACATTCCTATCTATACTCATGATTTGAAAGCTTGATATGGGGCAAGTAAATTAATTCAGGGGTGCTACCAACTTCCTATCAATGAAGTTTTGAGTGCTTGTTGTGTCAATCAACACAACCACATTGTCTTCTTGATGTCTCCTTAAATTTTGAGTATTTGAGCAGTGTTGATACCTGCTAGGGCATGTAGTGATATGGTGCTTGTGGATTTTTCTATGGAATAGTTTTGAAGGTTCTCTCCTCTTCAAAATATTCATTTGTGTTATCTTCAATGACTATGAGATGATTTTCCCTACATTTGTGATCCTCGGACCACTTGCTATCATAAAATTAGGAAAAGCCATTGGTTCAACGTTTTGCAATTGCTTGTTGTGGGGAAAATGAGTCACGTGTGATGATGCAATAGTAATGGTTATGCTTCTTTCTCATGACCCTAATGAAGATCCTTAGAATTTGTTGGTATCCAAGAGTTATACCTCAATGAATTTAGACATTTGGATGGCTTGATTCATGGTTTTAGGTGGTGAACTTTGACCTTCTGCTAATTCACATCCTTCAAGCCTCTGATATGCAATTTATAACTTGATCCTCATCTGACTTATTGACTAATGTAGATAGCCATTGTTTTTGCATATTGTATTCCATAACTGAACACACATGGTGTAGCTTATTTACTTGGCTAAAATAGTCCCTGGTCCATATATTTTCTTAATGACCCATTATGTCACCAATAAATTCATCCCATGAGTATTCCCTTCCTCACGATCTTGTTTTGAGCATCGATTGGTACCATTGATAGGCCTCTTGTTTAAGATAAAATAAAGTAGGAGTCACAGATCCATCTTAAGGAACTCGGTGGATCTCAAAATATTGCTTCATTTGGTTGATCTATGATTGTACATCATTTCCTTCAAACCTCCTAAATTCAATTTTTGGTAATGTAAACTGTGGACCGTAGTTGGTGTTGTTGGAGCCTAAATTGGAACTAAACTATGCCCATCATTAATGGATGGACTGGATTTACTAGAAAAGTTTGTCTTTGTTGCTTGCAATATCTCTAGAAGCTTATTTTCACTTTCAACAAGCTCTATGGAAACATGAGCATTAGCTTCTATGATTTGGTTCTTCAAATCTTGCATTTGTTTTGTGAATTTATCTTCAATTCCTTGGACTCACTCGATAAAGAACTACGTACATTGATTTTTTACACTATTGATTGTTAATTGCACCTCTTTGGAAGAGAGACTTGAACTATCCTTAGTGTTTGCATTCTTTCCTGGCATTTTTGGGCCCCTACTATTATCCCCCATCATAGCTATTTTATTTTGGGTGGAAATGATTGCGACTTGGAGGATTCCAAAATATCACAATTTATAATGGAAAAATCTTTGGTAGATATCCTTTTTTCATTATGGTTTTGAGGCCACAACTTCATTGATATTGTTGAGAAACAAATATAACCATAGTCCGAAAACATCATAAAAACTCTACTTTTAATGGTATGAGTTTGACTATAATTTATTTCTTTATCTGCAAACATTGTACAAAAACATGGCTCTAAATATACAAAAACATATTCTCCCACTTTCCCAAATCACTGCTCTCATACCACTTGTAATGGTATTTATATGTTCCTTCAATCCAATAACAATGAATGCAATAAGAGCATGAATGAAGTATATCCAAAAACAAATGAAGTTAAGATACCCTACTACTTAATACGAAAGTCAACCCACTTCAAGGGTACAACCTCCAATACAAATAGGCAAGAGGTGGAGTGCTTTATCCAATTGCAGAATGATCTGTTAAAGGAAAGAGGTTGAGGGAAGAAAATAAATTGATTTCCTCCCTAATTAAGAACAATATTAGTAGAAATATGTTGAAATATAAGATAGAGAGCAACCTTTGATGCAAAAGACACTATGTTTCTTGTAGAATAGACATGACCAATTAGAGTTTCACAAGTTGTGTTGTGAGGCCTAACTCTTTTTTCTTCACAGTGAATGTGTATTGGGTGAGTTATTAGGTGAAATAGAATAAAGGTTTGGAATATCAATTGGTGCAAGGATTACTCCTCCCTTATTAAGTGTGCAAGTAACTTGTGAGATGGTCCCATGAGTTGTTTAGAGGTTTTTGAAAGAGTGGAAAATTGTGAAAGTACCATTGAATAGACAAAATAAGAGAGATCCATTGAAGGCAAAAATACTTGAGAGGATGGTGAGGAGTTGAATGTTGGATGATATCAAACATTACATGCTTTCAATGTAGTTTACATGTAAAATTCTAACTTGTCTCACTAGTTTGGGCAACTACAATATTGGCAAAGAGTTTCATTCTAAAAAAATAATGGGCACATAGATGAACTACAATTGGGGTTGCATTAGCTCATGAAATTCTTTATGTGTGTATGCATTTGTAATAGGATAGTTAGACATGACACAAAAAGTTGGAGCATGATGGTGAACATGGACATGTGTAAGAGGTGTGGATATCATCATCAAAGGGGTAAAACACCTCTTGAGTGTGGACATGTGATTGTTGGAGACCCAATCGTAGGGTTTGGAACATGGCCATCGTGTCTTCCATAATTTTGGAATAAAACTCTTATTTTTTATGCACAAAGTTGTCCATAAAGAACTAGTTCTATCATTATCATGTTTCCAAGAGTTGAGCAAAGCTAGGAGTTTGGGAGTCTGTGGATCCCCTAGAAGGGTGGTGGGTATCGATAACATGAGCAAGGATGACACTATAAATTGATTTGAAGGCATAAACAATGGTCTAGGCACAATAATAGGAAAATGGGTGTAAGTTTTAAAGATTTTATAGTAATGTAATGCACACACGTAGATTCTTAAAATAGAAAGGAAAAATTGCAATCACACATATACGCAAAGATTTACCCTGGAAACGCAATCGGGAAAACCAACAACCTATTTTAGAGCACACCTTTAATTCTATATCTTTTTCATTGTTTAAAATACAATATACATAGGATCCTGCAACATCCAAAAACCCCTATTCCATTAACCCTAGATTAGAATTCAACCATAGTTCCTTAACCAGAATTACATTACCATGGACCACAAAACCATGTGCCATAGAACCGCCAAAGGAGAAAACCACATCGAGAAAAGTTGCTCAGTAAAAACCTGTTGATGATTTTTCTCTTGGCAGGCCCCACCGATGAGGGAGATACCACCCCCATGCAACCCCCTTGAGACCCTGCATCCTGCTAAACCGCATGTAAAATATATAACACATACCCAAAAATGGGGCCCACATGGAAAAATCACAAATGCCAAATCATACCATGGACTTTGGGCACAATTCTATGGGTTGTGTATTAGTAATACATGAATTAACCAATGGTACAAGTATAATATTAGGGGTGCGATTGAAAAAACAACAGTTTTACCAGTCACAAAAAGATCCTACAACTAAAGAATAATTTATATGTAATGTCCCTTTCCAAATAGGAGCTCCAAAGAGGAGGCTTAATGGTCTAAACCGCCCCGTTAGACTATATCCATGGCCAAAGAGGGGTAAACAGGGTTACAAGAGGTCACTCTAGTCACAGATGTTATATTCAAAAAGTGACATTGAGCTAAAAAGGGTTAAAAACACTTTTAAGTCATTATGAGCTAAAAATAGAAGTCAATAGTGAATTAGGGTTTCAGCAGTGATTTAGGGTTTTGGAAGTCAACAGTGAATTAGGGTTTCAGCATGATTTAAGGTTTTGGAAAGCTATAAAGGAAGGGTCAGTGACCTAATTCATCATTATGTAGATTATGACTTGTCATTGAGGAGAGAGGCGCATCTCAGGAGAGATAGTTCAGTGGATTCCAGGAGGAAGACACCAGTTGGTTGATTTTGGTGTTGAGAGACACACCCTAGTCACCGGAAAGATCACATAGGTCTTCCATCATTCTTTAGCAGCAGTTACGCAGTGCTCACATATTCTGGGTATTATCTTTAGTTATTTATTTGTATTCTGGCTAAGATCCTTTTGTCGTTTGATCTAGCCGAGTGTTGTCATTTTACTCAGTCGCATTCGGCCTTTGTAATCCGCAGAGATATCATAATATAAACTTTGCAGTCCTTTGTCACATTTATTATTTGTATGACCATTTATATGTTGTAAACGATTGATTTTACACACACATTATTAGCATTTCCTAGACTAGCCAAGTCAGGAACATTATAGTGGTATCAGAGCTTTAGTCCTGCCATCCTGTGACTAAAGACAATGAGTGTAGCAGAATACCGAGAGGGTCGTGAACACGTAGGTGACGAATATGTCACTTACAACAGGCGTCAGGAAAGAAGGCATAGGCCTGATTTTCCCCCTTTTCCTCCTAGCTCAGAGGAAGAGGAAGAGGCACACAAAGAAGCAGAGAGAAGGGCAAAGCGTGAGGCTGAGCGCAAGGCAGATAGGATGCTAGGAGATAGATATGAGCGACCAGAGGGCAGTGGCAAGGCCCCCGTAGATCCAGAGGCATCTTTCATGTAGGTTATCAACGATATGTTAGCTAGTCAGCAGACCATGTCTCAGTCCTTGGCATAGGTGGTTGATAGATTGGCTAGAGTGGGCACCCCAGATACACAAGTCTCGCATGCGACACATGGGAACTCAGGAGCAGGCAGTAGACCCCAGTCACCCTCTCGCACATACACCTCTGCAAGTAGGATTCCTAGACCCTTGTTTCCCAGTTTCCAGAGGGCACCCCCGTTAGCATCATCGCCATCGATAGCACAGAGGACACTTACTCATGTTGACGACATTGCAGAGTATAGGAGGGAGTATGCAGCATTAGGTCGTGACTTCCATCGGGACATGACCTTAGTCAAGTACTGTGGACTCAGACTTAGGAACCGTCCCAGAGAGCCGTAGAGGGGAGGACCACAACAACAGCAGGGGCATAACCTCGATTTCATCCGAAAAGTTGGGAAACTCACCATCCCTTCTTTCGACGGATTGTCCAAATACACCACCAGAGCTTAGGTACAAAAGATAG
>JASDQU010104614.1:156968-170740 GCA_032191745.1 Picea mariana | reverse complement strand
TTATAAACATTTTTCTTTCCATTAGATTTAGAACTTGAACTTGAAGAAGAAGGAGAAGAAGGAGGTGTTGATGGAGGTGAAGGAGGAATCTGAGGATGGTCCTCTTCCTCTTCACTTTTTCCCTTTGAAGATTCACCCAAAACTGGTCTCTTTCGTTCCAAGTAATCCTCATACAAAACTTTCACCATCTCCGACATAGCAAGGAATGTTTTCCAGAACTCTTTCTCATCCTGAGAAATCCCTTCTTCTGGTGCCATCTTCTCACTGTGAGAAGCTCTCTTTCTCAATCCAATTAATGGATTCTCTGCAACAAGCTCGCCTTCACCATGCTGTAGCTTTTCCCTGGTTAACATGCAAAACTCAAATCCAAACGTCAACTAGCTCTGATACCACTTGATCCGTCGGATCTTTTAATGACTATGGTTGAGTTTTAATTTTGCATGTGTTAATTAACCATTTGAAAAACTTAATGAAAGAATGAGGAAAGAAGAGGAATTATGACAGCCATATACACATATGTAGATCTAAAATGAAGTAATAAACAACAAACCATAACACGAGGATTGATAACGGAGTTCGACACAACGTTGCCTACGTCTTCGGGCCTTTGTCTCTGTGGGAGAGGCTTCTTTATTTCTGTTCAAAAGCTCAAAAGTACATCGCAGTAGTGCCAATTGGCTACAAGATTGATCTGTTCATGTTCTTCCAGATCTCTAGAACCCTGCAAAGAAAATGGCATGCAAAACGGACATCTGGAGCTCCCAGAAATGGCCCACAAGCGTCTGCTCCTCAATAGCTTCCCTGCATAAAAATGGATTTGGCTTGGCTTCCCTTCAGCATAACTCTGCTCTGACTATCCCCATGGCCTCAAACAGGCCTAGTTTATATAGATCTGAAGTTGGTTATCCATCCCCAACTTCCTCCCAAAATTTGGGCTCCAAAAATGCCCAATATCTCCCAAAAATGGAGAAAATCAATTAATATCAGGCAATATATCATTGAAAATCCCAAAAATATATAACAAAACCCACTTTTGAATGAATTTTGGGTGCATCCCCCAAAACGCATGCCCCTGGTCATGTGGGAGGCGACCATGTGGCCAAGCGCTGTCTCGTTTGAGCGCTGGCTCCTCTGTCCCCGACTCCTGGTTCGGTGGCGTGGTCATAGGACCGGTGGCTAGTTGCCATAACCACATGCCCTATTTGGAATATGGTCCTGGTCCTGTGGGATCCACCCAGGATCCATGGACTAGTCCCTATCGCCAACTCCCACGCTCGCCCGGTTATTGCTGGGTTCTATGGTAAGCGAATAGACCATGGGCTGGGGCTAAGCCCCAACCCTTTCCGACCCCGACCAAAACCTTGTTTAAATTTAAATATATTTTATGCCGTATACATAATAAGAACCACCCATGGGTCGGGCAGTTAGCCCGGTCCTGCCAGTCCACAGCCCAGAGGAAGGTCGGGGGTTCGACCTGGGTGAACCCATATAAATTTTGCATAAACCATCAACCAACCACAGGGTGCCACGTGGTAGCCCATGACTGGGCAACGTGGCACCTCAACAACCAATAGAATTTTTCCATGCATCAATCGCTAAATGGTCCATGTGTCTGCCACGTACCTTGTCCAGTCACTGCCCTGTCAGCTGCTGACGTCATCCCATGCCACGTGTCACCCTTACAGTGGTCACACATGTCACCCATAGATTGGTCCGACTGTCTGCCCATATGCCACATCATCCTACCATGTGTCACCTCCAGGGGTTTCCACATCATTTGTACGGCCGTATGGCTTGTACAGTCAGCATGCCACGTGGCACTGTACAGACTATACAGTCATCCCCTTTTTTTGCCTATTTGGGTTTTCAGACAGAACGTGATATCTTTCGCATACGGAGCCCGTTTGATGAAGTAAATATATGGACGAAATCAGGAAGACGAGATGGACACAATGGCGCTGGTTTAAACGGATTCCGAGCACTTTCATTTTTGAGCCTTTTTGAGCCCTATCAGGCTTCTTGATCTGATTTTGGATCATACAAGGAGTTAGGCACAATTTGAGAATAAGTACCCTGGATATTTTAGCTATACCCCTAAGCCATTTTTCCACTCATACCAATTTATATAAACCAATAATGTGTTCAACCAAGTGTAGAATTAAAATCACAAGTTATAACATAACAATGGTAAAATCTTAAAACAATTCGTCGTGAGCTAGCTCCGTCAATGGGCAAAAAACTTCTTTTGTAGTCCATTGCAATGTAATATTTTCTCAAGAGTTTGTTTTTTGCCTTCCCTCTTATCATGCAAGGGAAAAAATAGGCTTGAGGGTGAATTTGTATGCATAAAAATAAGGTAAAAGTAAACTACATGTCTTTCCCTTTTTCCTTTTTACACAAGTTAACTTGGGAAATCCTTTTCACATTTTTTCCCCTTCCTTTGGGTGTCCTAAGCTCTAAGATATAATGGTAATCCTCATTGAGACATGAGCACTTCCCTTAAGTGGACTTTCCCATATTTTCCATCAATTCTTAAGCTCGAAACATATTAGTCTTTCAAAAATACTACTGTGCATCATAAATCAATAGCAACATAACATGAGGTACACCACTAACAACGATGTATAATATCATTCATATAATCATAAACATTGATGGGTGATTGCACAAAGTTGGTGGATGAAAAAGTGGCAACGGGGTCAGTAATAACGTGCTCTCACAAGAATGTGTGTGTGTTCCTAGGAATGTGCACACGTTCCTAATGCTATAGGTTTGACAAAGCTCGAATCTCCACTCAACATGCCACATAGGTTTGTTGGCAAGAGCATGTGCACATTCCTTTGTCATGCCCATTTTTAACGGACCGTGGGCGCAACACATCATGCATCACGTATTTATATTCATTGAGCAAATAGAGAGGAGGAGCAAAGACAAGATCTTGCCACCGTGTCCCAGTCAAGCCAAGTATGCTTGATTTCTCTTCTTTTCCTCGCACTCTAGTAATTTTTAATTTTATTCAATTAATTTAATATATTCTAAAAGAATCTAAATTATAGAAATTTGTAATCTTCTAGAGAAATCTCATCTAGAAAATTTAGAGAGAGTCTCCTCTTACATTGCCTAACATTTCCTCTTTAAAAATAACTATAGAGAATTTACAAGAAATATGATTATTTTATGGTCTTTTTAATTTCTTAAAATATGTATTGATGTTTTTTGTAATTTTCTATTTTAATTTAAAAAATCGACCTAATTTATATGCCATGCCTTATTAAATTGTGGTATATATTATAAAATGGAACCTAGTGACAATGTAAACCTCCCATAAGTAGACCAAGGCGATGAAAACCCCAACCCACCACAACCACCCAACATAAACACACAAATTGATGAGGGGTTGGACACATTGAGAACACTTGTAAATGAATTAAGGGGTAAATGAATTAAGGGGCACAAGAGAGCCTATATGAGAGTCCTTGGCCACTTCATTGGATTTCATTTTGAGGTCCATTGCAAGTTCCCAAGGGAAATTAACTTCTATTTTTTAATATAGTGCTAGAATATTTGAGTTTTACAACACTTGACTAGATAAAAACCAAGTTAGAGATTTGGGTATTTCAAAAAAAACTTTGATGTATATTTTTATTGATCCTCAAACTAGACAACGACCACCTGTCAACAAGAAATGTATTTTTATGCACTGGTGTATCCACCCACAGTTTAATGATAACTGGATGGATAGGTGGTTCATGATATTTGATCAAACTCCTCGCAATAACAAGGAGGTCCCTTTATATATTTTGAGAAAACTATGGGAATAATTTATTTTGGGTCACCATGTGAACTACTTTGACATTGGTGACTTCGAGGGGGTGGGTAGAGGGTCTACATAGGAACGAGAGTGTGCTAGGAATGATCCCATGTTAGGTCCTTGTCCCCCCCATGAAAAGGACTAACCCCCCCACCCAACATGATCCCGTTGTAGAGGGATTGCAATAGGTACATGTAGATCTATCATCCTTGGATCAGAGTCTAGTGAAACATAGTAGTTTTGTTGCACTATCTCGACAATAGGTGCTTGTTGGTGATATTGACAGAGGGGTCGAACCTTCAACCCCTAGAGTAGAGTGCAGTGAGGAGAGGACATGTGGAGATAACAGTCATTCATGTGAGCCTCACAAATTATCGAGTTGAGAGAATATTTTCTATGGGCCTATGGAGACCATTGGACACAAGATCTTCATGGAGGAGGTTAGTATCTTAATCATCTCTATGTTCTTTATTGTTATATTGATCCGAATTATTTTCAGCACGAAATGAGAGCGAAGATATAATAAATACTTGTACAGAGATATATCATATATCCAATAATATAACAAAAATATATCAGAGATGTAGCCATAAAAAAAAAGATACAATAATACACAATTTCTATTAATGAGTGAAATGTACAAAACTGTAGAAATACAGAGTGAAAGACTCACTAGAATGGTGACAACTTATCTCTGAGAACATATGTGACGACTACTCACATTCGCAAGAACATGATTGTTAAAATGAGGCTCCAAAGGCCTTTTTATCATAAAGAAAATCCAAAACCCTAATCCTGGAAGATGAAAAGCCAACAATTTTGTGGACCCCGTTTTGGGTAGTTTGGTGTATCAACTTCCCCGGGGCGTAACTTTGGCATATGATCTCCGTTTGGGGAAAAAAATAGCTCGTTGGAAAGGTATCATCGAGGAGATTCATTTTGGTGGTGCAATCAAAGCCTTCAACTATAATTGAGGTGCTCGATCCCAAAAGATCTTCATTTAGGCCCTCAAAATGGCCCCAGAAGTTTAGGAACCAAAAACCTGCTAAAAATAGTAAGTAGCCAAAAGATTTTTTGGAGCCAATTGGAATAGGTGGGTGGCCATCGATATCCACTTGGATAATATATATTTATATATTATTATGTGTATTTATTTCGATATTTTATTGTATGATTTTTTTCAATTGCTATGATTGTATAGGAGACCCCCTATGTCGATAGATGTTGGCGCAAGATTGATCAGACTAGGGTTCTTCTCAGGTTACCAACAAAAGGTACTGAGTGGTCTAGAGCACAGGAATTTTCATCTCCTCCGAAGAGAAGAAGTCTCATCCGAAGCACTGCTGAGACAAAAGGATAGGGAAGGGCAAGGAAAATACTTAGGAGGATTCACAGAACCTTCAAGATTCATCTTGATCTTGCGAAAGACATCTAACTATAGAACATATCTGAACCCATATACACAATAACTGAAGCTACTTATGTTGCAGAAAATAATTCAAACACAGAGACATCATGTGGAACTTATGAACCATAAAGAAGTACTGTAAAGATACAATGCATAAGGATAAACACAGGAAGACACAACATATTTTGAAATTTTGGACCCTTCTTCATATATTATCTTCAGGTATTTCTCAATTACAATCTCAGAGATACACAGTAGCACTCTGTTACAGAATCTTGGCTTTGGACTCATGTCGCAGAGCTCTAACTCCCAAAATGGTGTACAAATTACATTACAGACTCAAAACCCGACTTCTCAACAATAGACAACAACGATGACCAAAACCTTACACTTGCGATACCAACCAACCAACCCTTTTAGAAAACATGACCCAACCATTTTACAATCATATTCATCCCTATATATAAGCTAAGTCATGTCTACTGTATTTGGTTTGCACACTTTGTTGTTATGTTGCAACTGTTTTTTCTTTGTTGGCATTGCGTTGTCCTTTTCGCAATTGATTTCTGTTGCTTCTCCTTGTTCTCATGTTCATATTTTTTTGTATCTTGCGCAACTCGTACTGGGCCAAAAATGGGACTGTAGTCCTTCTTGTGAAACTCCTTATCCAAAAAAAAAGGGCCCAATAGGCTCCAACCACAAACCTTGACTTGCCCTCGAGTCAAGTACTTGTCTCTTTCACAGCTTTCGGGAGAAACTGTTGCTTTACCTTGTTCCTCCTTTTCCTCTTTATTTTTCTCTTCTACTTCCCCTTTTTCTTCTGCCTCTTCAAATGAAGGGCCCAACTCTGGGACCAACTCCAAGGCCCTCTTCCTCAGTTCTTGAAAGCTCCCAACTTTATCTTGCCATTTCCTAGCAAGGAGTGAGGCCTCTTCCATGAACTGTTGGGTCACCTCTATGATACCTCCCTTGGGATGGGATGTGACCACCGAGTTCCATTCAGAATCTATTGTTGCATTGACTTGATGCATCTTCATATAAACTATTTGAATGATAGGCTAGAAGTCACGCAACTCCTTCTTAGCTACGGATTGCGCCTCAAGTAGGGCATTAAGTTCATTGTCCTCTTGCTGGATCTGGTCAAACTTCTATTGTTTCTCCAATGGATCCATCGTAGCCACAACTTCTTCATTCAACACCTGGATTCTAGTGCACACATCTTCCAATATCTAATTGTGTTTAGCGATGATGCCCATCCAATCACTTACTTCCCTGAAAATCTTTGTGCACTCCATTGTGCGCTTATGTAGTGCTTCTCTGGCATTGTTTCCTTCCAAAACTATCTTCTCCATCTGCTCCTTCAACTTCCGAGGATGTTTCTCTACTTCTTGCTAATTTTTCCACAACTGCACTTCCACATTCTCAGCGTGAATGGCCAATTGTGACCATGATCCTTGGAGCAGTTCAATCTAATGCTCTGGCTCTCCTGCATCACTGGCTTTGGGCAGTTGGGGTGCAACCTTCTGTAATGATCCCAAGCCATTATGAAAGGATCATCACGGTTTTGGTGTCTTTTAGAACCTTTTTCTGGTTGTGGTATTTCGTCAAACAGTTTGCTGATCTATTTGTTTAGATGTGTTTATATGTGTGTATGCAACAAATAACAGAAAGAGATAAGCATGGAACATACCTCAACCATATGCAATAAGACCAACAAGCCAAAACATCTCAAATCTTCTTTATTCATAAAATAGAGAAACCTGCTACAATGAAGATGCCGATCTGGAATGCTCAATAGATGGCCAAGAAGATAGACAGTAGATAAGAGCTGCTACAAAATGCTCCCGCTAATACAAAAGATGCCTCCAAAGGCTGAATAAGAAATGAAGATCAATACAAGCAGATCTGAATGCCAAACTCTCCAGCTGAATAATGCGACACTCCAATAGAAGGATGAAACCCTCAATAACTCAGCCCTGCTGCCAAAAGTGTCCAATCACCCTAAGAAATATGCCAATTGATAGATCGGGTGATGGTAAGAATAACCCAGGTGCCCGAATCTCCAAGATCCCTCTCAATCTTTATAGATCTGAAATGCCCCACTGAATGGTGCACCCCACTGGATGACTGAAGCCCTAGATAATTGGGCCCTGCTGAAGACGGCCTCCAAATGCTCTGAAACTCTCTAGAAATGTAGATTGAGACACTGCAAGTCATCAGGTGAAGTCTCAGGGTCATATCTGAAGTGTAACCCCTCCAAAATGACTAAATCTGAATCTCAAAAATGCCCTCCTTCTCTTCAATTCGTCCCACTGCTCAAGAAATAATCCGAGCCATAAATCTCTCTCAGAAAGCACTAGATCTGATGTCCAAGGCCCTGCAATGAAAACCCAAGTGATAGAATCCTAAAAGGCCCTGCCAATCTCCTACAACGAACCTCTCTCCAAAGATGGTGCGCTAGCCCTTGCTGGAAACCCCCAATGGTGGACCCTCCTTCTCTGCTTGTGCCTATGGCTGTGTAGAACCCTCCTGCACTGATGTAGAACTGAGCTAGAATGGTGTGGGAGAGTATTGCATCTCCAGGACCAAGCTTGGGACAAGCTAGGTGGAATATTTCACCACCGAATCATCCTCTAATTTCACCACCGAATCATCCTCTAGGGTTTGTTAAGTCAAAACCCTCAAAACCCCCAATGTTGGGCTCACTAGCTGGAAGCCAGAGATCAAAAGATAAACATACATGAATGAATGAGAAGAGGCGCTTGCCTTTCCTTTATACTTTTGGCTCACCTTGTCCCTCCAAAGTGACTTTCATTTTATTAATATTTAATTAATTAATTAAATCACTTTAATTAATTAATTAACCTTTTTACCTTCGAAAAGATCTTTATCTCTCCTTGTGGCTTCCTTGGCCACTGAAAGTCACTTCTAGCCATCCCATCCTGTAGTATTTCTCCTCCCGATTCCAATGGATATTACACTGAGAGGTTCCTCCAAGTAATGTGCCTAAAATGACCTCTTTAGTGAATTCCATTGACTTATAGCTCAAAATAGTCAAAATCATGGAAATCGTCGGAATGCAATGAAACCAAAGACAACCTATGCGGAATGGCTCATAATGATGGAATATGATAATCAATGCAAGATGTACCCCACAATGCCTCTCAAATACCCCTGTACTCACTATAACATCCATCTGGCCATTCTCTTCATCATAAATCTCTACACTGGGATAATGTCCCAAAGTGGGGACATTACAGTCCTCCCTGCTAGAAAATTGCTTGTCCTCAAGCAATACCCAAATCCCTCCAAGAAAAATACTAGGATCCCATGTCCACCTGTGGGGTACATAGTAGAACCCATCAAAAGATGAACAATAGTATACTCCACCCCCTGGATCCCATATCAGGAAGTGAACTGCAATACTCTGCGAAGCATAGTCTTGAAAGATATCAACCCTGTGAAACTCTAGCACATGACACATGGCCTCATCTCGGAATGAGTCCATCCTATAAATATCTACCAATATCCACATGGCCTCCATCAACTGCACATGCTGATTTCTGATCGAGGTGATGCAAGACCTCCGTGAGGCACCCACAAGCGATGCGCTCCTCTCAACACTAAAGATCAATGGAAAGTTAGAATAACTTTTCCCTGCAATGGTCCACTCTCCCTTGTTGGTCAATGAACTGCTCAATCTTGCAATCCCTAGGTCCCATGCTAACCTCTGTGGAAGATTCTCATGCTGACACTGCACTACTCTGACCCTGACTGTCAGCCCCATGCATACATTTTGAATCCTCCTCTCCTGGGTCCTCAAGCTGAAACACCTGTGACCACCGGACCTACTGTTCAGAAACTGTATATGTAAAGGCATCTCTGTAGAAGAAGTACCTATCCAAACATCTTCATGCCCTATCATGATGATCACGCGAAAGGAAGGGTCTGGCCCCATAGGACAAGTACCTGCAGACCCACTCCAAACCAAACCAAGGTGGAGTGTGTGGCTCTCTGGTGCAACCTGGGTCAACATGAGCATCGTGCTAACAAAACAGACTCCTGGGTCCCATGGAAATCTTGGAAGTTTATCACTTCCAATCTCCTCTAACTTCTCCTGTGTGAAGCTAATCACTATCAAAAGCCCTCTGTGCTCATCTGTCATCACCTGGTCTATGATTCTCACCATCACGCACCAAGTCTCAACTGTCTGTCTCACACGGTCCACCTCTGACCTGCTGTATGTCGTAAAAGTACTCCTATCATGAAGTCTCGGTCTACTCACTCTCCATGCCCTCAGCCATAGCCTATCCCTCCTCATGCTGCTGTCTATGATAAAAGTGTCAGGACGAGCTAATAGAAACATCTGCAACTGACTGTAGGACTGAAAGGCGTCACACACTTTGGTCAATCCCAAGGATTCGACCATAAGCTCATCCATCAGTATCCATGATAACTGCTCACCTGTAGTCATCACTAACCCCCAATCATCAGGTATAATCAGAAGTAATTCCTTCAACTGCTAGTAACCCACTCTCCATCTCCCATCACCCAGGAAACTGTTGAAATGGTGAAGGTGATCTCTCATAACTAGGTGTTCCTGCAAAGGAGTGACATATGCATGCTCCCCTAGGTGTGTCTCCTCCCTGCAAGGCACTATACCCCTCTGAATGCCACCATACATCTCGGCATGACTCTGTGAACTGAACTATCCCTCATCATCGTATGCTCTGGCATACTCATGTCATCTCTTGCAGATTCATGCTGTATCATCGACCCTAGGCATGCTGCTAGATCAATCTCTATATGGAGATCAACCACTCCCAAGACACAAATGGAAGTGTCCCCCATCAAATGGTGCTCCTCTTATAGATCATCAACATCCTTTGTCAACGTGACTGTCCGATACATCTGAGTGTCCACTAAGACAGATGAAGTGGATCTATGATGGATCTCCTCTGCGAAGCATAGTCCTGAAAGATATCAACCTTGTGAACCTCTTGCACATGACACATGGCCTCATCTCGGAATGAGTCCATCCTCCAAATCTCTACCAAGATCCACACAGCCTCCATCAACTACACATGCTGATGTCCGATCGAGGTGATGCAAGACCTCCGTGAGGCACCTGTAAGGAATGCGCTCCTCTCGACACTAAAGATCAATGGAAAGTTAGAATAAATTTCCCCTGCAATGGTCCACTCTCCCTTGTCGGTCAATGAACTGCTCAATCCTGCAATCCATGGGTCCCATGCTAACCTCTATCGAATATCCTCATGTTGACACTGCACTACTCTGACCCTGATTGTTAGCCCCCTGCATACATCCTGAATCCTCCTCTCCTGGGTCCTCAAGCTGAAACACCTGTGACCACCGGACCTACTATCCAGAAACTGTATCTGTAAAGGCATCTCTGTAGAAGAAGTACCTATCCAAACATCTCCATGCCCTATCATGATGATCACGCGAAAGGAAGGGTCTCGCCCCATAGGACAAGTACCTGCAGACCCACTCCAAACCAAACCAAGGTGGAGTGTGTGGCTCTCTGGTGCAACCTGGGTCAACATGAGCATCGTGCTAACAAAACGGACTCTTGGGTCCCATGGAAAGTTTGGAAGTTTATCACTTCCAATCTCCTCTAACTACTTCTGTGTGAAGCTAATCACTGTTAGAAGCCCTCTGTGCTCATCTATCATCACCTAGTCTATGATGCTCACCATCACACACCAAGTCTCAACTGTTTGTCTAACACGGTCCACCTATGACTTGCTGTATGCTGTAAAAGTACTCCTATCATGAAGTCTCGACCTACTCACTCTCCATACCCTCGGCCACGACCTATCCCTCCTCATGTTGTTGTCTATGATAAAAGTGTCAGGACGAGCTAATAGAAACATCTACAGTTGACTGTAGGACTGAAAGGCATGACATGCTTTGGTCAATCCCAAGGATTCGACCAGAAGCTCGTCCATCGGTATCCATGATAACTGCTCACCTGTAGTCATCACTAACCCCCAATCATCAGGCACAATCGGAAGCAACTCCTCCAACTGCTGGTAAACCACTCTCCATCTCCCATCACCCAGGCAATTGCTGAAATGGTGAAGGTGATCTCTCATAACTAGGTGCTGCTGCAAATGAGTGACATCTGCATTCTCCCCTGGGTGTGTCTCCTCCCTGCAAGGCACTACACCCTTCTGAATTCCACCATACATCTCGACATGACTCTGTGAACTATCCCTCATCATCGTATGCTTCGGCATACTCATGTCATCTCTTGCAGACTCATGTTGTATCATCGATCCTGGGCATGTTGCTAGATCAATCTCTATATGGATATCAAACACTCCCAAGACACAAATGGAAGTGTCCCCCATCAATTGGTGCTCCTCTGCTAGATCATCAACATCCTCTATCAACATGACTAGCTGATACATCTGAGTGTCCACTAAGACAGATGAATTGGATCTCTGATGGATCTCCTCAAGAGACTCATCTGTCCTAGACTCTGATTCTTGAAGGGTGGTCTGTGTGCCTCTCAAGAATCCTCGAGTGCTCTCCAACTCCTGGGTGAGTCGGTCCATCTCCAACTCCTGCTCCTGCAGGGCCTCATGATACATCTCACCAACCCTCAATAAATAATCCTTATCTGTCGACAACTGCTGGTAGTCAGTCCTCATCACAGATACTCTCTCCCGAAGAGTGTGAAAATCATCCATGGAAAATCCTCCATGTGAACTACCATATGCCACTGGTGCTCTCCAACAGTAATCTGCCATCACAACATACATGTCATCAATACGTCTAGTGGTTGCCATGATCATAGCCTCACTAACTCTCAACTATGCTGCTACGTGGTGTGAATCTTGATCATGGTCATGCTGAGGTGCCATCTCAGACCCCTCACTGCTAGTGTCAGTTCTGCTAGTGTCAACTCTGGAATCCCCAAAATCACCCTCTGCATAATATGACGTGTTGAACTATCCACTGTCTACTGTGTTGTTGGGTACTCCTGTATGCCACTACATCCCATCACTAGATTCCATCTCCACCTGACTCACATTGTATGTTGTATGAGCACTTGTATCCTCCTGTGCACTCAACCTGCTACTATCTTCTGTGCCTGGATCCCATGGAGATGTATCCAGACATGTGCTATGGTCATCCTGATTACTAAAAAGTGCATCCTCATCAATGCAGACCGATCCTGGAAGTAAGTGCTCCATCAACTTGTCAGCCTCTGCAATCTTCTCAACCGATGGAGTCTCCAATAGTTGTGACTTCATCTCCTCGGGCTGATCTGTATGTGTAAGGTCCCCTATCTGTACTCCCTGTACCTCCTCCTGGATCTGTGGGTCTACCTGTCCATGGTGTGCATCCCTCACACTAGGCTCATCCATCATACCTAACATGCCACCGATCTCCTCATGTGATGTGGCTATCCTGGGTGTCTGAATAGGTGACAGATGTGTCACACCCCCCATAGAAAGCTCATCATCTCTAGGTGCTAACACGTGTGACTCCTCTCTAGTGTCACCACTCTGCTGAGGCGTAAGGTCATCAATGGTATGTGATGTGTCTGCTGAGACATTGGAGCTATCATCCTGTCCATCCAACTGCCTATCCACTACACAAGGGTCATCCTCCTCCTCAAGCGTGCAAGCATCACTAGCCTCTGTGCAAGATTCATCATCACTATCCTTTGAGGTAGAGTTACTATCACTAGCCTCTGTGCAAGAGTCATTGTCATCATCTGACTTCTTTGAATCCACATCTATCGCTCCATCCTCACACACCTCACCCTCAATGTCATGACATGCCTCAATAATGCGCTCCTGATATTTACCCCTGCACCTATGATCTAGTTCCCACGTCCCCTTGCAACTGTGGCAAGGTTGCATGCTCCTACTGGGCGTGGGGTTTCTCTGTTCTTCCCACCATATAGATGCTTCCTTTTTCTTTTCACCTGCTATGATCATCCCATGTAAAATATCCCATTTGCTCCAATGGGGATTTCTATAGGCGACATATTGTAGGAAGGTTATTATAGCCTTAGTTTCCTTGCTAAGGTCGTCATACATGATCTCCAACCATGGTATATCAAAGGCTATCTTATCCACTTCTTTCCAACTATCCATTTATCCTTATGGAAGACCCCCCAGGTTTGCAGGCTTTAAGCTCTGATACCACTGTAATGATCCCAAGCCATTATGAAAGGATCATCACGGTTTTGGTGTCTTTTAGAACCTTTTTCTGGTTGTGGTATTTCATCAAACAGTTTGTTGATGTATTTGTTTAGATGTGTTTATATGTGTGTATGCAACAAATAATAGAAAGAGATAACCATGGAACATACCTCAACCATATGAAATAAGACTGACAAGCCAAAACATCTCAAATCTTCTTTATTCATAAAATAGAGAAACCTGCTACAATGAAGATGCCGATCTGGAATGCTCAACAGATGGCCAAGAAGATAGACAATAGATAAGAGCTGCTACAAAATGCTCCCGCTAATACAAAAGATGCCTCCAAAGGCTGAATAAGAAATGA
>JASDQU010104614.1:123708-145968 GCA_032191745.1 Picea mariana | reverse complement strand
AGCTGGAAGCCAGAAATCAAAAGATAAACATACATGAATGAATGAGAAGAGGCCCTTGCCTTTCCTTTATACTTTTGTCTCACCTTGTCCCTCCAAAGTGACTTTCATTTTATTAATATTTAATTAATTAATTAAATCACTTTAATTAGTTAATTAACCTTTTTACCTTCGAAAAGATATTTATCTCTCCTTGTGGCTTCCCTGGCCATTGAAAGTCACTTCTAGCCATCCCATCCTGTAGTGTTGCTCCTCTCGATTCCAATGAGCTATTACACTAAGAGGTTCCTCCAAGTAATGTGCCCAAAATGACCTCTTCAATGAATTCCATTGACTTATAGCTCAAAATAGTCAAAATCATGGAAATTGTTGGAATGCAACGAAACCAAAGACAACCTGTGTGGAATGGCTCATAATGATGGAATATGATGATCAATGCAATATGGACCCCACAATTCCTCTAAAATACCCCTGTACTCGTTATAACATCCATCTGGCCATTCTGGTCATCATAAATCTCTGCACTAGGATAATGTCCCAAAGTGGGGACATTACAGTCCTCCCTGCTAGAAAATTGCTTGTCCTCAAGAAATACCCAAGTCCCTCCAAGTAAAATACTAGGATCCCATGTCCACCTGTGGGGTACACAGTATAACCCATCAAAAGATGAACAATAGTATACTCCACCCCCTAGATCCCATATCAGGAAGTGAACTGCAATACTCTGCGAAGCATAGTCCTGAAAGATATCAACCCTGTGAACGTCCTGCACATGACACATGGCATCATCTTGGAATGAGTCCATCCTCCAAATCTCTACCAATATCCACATGGCCTCCATCAATTGCACATGATGATGTCCGATCGAGGTGATGCAAGACCTCCGTGAGGCACTCACAAGCGATGTGCTCCTCTCAACACTGAAGATCAATAGAAAGTTAGAATAAATTTCCCCTGCAATGGTCCACTCTCCCTTTTCGGTCAATGAACTGCTCAATCCTACAATCCTTGGGTCCCATGCTAACCTCTGTCGAAGATCCTCATGCTGACACTGCACTACTTTGACCCTGACTGTCATCCCCCTGCATACATCCTTAATCCTTCTCTCCTGGGTCCTCAAGCTGAAACACCTGTGACCACCGGACCTGCAGTCCAGAAACTGTATCTATAAAGGCATCTCTGTAGAAGAAGTACCTATCCAAACATCCCCATGCCCTATGATGATGATCATGCGAAAGGAAGGGTCTCTCCCCATAGGACAAGTACCTGCAAACCCACTCCATACCAAACCAAGGTGGAGTGTGTGGCTCTCTAGTGCAACCTGAGTCAACATGAGCTTCGTGCTAACAAAACGGACTCCTGGGTCCCATGGAAATATTGGAAGTTTATCATTNGTAGAAGAAGTACCTATCCAAACATCCCCATGCCCTATCATGATGATCATGCGAAAGGAAGGGTCTCTCCCCATAGGACAAGTACCTGCAAACCCACTCCATACCAAACCAAGGTGGAGTGTGTGGCTCTCTAGTGCAACCTGAGTCAACATGAGCTTCGTGCTAACAAAACGGACTCCTGGGTCCCATGGAAATATTGGAAGTTTATCATTTCCAATCTCCTCTAACTGCTCCTGTGTGAAGCTAATCACTATCAGAAGCCCTCTGTGCTCATCTGTCATCACCTGGTCTATGATGCTCACCATTACGCACCAAGTCTCAACTGTTTGTCTAACATGGTCCACCTCTGACCTGTTGTATGCCGTAAAAGTAATCCTATCATGAAGTCTCGACCTACTCACTCTCCATGCCCTCAGCCACGGTCTATCCCTCCTCATGCTGCTGTCTATGATAAAAGTTTCTAGACGACCTAATAGAAACATCTGCAGTTGATTGTAGGACTGAAAGGCATCACATGCTTTGGTCAATCCCAAGGATTCGACCAGAAGCTCGTCCATCGGTATCCATGATAACTGCTCGCCTGTAGTCATCACTAACTCCCAATCATCAGGTACAATCATAAGCAACTCCTCCAACTGCTGGTAAACAACTCTCCATCTCCCATCACCCAGACAACTGCTGAAATGGTGAAGGTGATCTCTCATAACTAGGTGTTGCTGCAAAGGAATGACATCTGCATGCTCCCCTAGGTGTTTCTCCTCTCTGCAAGGCACTATACCCCTCTGAATGCTACCATACATCTCGACATGACTCTGTGAACTATCCCTCATCATCATATGCTCTGGCATACTCATGTCATCTCTTGCAGACTCATGCTGTATCATCGATCCTGGGCATGCTGCTGGATCAATCTTTATATGGAGATCAACCACTCCCAAGACACAAATGGAAGTTTCCCCCATCAACTGGTGCTCCTCAGCTAGATCATCAACATCCTCTGTCAACATGATTGGCTGATACATCTGAGTGTCCACTAAGATAGATGAATTGGATCTCTGATGGATCTTCGTTGTGAAGCATAGTCCTAAAAGATATCAACCCCGTGAACCTCCTGCACATGACACATGGCCTCATCTCGGAATGATTCCATCCTCCAAATCTCTACCAAGATCCACATGACCTCCATCAAGTGCACATGCTGATGTCCGATCGAGGTGATGCAAGACCTCCGTGAGTCACCCACAAGAGATGCACTCCTCTCAACACTGAAGATCATTGGAAAGTTAGAATAACTTTCCCCTGCAATGGTCCAGTCTCCCCTGTCGGTCAATGAACTTCTCAATCCTGCAATCCATGGGTCCCATGCTAACCTCTGTCGAAGATCCTCATGCTGACACTGCACTACTCTGACCCTGACTGTCAGCCCCTTGCATACATCCTGAATCCTCCTCTCCTAGGTCCTCAAGCTGAAACACCTGTGACCACCGGACCTGTTGTCCAGAAACTGTATCTATAAAGGCATCTCTGTAGAAGAAGTACCTATCCAAACATCTCCATGTCCTATCATGATGATCATGTGAAAGGAAGGGTCTCGCCCCATGGGACAAGTACCTGTAGACCCACTCCAAACCAAACCAAGGTGGAGTGTGTGGCTCTCTGGTGCAACCTGGGTCAACATGAGCATCGTGCTAACAAAACGAACTCCTGGGTCCCATGGCAAGCTTGGAAGTTTATCACTTCCAATCTCCTCTAACTACTCCTGTGTGAAGCTAATCACTGTTATAAGCCCTTTGTGCTCATCTGTCATCACCTAGTCTATGATGCTCACCATCACGCACCAAGTCTCAACTGTCTGTCTAACATGGTCCACCTCTGACCTGCTATATGTCGTAAAAGTACTCCTATCATGAAGTCTCAGCCTACTCACTCTCCATGCCCTCAGCCACGGCCTATCCCTCCTCATGCTGTTGTCTATGATAAAAGTGTCAGGACGAGATAATAGAAACATCTGCAGCTGACTGTAGGACTGAAAGGTGTCACATGCTTTGGTCAATTCCAAGGATTCGACCAGAAGCTCATCCATTGGTATCCATGATAATTGCTTTCCTGTAGTCATCACTAACCCCCAATCATCAGGTACAATCAGAAGCAACTCCTCCAACTATTGGTAAACCACTATCCATATCCCATCACAGTGTTGCATCCCTAGGTGCTCGAGTCTACAATGGAAATCCACTGGTCGTTGAGTGTTCTGAAGGAGTCTCTACCTCCTCCTCTCCTGTCGATGGTCCTTTTGCAAGCCTCAAACTTAATGCTAATGGTAGGAGTTTCATAACCTCTGTTTTGGCTAGGAAGAGCTGCAACAACTCTGTGCACTGCTGAGGGTTCTGAAGAACTAGCTCCATCTGTTCCTATGCGGATGAAGATGCATCAGCTCTAGATCAGTGGTTTGGGGTGGACTGGTGGTTTCTGGGGGTGGCTATTGGGGTTGTGGTGGTGATGGAGGGTGCTCAGTGATGATGGTGGATGGAAGGGTGTTAGGCTCAGGGTCATCCTGAATATGGATGATTGGAGTTGCTCTGACCACTGAGAGAGTGCAGGGGATGACAAATGAAAGGGGTTGGGGGTTCAAAACTTTACTCAACGAGACCCTGGTTCTGAACTTCTTCACCACTGGTTTTGTGATGAACACATTGCTCAAAATCTTGTTGACATCCTTTCTTGTCAACATGGATTACTCTAGTCTCTATGGGAACACCGACAATGTCCTCTTCTTTCACTCTAAGGGTTGTGTCTCATCCTCCTCTTTAGAGTCTGACTATATTGAAGCTTCTTTCTTTTGTGGCTCTGAGCCTGAGCTTGGTCCGACCCCTACTTCTTTTTCTTTATTCTTCAGTAGGTTGGCAGGAAAAATGTAGTGCATCCTCGACTTGTGCGGGTTGCATTTAAATCCCGACCATGACATTAACTCTTTGTCGAAAGCCTCCTCATCTAAATAGAATGACAACATATTTGAGTGGAATTACTCCCTGTTGGCATGCCTCAGCCATAAAAACGTATGATGTTGGTTCATGTTGAAGGCGATGTTCCCCGTGTTGTAGTTAAGGAGCTCCTGCAGAATGTGCAACCTCTACGTTGCGTCGATGAGCCCGTTATACCACTTGGAGAACTTCGTGTTCTCCAAGTTCGCCCTGGAATGCCAAGGCTCAAACATCTTCACAAGGAGCCCCTTGTCTTCTAGCGCTAATGGTCTCCCAGCGGGTGGATTCCACTTAAGCATTGTGAATGCCAACAATAGATATCTACATGTGAAGGTGCCTCCCTTCTCCTGAGCTTCCTCACAAGCCACGAGTAGTTCCTCCAGTAGGTAACTACACCAGTTGAATACAACATCATTGGCGCAAAAGTCATCCACTGATAATGCATCCAACATGCATTCTCCCTTGTAATATGACCTCATAACTTTGATGCCTATGATGTAGCAGCAAATCTTGACTGTCTCTGGTAGTATGGGGTCAATTTTGGATGTGCATCCTCCCCTCTGCATGTGGAAGATTTCGTAGAGGATGGGCTCCCCTTTCTTCTTTTCGTGCTTACTGGGACCCTAGAATCCTTTAGACATGTCCTCATCCTCAAGGGACAGTCTAGTACGTTGATAGATGTCTTCGATATGGATTGGATACCACCTATCCAACCAGAGAATTTGGTTGTGCACCCTGTTGATCAGGAATTTGGTGCATTGCGCAACATCACCAGTGGTACCGAACACTGGTAGGTCTCTGAGGTTCATAATAGTTGAGTTGAATAGGTTGATAAATTCAGTATTTGGCACGAACCGCATGCCCCCCAAATTGTCTAGAGAGATACTCCAGAAGACGTCTATGTTCATCTGGGGGAACAAGACTGGGTCTATTAAGTCAAGATCAAGGAGCTTGACTTGCTCCACCTTCCCCTTTAGGTCACCCACAACCTCAACTCAGGGGTCGCAGGGCTCATCTGGTACTGCATCTTTAGGCATGGCACTTCGACTTCCTATAGCTCTCGGCATTGTGGGCTATGATTTATCAACAAATTTTATGGTGAACTAAGGATTTGGGATCACAACTACATGTTTCAGAATTGCACAAGCTTTTACTCTACAAAATTTGTAAATTTCTAATTTCTTTGAAAACAATGCGTTCTACGACGAGTTCTCAGAGCCTTATACTCATGCTTAGCTGGCAAGTTTAGTAATAACTATTCTTCATCATGACCATATGGGCGCAACTTGGATCTGAGTTGTCTGACGGGATGGGTTAATGGGGTAAATCCTATTAGGCGATTCTGGCATTTACTGTGCAAGTTGGACAGGGACGTGGCTGATTTTAGACCTTTCCATTTGATGGATGAGAATCTCGACGCGAATATCGATGGAATGTTTGTGTATTATAGATTTATGGCTTAACTTAATTCAGAAGGGGTACCGTAATAGCAATAAATGTTGTGACTAGACTGGGTTCGTGTGGCACATGGACTTAGATTGCGTTTGGATTCATTCTCCCTCCGACCACAAATGGGTCCCTGTCATATTAATGACTATCATTAATGGGTTCTTTACGCTTCTGATCCTGTGCTGCTGAGTAAGCAGTTCTGCATCAGACAACACTTAAACACAAAAGGAAATGAACTACATGTCGCGGTGCAACATCGCACACGTCGACTTTATCAACTGAATTTACAAAAAATTCAGAAAACTAAAATCTAACTATTATACATGCTCCTTCGGACTAGAGAAATTGTCCTTTTGTCTTAGTTCTAAGGCATATAGGGTTTCAGATGAGCACCATTCACCCATCCCGGTCACAACATACCATCCAGTTGTGCAAGTATGATTTCTCCTAAAGGTCAGATATCTGCAACTATAAATGCTCCCAACCAATGCATGCACAACTTGCCAATATGCTTCTGGTACCGACTGTCATAGAGTAGGACCTTGTATCCTTGCGCAAATACTTTAGTCTTAATGTGTCTGTCGTGCCAATATTTTTTCCTTGCTTTCTCAACCGACTGATGGAAGTCTACTAAAAACCTAGTCTCTTCAAGTTCTTGTAACTCCATGAGTCTCTACGCAACCGATTCTTCCTCCGACATATGGATGATCTGTGCAATGTACAAACTCAGAGTGATGAATTTTGCAGGCACCACAACCTCTTACCCATAAACTAGCTGAAAAGGCATGTACCTGTGGAGTTTCTTTGTGGTTATCCTGTAATACCATAGTACTATTGGAACTCTATCATCCCAATCTTCTTGGTTTGTGCAACATACCTTTGTTAACCCTCTTTCCAAAATATTGTTGAATGATTCTACTGTTCCATTGGCTTGCAGGTGGTAGGGGCTGCTTTTGTGATGTTGGATCAAGAACTTTGTTGTAAGATTTGCTATAGTGCTACTAATAAAATGAGTTCCTCAATCACTTGTTAGGCTCCTAGGACATCCAAATAGAGTGATAATATTCTCAAAAATGAACCTAGCAACAGTATCAGTCGAGTAGTCCTGAACAATTGCTACCTCAACCCAACGCGTAAGGTAGTCATTTGCGGTAATAATGTGCCTCACCTTTGAATTATTAGTTATGGGATTGATCGGTCCAATGAAGTCAACCACCCACTTCTCAAATGCCTGTAGAGATCAAACTGGTTGAAGTGGTAATTCATCTCATCGTGATGGCTTACCCACTCTTTGACAAACATTGCATGATCTAGCATATACCTTTTCATCCTTGAAGAGAGTTGCTCACCATAGTCCAGTTGGAGAAATTTTTGGGCAGTGGCCTTTCCTCCTACATGACCTCCCGCAACTCCACTGTGTCACTCCCATAGTATATCCTGCCTTTCATTATCCAAGACACATTTCTTGAGGATACTTTCTAGTCCCAATTTATACAATTGTCCCGCAATCAACTGGTATTCCGTTGCTCTAATAACCATTTGGTTTTTTTGGGTTGCAGAATATGTCTTTGGGCAGGCTCCTATACTTAAGAAGATTGTTATATCTTCCAGGTACTCTGGTATGGCCTCAACCCGAAACAAATCTGCATCTGGGAGATGATCGTCAACTACTCTACCACTTTCCCCTGACTCTAATATAGACAAGTGATCAAGTCCTACATTGCATCTTCCACTCTTAATAATTACTTCAAAAGAGAATTCCTGAAATAGTAGCAACCATATACAAATTCTCCCTTCCAACACAGGTTTGTTAACTAGATATTTCAATGCAGAATGATCAGTAAAGAACTTAAAATGAGAACCTAACAAATAATGCCTAAATTTCTGCAAAGCATAAATTGTGGCTAAACCTTCCCTTTCTGTCATTGTGTAGTTGCGCTCATCTTGTGACAACTTCCTTCTCACAAACTATATAGGATGATCCATGGCTCCATTCTCGGGTTGCGCTAAGATAGCTCTTAAGGAAATGCATGAAGCATCTACGTGAACGTGAAATTCATTTTCCTAGTTTGGGAATATCATAATCGGTGTTGTGCTGAGCTTTTCCTTTAGGGTCTTGAACACTTTATCACATTCTAGAGTTCAGTGAAACATTTCGGCCTTTTTCAATAGATTTTCCAGAGGTGCAGTGATATTTACATATCTTCGGATGAACCTGCGGTAGTACCCTGTGTATCCTAGCATGGAGCACAACTTCTTAGCACTCGTATGTGGTGGCATGTTCACAATGACCATGAATTTGGTTGGGTCTACCAGTACTCCCTCTCGGCATACTATGTGGCCTAACAAATTTCCATGTGGTACGCAGAAGATACACTTTCTGAGATTCAATGATATTTGTAATTCTCTGCATCTGTCAAACATCAGACGTAACAATGCTACATGTTCCTTGAGAAAACTATATATTGTCCAATCATCCATATAAACTTCTATAAACCCATGAATAAAATCTTTGAAAGCTGCTATTACAATCCTGGAGAAAACTGCAGGGGCATTCTTTAAGCCAAATGGCATCACATTGTATGCAAAAGACCCCCATTCTATTATGAATGTGGTCTTCTTTTTGTCCTCTTCAATAATCCTTACTTGGTGGTACCCTGAAAATCCATCTGTAAATGTGTACGCTTCTTTCCTTGCAACCTATTCTAGCACCTCATTAGTAAAAGGTGTTGGAAAAGGGTCATGCACACATGTAGAGTTAAGGCTTCTATAGTTTACACAAACCCTGATATCCTCTGTGCCTTTCTTGCTTTGAATGATTATTGGGCTGACCCATTCTCCTTCCACTAAAAAAATAAGTCAAGCTTCCAACATCTTATCTATCTCCTTCTTAACCTTCTCTTTTAATCTAGGATTAAGGAGGTATGGTCTATGCCTCACAGGCTTTGATCCTGGTTTTAATTCAATTTTCATTTCTCCCATAACTCCTTTGATCCCCTTTAACTCTGAAAAGGTCTTTGGGAACAAATCCTCATATCCCGCAACAAACTCTGTATTTCTTGACTAGTTTCCTCATCCCAGTAATCTCTCACCATAGCTATCTTAGGTTTCCCTGTGGTCCCTATATTGACTTTGCACAACTTTAATGGGTGATTATAAGAACTATTCGTCTGACTGGGTATGATGTTATGGATTTCTCTGTTCTCTTCTATCTCTTTAATGGATAGGTTTCTCAATTCCTCTAAATCATCTGGGCTTTCTGAATCCATGCTAATCTTATAGCATTCTATAGGATTCTTGTTTAAGGTTAGTTGAAGATTAGTCTGAGGTTCTCGGCTATGTTTTGCACATACCACTAGGTTTGATTTCTGATTACTATTATCTGCAAAAATAAATTCTTTAATTATTTGCAGGACTACTTCAAGCTTAGGGTACTTACTTGTAAATAAGAAGTCCTTGCAAAAGTGATCTGCCAATGTTTGTCAGTTGCTGGTCTGTCTTCTGGCTTCTTCATGTATGAACCAAGCTTTTAGGATTGGACCTAGTGAGTGGGGAAATACTTGAACCCATAAGTGAGGTGGTATTTCTGTAACTTTCCACTTTATCACACACTATTCAATATGTGCTTTAGGATCATATTCTTCGTTCAACAGTTGCGCAACTTGGAAATCCGTCTGCATCTCTGATTCTAGATTCTCCTTATCTTGAAACCTATATTTGATATCTTTCTTCACATCGTCCCAATTTCTGAGTAAGGCTTTATGATTGGCCCACCATCTGGCAGGGGTGTCCTGGAGGGATAAATCTAGTACTGAGATCCTTTGATCCTCAACTACCTTTTCTTCCATGCTGAGAAGAAAACTGTCAAGTCCTGAGGTACCATCATATACGGGGTGTTCTCTGACCTCGGTCCCAACCCATCTAATTTCTCTGACAGTTGCACATCTCCTTGAGAATCCTTCATATGAGCCTTGCCGCCAACTGTCAAATGCCAGTTTTGAATATTCGTCCACTAATTGTATACTCCTCCACTTACCGATACATTAATAGTAAGATTTATGTTGGCTCCATATATCTGGGACCTACATATAGATCCAAGGGTTGAACTACCTTGATCCCATCTGCTTCAAATGTCATGGTGTCTTTATTTGGGTTGATTACTGCATAGTTGTCATAGGCCCAATCAATCCCGAGTAGTGCAGGGTAAGGGTCCTTATCCCCCATGATATCAATCACCTTAAAGTCAGCTATAGTCTTTATTCCCACAACATCTATTTCCACATTATCTAGTCTTCCTATGGGGAAAACACAATACTGGTTGGCCATCCTTAGTTAGATTGTGGAATATGTCAACTGGGGTTTTCCTAAGGCTTCCCAAGTATTTTTAGGAAGAATGCTCACATCGGATCCTAGATCCAACATGACATCCTTAATCTCAAATTCATCTAGCTGGGCTACCATTCTGAATTCTTTTCCAGTTCATTCTTTCCTTCTCTGCACCCTCTGGGTACTCTTCTCAGGAATATTAGTCCTTATTCTTTCTTCTATGGGTTCCTCAGTTCTTAAAACTAGGTGTAACACATTGCACAACTTCTCTATTAATTGGTCATTCCTAAGAATACTAGAGAATAATTGAAACCAAAGGTCGACTACATTTTGAGGTTGATCATGATGTCTCAGTGTGATTACATGGTTTTTGGGTGCAGGGGTGAAGCATGGACTTGCACAATCTTAGGGTAACCAATAAGTGTGGGGTTTTCTGTTGCATATCAGGGCTAGAGATATTCTAAAATACTTCTATGGCATTTTTAAAGAACAAATTTTGTTTTAGAGGGTCATACCTATCTTCTTTAGGTGTTTCTTTCTGGATCTGAGGTAGATTATCAACATCAACTCCTGTCTTTTCTCCTCCTCGAGTGACGATATTGAGGTTGGGCAATTTTCCTTTACTAAATCTCTTGATTTCTAAACTAATGAGGTTAGTTCCTCGTTGATGTACCCGATCTTCCCATTTTTCAATTAGTTAAGGGAAGTCTTCAATTGCCTACCCATTGGTTCCGTAGTGAGAGCACCATGGCCACCTTAGATGAAGATAGTCTCTGTTGGCACAGGGGCAGACCCAGGGTTCAACACTTCAATAGTGAACTAACAAAACCCTAACTACCAGCCCTTTCAGAAACACCTGTGAAGCAGATGTAGTCTCACCCAAGGTAGAGGCATGGGGGGTTGCAGGACTCAAGTGTTTACAACCTAGGTAGGACACAAATATGTGATCACAATACTCAACATAGCACTTAGCAATTTACATTCATTAGTATTTAACCATTATTCACATTCAACACATAGCATCAGAGAATATCTAGTCATTCATTCATGTATAATGCACTAAGCATCAATGGATATACCTATTACACCAATATTATTACACTAATCAATTAAATACATAAACAACATTAACATCATAGTACAAAGCACATAGACATAGGATATACATGGTTCACCCCAATGTGGGGCTACACCCACCAATCTTCTTCTCTTCTTATTAGTCTCTTCCAATCTTCTTACATGCACCTACTCAGAATGCCAACTCCGCATAGGACAAGAGATCTGCGTGCACCTCACCAGATCCTCCTTCCCTGAGTTGTATCAAGGCACAAAGCCTTACACAATCCATCTACACCAAGATCTTACAAAGAGCTTGCACTTAGCTCTGCAAGCCTTAACACATCTTCTTGCACATAGCTAGTATTAACACTAAGCCATTGACCCTTTCTTACATCACCTGGCTACTTATTTCTACATTAAAAAAGAGGCCTAAGCATGGGTAAACCCATGCACTAACATCCCATTCCTGTTACATAAACCCTAAAACCAAAAAATCCCACAAAAAGGGTGAGATCCCACGATTTCCACTTCGCCTGGGTGCTCCGTCTTCGACTAGCCTATTGAAGCCCCAAAAATGGTCAAACACGATCAAGGTTCTCTCAAAACTTGGTTGAGGGCCAACATGAACCCAACACTCACCCATGACTCGTCTCGAGTCACTCTAATCTGGGAAATACTTCTTTGAGCTACCTTGACTTGCTGCTTCACCAGAGCCTCCTTCTCAACGAACTCCTGAATGAATTTCTCAGTGATAGGCTCTTCCAAGCATTGTTCCACTATTGCAACCACCTTTTCTAGCAGTGATCCTTGTCCCTTGATCTCTTCAAATAGGGTGCAGGCTTCATCCTGCACCGACTGGAGTCACTGTGTCACCTCCATCACTCTACTTTGGATGGAAGTGACTTGCTGTTGAATGGCACACTGCTCCTGTGCCCTCTTCATCTTCTCAACTGCTGTAAGTAACTTCAACTATGCTTTCACTATAGACGCCTGCTTCTTTTCCTCCTGGAGATGTGCCTCCAATGTCCTCAGTTCTGGGACTTTTGCAAGGTGCTCATAGTTATACACACTTCGGTTACTTATTTGTTTTCATTCTGAAGCCAATGCCTTGATTCTTTCGACTATGCTCCTGATAGTTTCTTCCCTCTGATACCGCACTTCTTGCGGAGTGTTAGACACTACTTGCAGTTCTAACTCGACTACTCTTGGTTGAATCGACTGAATGGCTTCAACGAGCTTCACCACTTGGCTCTCAGATGTCTCTTCTTCCATATGGGCTAAGCCCAACACAGAGAAAAGTGATCTAGCCACTGTCTCCTTGACCACAATCTACTCCGTGAGTAGATGGTATTTTTCTCTCTGAATCTGCTCTCTGTCTTCCTCAAACTTCGCTCTCATGTCATATTTTTCTTGTTGTGCAACCCTAAGTTTATCTAGGGCTTCCTCCTTTGCTTTCTTCAAGGCCTCTGTGGCCTATTCTTTTTCTTCTTGTACTCGACGAAGGCAATCCTCTGTAGCATCTGCTAGCCTTCTCAATTGGGTGGGCTCATCCCCCAATTCTACAACTTCTGATGATGATGACACAATAAACACTGCGTGGATAAAATATAGAGCTTGTTGTACCCTCTTCATCTCTACCTCGATTCTGTCATACATTGTCTCCTGCTTTGCTTCATTTTGCTGCAAGATATCATCTGAAGCATCTGCTATAGCTATTATGATGAGGTCAATATCATCCAGTGTGAGCACATTTTGCGACTGAGGCTTATTGGTTTGTGACTTCTTCCATGCTGAGGGTTTCTTCAGAGAAACCTTCCTTTTATTGTATGTCTCGACCTCTATAAGGGGTTCCTTCGGCGCTGTTACTTTTGTTGGAGTTACTTCACACACACCTAGGATTTATTTTTCCTAAGGTTTTTCCTTTTTTATTAGTCATAATTAGTCATTATCCAGTCTCCTATATTTTAGGGGAGAATATTCTACCTGGAGAATATTCTCTTTCGGTTGACACTTCATCTTGACTATTTGAGTTGAGTTTAGATGTTGCATTGGTTTTGTCACCATGAAACATTGGGATCATCACCAGCTAATGTGCACTTTCCTTGGGATCATCACTAGACTGGCTTTACCCTTGTTTCCCTAATTTGTCTCCTCACTACTCTCTGTTCAGTTAGTTAACTGAAGACTAGTTGACTAGTTAACTCAACTAGGTGGCAGTTCACTCCCGTAACTACCTGAGAGACTAGATTAGGTGGAAGTTCACTCTTGTAACTGTTGGTGTGTGTCCAGATCACTCTAGAACACCACTATGGCTCATTACTTATGCATGTATCCTATATCTATTGTAAAATTACTCACTCTTTGAGTGTGGAATACAATTAATGAGAATTCTTCCATTCTTTCTCTCTTGCTTCTTCTTTCTCAATTTCTCTCTACAAATGTGTGTGGTATTTTCTAGCTAGATCTATTTTGTGCAGGTTCAACACATTTACATGTTATCAGATCCGATGGATTGCTAAGAAAAAGCTACACCAAATCATTTTTTGCAAGTACAAAAGATTGAAGACAACAAAAAGATGGATTATTCGCCGAAAATACTTCTCATGCCTCATAACTATTTGGAATGGAAGCTAATAATTCTGTTTCATATTAGATGCAGAGGCTTGTACCAAATTACTATGGCAATGGAAGTAGAGCCTTATTCTACTGATGATAAAAATGACTTTCTCAATAGACAAGATATGGACATAGGAAGTATCGGCATGTCTGTTTCTCCCGAACTTTTCCATCAAGTATATGAAGAATCAAAAGAATCAACTCCAAATGAATTATGAACCAGATTGGAGGTTCTATTTGGGAATAAATAATATTGTGAATATTTCATGTAGGCAGTCGAACAGATAGAGCCAAAAGAGAAGCCATCAAAAGATCAAGCCTCTTATTATGAAGAGTCTTCTACAAAAGTATTTGCAGAAATTTGTATTCCATTAATTGAAGATGATGTGTACTCCATTTCAGATTTGTTTTCTAAAATTCACGTGGAATATATATGGCATGCATCTCAAGAGTCACATGCAGATACTTTTCCATGCACAATGCATGCATCTCAGGAGACAAAAAGGGAGCCTCACACATCAAACTCCATTCGGATATTTTTTGAGCCAAATTTGCAGAATCAAATTGGATATTTGAATTCCTCTTAGGAAAATGTCCAATTTCAAAAACAAAATCGTCTGAAACAGAGTTCGGCAACTAAAGTTATGATCATTTCAAAATCAACAAAATTTCACCATTTTTTCGGAAATGGCCGCACGGTTTTCAAAATTTCATCCAAACTTTATTTGGATATTTTTCATTACAAGAAGATAAAGTGGATATGTGTGGATATATCAATGGTGCATATACTTCATCAAATCTATGCAAACATCTACATCTTCAACAAAATATTCAACGAGCACAAACTTGCACAATTGCGAGGTCTTCTTGGAGTGAAGGACAAGGTTGCTTAGCCACTGTTTTTTGTTCCTTCTCATTTTATTTTCTTATGCATTGTAATTTGAGGGGGGGGGGGGTGTTTCCCATGATTTTTTCCCTCTTTCCTCGTTTATTTCAATGTATCTTTTTTATTTGGGTACTTAACATTGCTTCGTTGTCAGGACCCATTCTTTATTTTCACCATAGTGATGTTCAAGGGGGGTGTTGGAGTTACTTCACACACACCTAGGATTTATTTTTCCTAAGGTTTTTCCTTTTTATTAGTCATAATTATTCATTATCCAGTCTCCTATATTTTAGGGGAGAATTTTCCACCTAGAGAATATTCTCTTTCAATTGACACTTCAGTTTGACTAGTTGAGTTGAGTTTAGATGTTGCATTGGTTTTGTCACCATGCAACATTGGGATCATCACCAGCTAATGCGCACTTTCCTTGGGATCATCACCAGACTGGCACATTACCCTTTTTTCCCTAAGTTATCTCCTCAATACTCTATGTTTAATCAGTTAACTGAAGACTAGTTGACTAGTTAACTCAACTAGGTGGCATTTCACTCTCGTAATTGCCTAAGAGACTAGACTAGGTGGAAGTTCACTCCCGTAACTATTGGTGTGTGTCCAGATCACTCTAGAACACCACTATGGATCATTAGTTATTCATGTATCCTATATCTATTGTAAAATTACTCACTCTTTGAGTGTGGAATACAATTAATGAGAATTCTTCCATTCTTTCTCTCTTGCTTCTTCTTTCTCAATTTCTATCTGCAAATGTGTGTGGTATTTTCTATCTAGATCTATTATGTGTAGGTTCAACAAATTTACAACTTCGCCCTTTTCTTGCTTGTCTTCTTCCCCTTCCTCCTCTTGGTTTATTTCGTCACCTCCTCCTCCTCTAGGTGAGTTAGATGTAGTTTCCTCTGAAGTGTTGTTTATTTCCTGCACTTCTTCCTTTTTCCTCTTCTTCTTAGCGTTGCTCGGTCCATCCCACTCCGTCTGGGTGACCAAAGGTATTTTGATGATATCGGGGTCAGAGATATCTATCTGCTCGACTGGTACAAGGTATTCAGCCACCCATTCCTTGGTTATCTCCTCCATGTCTTCATCAGTCAATTTTTAGTAATACTGTAGCTCCTCCTTGCTTTCGTCTCTGCGCGCAGTGATGTAAATGAAGTGTCGGTTTGCATGGAATTTCTCTAGTGGCCTGTAAGTATGCAAGGTGTTCAGGGTCATTCAGGGGAATGAATCAATGGCGCATGTGCATTGTAGGTAGTAAGTGTGAAACACTGCATTTGATTGCCACTTCTTTGCCATGTCACTTGTATACTACAAGGTGGTGAACCTCACGACCAATGGTTCTGATGGCTCGACTTTTGGGAATGTCTCTCCCTCCGACATCTCCCAAGAGAAAAATGATATGAGAATTAGTAACCAGCTGAAGTGGAATTCATAGCCTTGGTCCTGCACTTCGTGGTAGTCCTTCTCCAACTCATTAAAAAGGTAGCTTGCCTAGTTCATTTGCATGCCCTCGACGCACTTCCCTGTAAGGTCGATGATGAACCCTGTAACTTGCGTTGGTTTGTTCTTCCTGACGAGATTTCCATCAATCAGTTGACAATATAGGTGTAATGCGCCATATTGGATGGAGGCCACCTTGTAGCCTTGCTTCCCCTTCTCCACATTGCCGTAGGTTTCCTTTATACACTGCGCCAGGGAGTGACCTGCAACCTTCCCTAGATAGAATTGCTAAGGGTTTGGTCCCTACACGCTCAGTCTAGTGATCATGTGGATTGACGTCAGATCCACAGTCAAGCACCTATCTAACCAGAGATAACCTCCATGGTAGCACGCCAAGAGGATATTAATGCACGCGTTAACCTCCTGATGTCTGTCGAAGTGGGGGATCTTCATGACATTTAATATAGTGGACCTTTTGATCTCCTTAATCCATGGCTGGGGGACTATCTTTAGCTTCTTCCCAGTTTTCTTGGTTAGGTATCAAAGTGGTGCGAGAAACGCATAATTCTTCCTGTCTTCAAGGTTTAAATCATTGATCTTAAGATAAAGGATCAGTCCTAGCTATGGTCCAACTGTGCGTATCCCCTTCGGGAGGTACGTAGTGATGAGCATGTAATCGAAGTCACACGAGACGTTGTCATGACTAACCGTGCCATCCAGAGTTGGGATGTAGTTGGGAAAGACCGATGGGATCAACTTCGCGTTCGCCAGGCCGTCTCGGTGCTTGCTTCTTTTATCGATCATTGTTCAGCTATATCAATGTACATTCGAGGGGAAGACTCACAATCCAGTCATCGATGAGGCCTGTACTCCTGCAGACATTACCTTCTCAGTGATAAGGTCGATCAAGATTTCTTCTACCGATTTCTCTATTGCACTAAGGTCACCTGAAATGCACGCTCGTAAAAAAATAACTTGGGTAGGTGACTGAACAATCAAGATAGGAAAAATGGGTGGCGAGGTCTCAAAAGCACAGTGAGATAGAAATCAGTTCTCTTGTTAGCTCGGATAATCACAATTTCCAAAAGTGTCCCCGATGAGGCATTCGATAGATTAAATAAACAATTTCGTAATGGGTTCCTCCAATGGATCAAAAATCCTCAATCAATACGATTCCATCCGTTATGGCGCGGTCCCAATGGTCCAATGGTGATCTTTCCATCAATAACTATGTTTCTAGCCATTCCAAAGCATTGTTCTAATGGTCAGGATGCCTCTAAAGGTCATATTGATTCACCATGGCGAAGTGCCAGTCTGCGTTGTTTTTTTATTCCGGCGAGGTTCAGGTTCTGTAAGCCTTCTTTCTACGAATTCTTCTCTAGAACTTTCTTTTTCCTCCGAGTTCATAGAGAACCCCTCCGAATTCAAAGCAATTTTTCTAACTTTTCTTTCTTCTTACTAAGCTTTCTAGCCTTCTTTCCTATGATCCGAGTCTCTGGGTTCCTCTTTCCATTCTTATTCTTATTTTCTCCTAGTAAAGGGACTTCGCACTATTGAGGGTATTTCAAAGGGTTCGAGTGTAGTACCTCTTCTCTTAATTCTTCTAGGGTAGGTGCTCTTCTCTCCTGCATGGACAGGTTCTGTAAGCCTTCTTACGTTCTTTCATCGTCGAAAACCTTCTTTTTCTTTGACTTGTCCTCATGTTCTTGTATTAGTCTAGCTATTTTTCTGGTTATGAAGTCCCTTAATTCTTGTTTTTTCTGTTCTGTGTCTTCCTCTTCTTCTTTCCTTCAGATCTGATCATTCTCAATTCAGGGATTTCCTAACATAAGTGCAAAAGAAGTGTTATGTTAAAATAATGTAACTACAAAGAGTATTCTTATTCTTATTGTTATTTTGTTCATAGGATTAATCCCCATTGTGGATTAATAATGTTGGTAATTGTATTAGGACCAAATCCCCTTTTGTGGATTGGTCATCGGACAATTGTAATAGGCAGAATAAGAAGTCAGACCCAACAGTTATTATTGAGACCCATAATTAAATTAAAGGTGGGTTTACCCACCCAGAGTGAGAGGTTGGCTCTGCTAGTGAAACCCTTTCACATGTGCTAGTCTTGTATATATAGGGAGGCTAGCGCCTCACTTTATCACACAACTCACTTGCTCATTCTCTTATGAGGCAAGCTGCAATTACCAATTGGAGAGAGGAGGAGAAGAGTGGCGCATCTCTTGGAGAGGACTATTTGTATTGGTTTGAGTTATCTCTTGAACATTGTATTGGCAATTTATGATAAGGAAGTTTTTGCTGGGTTTTCTTCCCCTAGAGGGTTTCCCAAGATAAATGTTGTGTCTCCTGTGAATGTGTATTTCTCAGTGATCATTTTCTTATGTTGCTCTTATCTATTGAAATGGAAAGAGCTATAATAATGGAATAAACATTAACATGGTATCGGAGCCAACCTGAAGGAAGCATATTTCGCAAGAGGAAAAATGTCACTATTACTGTACCTAAAAATTAGGGTTTTGCAAAAGTGAAGTTTTTCAGCTCCCAAACCACCTAGAAAGTTGTGCCCTCCCCCAAGCATCATTTTGGCACTTAGAGCACACCTTTTCAGTGGCTAGATCTCCCAAAAAGTGAAACCCTAGTTTCACAAAGTACCAAAAAACTAGAAAACCAGAGTACCAGAAGTACCAGAAGTAACAGAGTACCAGAAGTACCAGAAAACCAGAAGCACTAGTCCAGAAATCTGCAGATCAAGTTTGAGGGGGTAAAAGTTGAATTTTCAAAATTTTGAGTACACCAGCATACTTGTCTCAGCTCACCGCATCTATCCCCTAGATCAAATTTTCAAAATTCAAAGTTTGAAAAATTAGGGTTTCCTCATAAAACCCTAAGTTGCAGTTGTAGTTGCAGTCTCAGAACCAGCTGCAGTTGCAGTACCAGTTGCAATTGCAGCCATAGAACCAGTTGCAATCACCCTTGAAATTTTCTCAAGAGTTGGCAATGATTACCGTTGCTACCAGATGGAGCCACTACCTACAAATGCTATCAAAGGTATGTACTTACATGTGTTTAATGGTTAAACCCTAAAGAGTATTTGCAGGAGAAGGGATCTCTTGCCATAGATCCAGAAGGATCTTAAGATCCAACACATTCAGAGGAATGATGCAACCCAGGTGTGATTATTATGATATAAATCTGCTTCTCATGACATTATCAGTGTTGCATGTTAAAGCTATGATCAAATTATTAGAAGAATTGAAAGTTGATCATAGAGCTTATCCTCTAACCTAACCTTTTTTCAAGTTAGCATATTGTCTTAGTACTGAAGATAGGTTAAAGAAAGCACTCGTCACTTAAGTGAAGGAGACCTGGAAGAAAAGTAAGCACTCACTCTTGAGGTCAAGGCTCCAGGTTTGATTAATCAAGATTCAAAGGTACACATGAGAAGTTGATGATTTTAGTTGAGATATAAATCATCATAAAGTATTATACTTGATAGCATGTGAGAATATAGATGTAAATACTTTTCCTGATATGACTAACACCTCCTCTAGGAGAAACCTCATGTGTTAGTTCTAGGTTGCCATGGAAGAATGCTTGGTCACAACACTAAGAGAGTGTTGACCTCATTTTGTATTGTATTCCTTACCTTTAATCTTTGCTAAATTATAAGTAATAGCTCTAAAGGAGCTATTGTGATGATTGTTCATGCTATTGCTTTATATTATCAAGAAGGATATTATTCTTTCTTGTTTTTTTGTTGACCTTGCTCCAGGTCACATGAGGAAGCTATAGTGAAGGTTGTAGAAGGAAATGTGCTAAAGGAGAGATCATAAATGAAGCAATCATCAGTGGTAAAGAAGAAAATGGGTCACTCAGAAGATGTCATGACCCACGCTATTGAAGAATCCAAGTGAAATCTAGAAGATTAGCTCACATCAACTACAAGGCACTACCATACATATGCAAAGCTGTCACAGGTTTGCCAGAACTCAAAGGTGATCATGAAGGCGTATGCAATTAATGTGCACAAGGGAAGAACATCAAGAACCCATTTCCGAAGAGGGACAACAAGACAGAAAGAGTCCTAGAACTCATTCATTCTGATGTATGTGGCCCAATGCCATCATCCTCCATTAATGGGTATGTATACTATGTATCATTCATTAATGACTATTCTCATAAAAGAACTGGATATATTTGAAGTGTTTAACAAGATCAAGGAATTGAAAGCCTTGATAAGAGAACCCTTTTGTAAGGAAGATTAAGATACTCAAGTCAGATAATGGAGGAGAATATACCTCAGAAGATCTCATGAACTTCTGCAAAGATGTTTGGATCAAGATCCCCAACAAAATGGTGTAACTGAAAGGAAGAACAGAACCATGCTAGAAGCTGTGAAGATCAAGATCTTCCTATGTGCTTATGGGCAGAAGCAGCAATGACAATTGTTTATGTGCAGAACCGATTATCCCATAGCACACTTGGGCTCAAGACACCGGAAAGAAGCCAGAGGTAAGCCATCTAAAAATATTTGGCTATCCTATGTTTATTCATATACCAAAAGATAAAAGAAACAAGCTGGAACCCTCCGGAAAGAAAGGAATATTTGTGGGATATTGTGAGGTTTCCAGGGCCTTCAGAATCTACATACCTGGTCACCACCATATTGAAATCAGCAGGGACATGACCTTTGATGAAGAGGTAGCACTTAAGAAATCAAGAAGGTGCCAACTTGAAGATATATATGAAGAGGAACCTAAAAATCCCAAGATTACATAATCCGTGAGGGAAGTTCCCAGAACTGCAGAACCTGTAAGGGAAGTCATAACTTCCCTTGATGAGGAGACTTCTGAAGATCATGATATAACAGAAGTTCAAGAACCTCCTCATATGACCTTCTCCCATAAAAKAAATCCTGCTTGGGAAAGAGAGCTTATACAATATGGAGAGAAGTATGGTGTTCTAGAAGGAACCACAAGACAGGTGAAAAGACCAAAGCCATTCTCCAGTTACATGGCTTTGATATGCAATCTACTTGATGAAGAACCTACATGCTTTGAAGAGGCCATTCAAAACAAGGAATGGGCAGATGCCATGACAGAGGAATACCAATCCATAATAAAGAATGATGTATGGGAAATAGTTCCCAGACCAAAAAGTAAGGATGTGGTATCATCAAAATGGCTCTTCAAAATAAAACATGCTATTGATGGAAGTATTGAGAAATATAAAGCAATATTTATCGCTCATGGATTTTCCCAAAAGGAAGGCATTGATTATGAAGAGACATTCGCTCCTGTGGCCAGATACACTTTGATCAGAACCATTATAGCTCTTGCAACCAAGATGAAATGGAAGCTACACCAGATGGATGTAAAGATAACTTTCCTGAATGGTGTTATCGAAGAGGAAGTGTATATAGAGAAACCCCAAGGATTTGAGGTTGAAGACAGGAAGTCTCATGTCTGTCGATTGAAGAAAGCCTTATATGGATTGGAGAAAGCTCCCAGAGCTTGGTATGGCCATATAGACAGTTTCTTGACGAGCTTAGGCTTTACCAAGAGTAAAGCAGACTCAAATCTCTACTTAAAAATTATGGATAATGAATCAGTAATCTTACTACTGTATGTGGATGACTTATTCTTAACTGGAGAATAAAATCTCATCGTTGAATGCAAAAAGAGACTTGCCGCATAATTTGAAATGAAATACCTTGGCCTAATGCATTACTTCTCAGGTCTTGAGGTATGTCAGAGTCTAGAAAGGATCTTCCTTAACCAAGGGAAGTACACAGTCAAAATCTTAAAGAGATTCGACATGATAGAATGTAAGTCCATGAATACACCCATGGAAATGAAGCTGAAGTTGCTAGTCGATACTTCGTCAGACTTGATAGATGCCACACTATACAAACATATTATTGGATCGCTGATGTACCTGATGAACACCAGACCAGACATTTGTTTTGCAGTGAACACCTTGAGTCAGTTTCTGGTAGAGCCCAGACGTGTTCACCTAGTGGCTGCAAAACATGTGATGAGGTACCTTAAAGGTACAATGGATTATGGTCTCAGCTATGATGGAGATCATG
>JASDQU010104614.1:99454-118492 GCA_032191745.1 Picea mariana | reverse complement strand
CCCTGTTAGAAGTTTACCTTCTCAGGGGGATTTTTGGATCCTATCTGGGTCTTGTTGGTTTACTGTCTTGCTTTCAGTCTGCCTTATTGTGTTGGTTATTCTTTGCATTTGTTTTCTTTTTTGCAAATTTTCCTTTTCTATTAAAGTAGAAGCATCCAAGCCTTTTCGAGACCCTATTTGTCAATACCAGAGGCCTTTTTCAGGTCTGGGCTACCTGTGTGTTGTTTTATCTTAGCTTTTATACAGACCCGCGGCCTGTTTAGGCTTAGCCCGCGGGTACCCGTGCGCTGTTGTAGTTCAGCACGCGTTTGCACGCGTGCTGTCTTGGTGACAGTCACGGGCTTGATTGGAAGCTTTTCAGCTTGGGTGGGGCAGTCATCCCTTCCTGTGGTGAGAAGAGCTCCTCTCAGGGGTATAGAGTCTGGAGCTGCACAATCAATAGGTTAGGGTATCTTATCCTTAGCCTATGTTTGTTAGTTGATGTTTTGATAGAAAAGACAAAAGAGAAAAAATATTTGTTTTATGGTTTTTAGACAAGTGTTAGAATCGGTGTTTTCTTGATTGCTTTTTTGCATCTTTGCTCTGATTCTTTTGCGATCTGTGCTTTAGGCCATATTTTTATTTTCGTTCTCTCGGTTTTGTGCTTGTCGACATTTTTCCTTGTTGCGTCATTTTTCAATTAAATAAAAAATAAAAAATAAAAAATTTTCTTGTTTCATTTTCTTCTTGATTTGAAGATTGTGTTGTTGCATCAGTAGCTAGGAAAGAAGTCTTTTTGCATAAGTTTTTGCAGTGAATTTAGAGTATAAGTAGCTCGCAGATTTGAGAGAAAGTCCTTCATATTTACTGCATGAAATCTTAGTAAATTTGAAAAGAAAAGAAGTCTTTCTTGTTGAAAAGTTGTTGGTTTTGCATTTTAGTAAAAGTTTTTGTTTCCAAGCATTTCTTGTTCATTTTTATTTGAGTCTTTTTACACACCATCAGTTTCACTTTCGTACCTTGTGACTTAAAAATCCCATTAAAAGCAATGCTAATTAAAATCAATTAGACTTTTTTGTTTGTAGGGTGCATACACTAGCTCAGGACTAGGGCCTTGGAATAGGTTGGAGAGTAAATTCTCCAAGGCCACTCAAACCAAACTTTGGAGTCTGTCAATAGGGAGTGTAGAAGTCTAGTTACAGAAAGTTATCCGGGACCCCCTCTAACACAGGGGCTAAACACGAGGTCACGTAAGGAAAGGTAGCAGAGATAACCCCTCCAAAGCTGGACCGAGCGTTGTGGAGAACACATATTGAGGATTTGTTAAGGGATTCTGTTGTTTGCATTTGCCACAGAGATTTGTGGGTCTTGAATCCATTCGAGGTCCTCAGTTGTCTTCCGGACCATTTTCTCTCGATACCCTTGACAGGTTTCGGGCTTGATACCCTGCTCATTGTGGTCTACCCGACTATCGACTGTACCCGCCTGGTGACTGTTCACGTGCTGGCAAACTAGTTGCCAATCTTTTCTAGGGACATACACAGGTGACTGAGGGGGTATACCGCGGTACCTAGGACAGACATCGGGCCACGCTTTGCATTGTATACCCAGAGGGTGCTTCCGTATTCGAGTTGCACTTGCACCGGTAAGTTGCTCTAGTGTTGGTTGTTGTAATTGTTCTTCCAACTAGTTTAGTGCTTGCTTGATTTATCTTCTAGGGGCTTTGTTTTAGTGAGTGTTACTGTTTGTTTGTGTAGAATACCTTAGCGTGTCATGAATCTTCTCACACAGTGGAGGATTCAGAGCTCCACCGGTCACGAAGGCTTCTGGGCCTGCCGCCGGTTATACTAAATCCACCCCCGCCACCATTGAGGCTGAAGCTAGACCAACGAGGGTCTTTCGAAGAAACCGGGCTTCAAACCATTGAGCCCGAACAACTCCCGGAGGAATCAACTGCCAATATTGGATCGGTTGAAACCTCAGACGCTGATATTTGGCTGGATATTATTGTGCCAATTCAATTTTAAGAACGCCTATCAGTGCCTAACCCAGTTATGGAACCAAACTCTGTTACTTCAACTGGGATTTCTTCCATTCCCATCATTGTTGCTACCACAGAAGAAGCTTCTCCTAACTTGCCTTTGTCGACGGTCCGGGCCACCATGGTCTCGGCCGCAACTACGTCGCACAGTGGACCGACCCCATCTATCGCGGCGACCACACCTCCTTACACACCTAGTGCGACCGAACCTCCATTTTCATACGGTATGCCTAGTTCAGGTACAAGTCCTGCACTCACTACCTCCACTTTACAGACTTTGGGTCTGGGGGAAGGGAGCTCTAACGCTCCTCTGCAAGGTCAACTTGGGGGCATTCCTGTCCCTTTCAATGATTTTCCTTATGCTGGAGGTCATATCCCTCCTTTGTCCCCTTCGCTTGGTGGTCCGCATCAGCAATCCGCCGGGCAGACTGCACACACGAGTCCATTTGGAGCTGGGAGTCAAGGAACACCTGTGCAAACTCTGCCGGTAGGTTTGTCGCCGTTTGTTTGGAACGGGACGTTTGGTAATAACACTGTCACATCCGCTGCTTTCCCATCGGGGGGCACACCCATTTTTGGACAGTCTACGTTGGCACAGGGTACTATTCCTGCGCTGGGGGCACATATACCAAGACCTTGGAAATCAGATCAAAGATCCGTTCCTTCATCTGGAATGCTGCTCTGGGGTAATTCTTTCCACAGTCAATGGAACCCCGGATAGACTTCTATGCCTCTCCCCTCGGGACCTGCATAGGGTAATCCTTCCCAAAGTCCGTCAAACACGATGAACACCCAACATCCTATGTCCTTCATGGGGAATCAACCAATGATGTCTCCTCAGATGCAAAACCCTTATGCTGGTTAGGGCCATGGTTTCTACCAGAACCCGGGCCAGCAGCCAAAATTTTCCTGGCAACCTGGTGCCAGTCAAACTCCAGGACCCTTTTATCCAGGCTATCAGCAACAACCCAAAATACCATTCCTGGCAACGTTACACTTGCCCGATTTGACACGGTTGTTAAATGATCCTATTTTTCACGATCCGCATTGGCCTCCTATGCCGACGAAGTTGCCTTCGGACATCCCAAAGTTTGAGGCCAAGCCTAATGAAGATCCAGGTGATCACGTGACTACTTTCCACTTATGGTGTTCATCTAACTCACTGAAAGATGACTCCGTCCAGTTGCGATTGTTTCAACACACTCTTATTGGGAGTGCCGCGAAATGGTACATAGAGCTTGATCATTCACAATATTCTTTTTTTGGCGAACTGGCGATGGCTTTCCTTAACCATTTCCAGTTACCTGTGAGATACGACACCGGCACAGAGTTGCTAGCCAATTTCTCGCAGACGACAGCGGACCATATCTCGGATCATATTCGAGAGTGGCGATGCCAAAAGAGTCTTATCAAAGTACTCGTCCCACCAACATTCCTGCTTGAGTGGTTCCTTAAGTCTTTAGTTCTGCAGTTATCCAAAGACGTCGCGACTTCAGGGGTTTTCTCCGAGGAAGATGCCATCATGAGGGCTCAATAGTTTGAGCTTATCTATTCTCAGTCTGGTCTATTGTACACCATCTTGCCGGATGCACCACGATTGATTCTGGATAAAACCAGACAGAGAGCTGGACCACATGCCGATGGCATAGTTGGTTCGGCACAAACCTAGCCCGCTGAGCAATTGACAAAACAATTGCAGTAGTTATCTATACAACACTTAGCGGCTAGCCAGACTACTGCTTTGGCTACTCCTCCTACTCAAACGTCGGAAGTACACTCCGTACAGACGACTAACCCAAAGGCCAACCAGCAGCCCAAGGGGAAGAAAATGCGAGAAGAGTAAGGGGGATAAAAAACCAAATGATAATGCTGGCGAGGGCACCATGGAAAAGAGGAAGGCGAGGTATCCATGCAACTTATGTGTGGAAGATCACCCAACCCATCTATTCCCTCGACTTGCAGAGGCCCAGAAGTTTGTCACACAGCAACAACAATCCGTGTTGACTAATCCCTTTCAGCATTGGCAAAATTTAACTCAAGCCTCTACGAGTGCCGAGGTGGGCAGCCAAGAAAACTGCCCTCCTCCAAACAATTCATCTTCCGCGAACATATACATGGTTAAAAGTGATGTTTTAATAACGACTAGAGCGCACGACTATAGCAAACCAAGTGCCTCTGAGAAGGGAAAAGAAGCCTAGATCCCATCTCTTCCTCTACAGATCAAGAAGACGTTGGGTGAAACAATGAAACGCATCCCAAAAGGTGCGTTTAAGCGAGCTTCTCACAATCCAAATGCAAGGGCCGCCCAGAACTACTCTATGGTGGAAGATTTATCACAAACCCCTTGTGATATGTCCACTTTGGAGGTCCTCCAAAGTTGCCCTGCTCAGAGAAAAGCCTTATTGACTGCTTTAGGCTCTACTGAGACTTGTAACCTAGGTACCATCATGTTAGATACGACTGACTTGAAACCTTGCTTGCCTTACCACGTCGTGTTTCAGATAGTAGTGGCTCATCCCACGAAAAATTTTACATGGAATATCTTCCACATGGTGGTAGACGAGGGCGCTTCGTCTTGCGTCATGTCGTTAGCATGCTGGAAAGCCATTGATCAAACCGAGTTGTCTCCGTCACCTACTCTCCTCACTGCGTTCGATGTTCGTTCTTTCCAACCGCATGGCATCATTCCTTCTTTCCCTGTGCAGTTAGGGGGGAAGACCGTGTGCGTCGAAGTAGAGGTAGTTGATGCCCCCATCGACTACAATCTATTGTTAGGTCGTAGTTGGACTTATGCAATGCAAGCGGTAGTCGCTACAGTTTTTCGAGTCTTATTGTTTCCACATGAACGTCGGATAGTGACTATTGATCAGTTATCCTTCTCTCGACCTGACGCAGCTTTGGGGGCATCCACGGTTCCCATGGTTGATAATCCTCAAGCCGGTGTCGTTAACGTAGGAGTTGGTTTGTGCCCATATTTGATGGGTACTTTCGATTACCCACCTCCTCATGGCGATGTTAAGTTTATATCGACTCACCACAAGGCTGAGATTTTTCACGTCTTGTCGTTCCGCACGACTTACTTTCAGGATCCGTGGATTCTTCCTTCCCCATCAGACACGATGGATGCGATGGGGCATGCAAGCATGTCTACGCCCTTGTCAGCCGCTGAAGTAGCGTACTCCTTGGTCCAGCAAGCTTCAGCTACTTCTGGTCTGACTCCCGCACACGATTTGGATCCACCTCTAGAGCCTATCTGGGCTCAGGATTCTTTTGCCAACACCGATTCGCTAGATTTAGTCTTGCCTTCTGACGAAGCAATAATCGAAGCAATGACTGGTCCGGACAAACCCTGGGATGATCTTCATCACAGATCATATTTCCTCCCAGAGTTAAGCCGAATTGAGGCCAGAGAATTCACTATCACCATGACGGGAGATCAGCCATGTCCCATTAACCTCTTAGCTACACAGGACATTTACGCTGAGGGAAATATGGCGACTATCGCTGAAACTATACCTATTAACATCTCCTGAACCCCTGGAGTCGTGGAGAATGTCTTTGTCAGAGTGGATTTCTCCCCCGAAGAGATTCAGATTTCCACAGATCTTTTCAAAGAATTCCGCGACGTTTTTGCCTGGTCTTACGAAGCGATACCTGACATCAACCCACAAAGTGTCGATCATGGGCTACCTTTGTTGTTCTTCAAGCTCGATTTGAGACCCAAAATAAACATCTGGTGAGACTGTATTTATGCTTTTCGATATCGTCCGGATTAACTGAGAAAAGTAACCATTATGGAGTCTTCTTTAAGCCCTTTTTAGACTCCTTAAAGATAAAAAGATTTCCGAGTGAACTTGTTTCTTCACACTCGTTAAACTGGTCCAGAAGAACATTCCTTAAATGGGTCTCCTTTTAAGCCCTTTTTAGACCCTTTAAACATGAAAAGATTACCGAGCGATCTTGTGACCTTTCACGCTCGTTAAACTGAAATTTGAAGTCACGTCTGTCCGACGGTAGTTTACCCATTTTTCGGTCTGGACGGTCAACTGTACGAACAAAGGAATACTCTATTGAATTCCCATTCTTTAGAAGAGTATCCTCAGGTAAGATTTTATTCCTTTTTCAGGCCTGAGGGACTAAATTTACGAAAAAGAAACCCCCCCGGAGTCCATAGTTAAGCTCTTTTCAGACTCCCTAAAATTGAGAAGATCGTCGAGTGACCTTATTCTTTCACACTCGTTAAAATGGTCCAGAAGAATATTCCTGACGGAGTCCATAGTTAAGATTTTTTCAGACTCCTTAAAATTGAAAAAATAGCCGAGTGATCTTGTCCTTGTCACACTTGTTAAAATGGTTTTGAATTGACGTCTAGTCGGTGCTAGTTTACCCCTTTTTCGAACCAACTAGACTATTGTCGAAAAAGGTACCCCAATGGAGTTTCCTTTTATGCTTTTTTAGACTCTCTAAATATGAAAAACACTAAGCTTACCTTCTCTGGGCTCGTTAAACTTACATCGAAGGACGTTACCATTTTGTGTTATATCAACCGCATTTGCATCCTTTACCTTTCAGCCTAGTAACAGTTTGCCTTTGCGTCTTAACACCTTTGGCCACTGGAGGATTTTTCCTGAGTATCATTTCCTAGAACATCAGTCTTGTCCTTGTGCCTTGAGCTTGTATGTTTGCTGTGCTCGTTCCTCCATTGTAACGTAATATTCCTTTATTCTTTCAAAATCATCAAAAAGAACAAAAAAATCAAATATACCCCAAAAAGAGGATGGGAAAAGTATTTTCTTTATTGGCAGCATCGTGAGTCACCCTTGGATAAAGAACATCTGTCCATTTGATTCATCAGACTTTGGGATGTAGTACGACCTTAGGAAGCTTTGCTCGCTATATTGAGTTGTGTCCTCCACCATTTTGTTACTCTTCCAAACATATGGAGAGTTTGCGTTGCCTCCTGTTTCGTAGTCTTATGATTAACAGATATGCTGCCTGAGTCTTATCACTTGTCGTGCTATTGTCCAAGGGAAGTTTATCACTTAGCCTGAGTCGGCCCCTTTGCAATATGTCTCTTGTTTGCATACTCGGCCATCTTGAATGTCCAATTGAGTCTTTATTCGAAATCACTGAAGCCTTCAGTCTGATCATCAAGATTATCAATTTTGTCCATACTCGATGAGCCGTCGAAGACCTCTGGGTAGTGCAGTCGTACACTCATAGTACACTCCTACCCAAGTTTTGAAGATTTTGAAGTTGTTGCTCGAGCTCTGAAGTCCTCATCTCTAGCCATCAGACCCTATCAGCTTCTACGAAGATGGATACTTTGCATGTATATCTTTCTGATTTCGAGATGTAGCTCCGCTGTGTATTGTTCGTAGCTACTCTTTATAGTTCTTTGACATGGATCTACAGTGTATTTGATTGGTAGCCATGGTTCTATTTTATCCCGAGCATGGGTATGCCCGCCTCGGTGAGACATTTAATATTTTTTGCAGACGGCACCTCCTGATTCCTGACTCCCGGGCTCACTCATTCAGCATATCAGTACAGATTGGTAAAGAATTGGTAATGTATTTCGGCCATCAGATGCTCTTCTGACCTCACACATTAGGGGGCATCTGTTATAACCCTAAATTTCACTATCCATGCTTACCTGGCATCAGGCCAACTCATTGCCCTTCATTTCCAAAGCCATGCTGAACAGACTCTTTAAAAACCTCTTAAACCAAGTAACCACACCCTAACCCACTGCTGGGTGCATTGGAACACTGGCAGGCCTTATACTGCACACATTGGAACGCGGGCTGGCCCACTACAGCCAGTGTTTACCTAACAAAGCAAAAAATCAGGAAAGTTACCGACGTAATGAAAAGCTTTGGGTCAGTTAACTAGAACTCCCAGCCATGCATGGCCGAGAGTTCGCCTAAAACCCTAGCTCCTTCTAGCCTATAAAGTAAGGGGTAGGGGTACTATTCAAAAGAAGAAAATCATAGCAAAGAAACTCTGCCCAATTGCCGAATCCGTTTTGTCCCAACCCTTTATCCTTTCCTCAAGCTTTAGGAGAATTCAAGCAAAGCAGTTGGAGGACAAAGAAGAGGAGGAGCCCAGGATCAGGATCAAGGAACAGTGGCCGGTCTCTATAATCAGTGTAAGTTGATTAAACTTGAGATTAATAAAAAGATACTTTTCCCATCCCAAATGCATGAGTCTTGTATGTTTTATTTGATTTATGTTTAATCTCTAATCCTCTAGTAGAACAATAGCATGCATGCGTAGTTTTATCTTGATTGCAGGATCGCTTTTTGGAAGGAGCAGCAGAAGCAAGGGGATAAATCTCAACGGAGGATCTACACCAACCGTTGATAAAAAGGTTAGTTGGTTCTTCCCATGTTTGCATGTGAAAAAGAATTTTAGATTTGGGGTAGAAGGTTAAAAGTAATTTCTGAAGGGTCATGATCTGCATGCAAGTTTAAGCCCTAGCTTGTTAGTCCATAGGGTAGAATTTCCCCACAACACCTAGATACTTATTTATACATTACAAAAGAGGCCTAAGAATGGGTAAACCCATGGGCCAACATCCCATTCCCGTTACATAAACCCAAAAACCCAAAAAGTTCACAAAAAGGGCGAGATCCCGCGATCTTCGCTTCGCCTGGGTGCTCCATCTTCGACCAGCCTGTCGAAGTCCCAAAAATGGTCAAACACAACCCAGGTTCTCTCAAAACTTGGTTGAGGGTCAACAGTCTCTATCCATATGGACTTTCCCATCACAGTTATAACATATTCTTGGCCCTCTTCCTTCAGTTCTTCCTCCTCTAAAGTCTCCTCGAGCTCCACCTCCTCGACCTCTTCCCGGTCCCTGAGGGTTTTCATTCCCCCTGAATGCTATTCGGTCCAACCTGTCTGCAAGTGCATCTAAAGATCTAAATTGATTGGTATTATGTTTGGTAGATGTACATAACTCACATTGTACTATATTTGGTACTGTCGAATATTTCTGCATGATGGGGCACTATCTCATCCCATTCCCATGGATTCAACAAATATCACAATACTCAACTGTTGGTGCTACTTGCCTCCTTGGAAAAGCATGATATGGGGTGGGGTTATGGAATGGTAAATTCATAGACACTTGCACAACTCCTCTCATGGGTCCTGGTGAAGGTCCCATCAGATTATGAGAGGTCCCATTCCCCTCATTCATGGACATTCGTTCACCAGATGTCCTTCTGTATAACATCAGGTGCACCAGACCTACGGTCATCCTGGTCTAGGCATCGTCAGTTCTTGAATCTTTTCTGTAAGCGCTGATATTTTCCCTTGTAGTTGCGCTAGATTTGCATCTGCTGGGGGTCTGGTCACTCTTAGGGTCCTAGGATATCCTGCCATGGCTTCAATCTTCATTGATTGTTCCAAGGCATCTGTCAAAGTGGTTATCCACTGTTGCATTTGTGGAATCCATGTCAGAGGTAGCAATCCCTGAATACACCATTCTCTTTGATGTTCCTCATGGATTGGATGTGATAACCTTCTCTATATCATATTTAAAATTTTGGTTGAATTCCTAGGTTGATTCACCTTCCCTTTGTTGGATCTCACGCAACTTAGACAGAGATTGTTGTTATGAATGAGGTAGATTAAACTCTGTTATGAAACTTGTCTGTACCTGGGAGATTGTGAACGCTTGACCTTGAATTCCTATCACTCCTAGATCAATAATATTCATGTACCATTTGAGAGCGTGACCTCTCAAGGTAGTCTGGAACTCAACCAACTTATTCACATCTGGAGTCCCTTTGGACCTCCAGATTGCTTCACACAAGAACCAGTGCTGCTCCATATATTCATATCCTTTACCCCAGAATTTTGAGTATAGGGAAATCGAACCTCCTGTGTGACCAACCATTTCTCATCTTGGTGCTCCTATCAAAATGAAACCTAATAGTCCTGGTTGCGATCTACCAGGGGATCCCAATATCCTCCCTGTACTCACACTTCCTGGCTATGAAATGACTAACTAATTGTACTGGAACATAATTACCATGAGAAGGTAGTATCGAACTTACCACTTGTATAGAAGACACTTGGGGTATGGGCGATTCGGGGCTGGCGCCATTGGCTTCGGGGCAGTTTTCTTTGATCTGGGGGGTCTTGTTTTCTTCCATTGGAGTGGTCTCTTCAGCCAGATTCCCAATCTTTCCTATCATTGGGGTTGAATATTCTCTTTCCTCTTCAAGATCCATGCCAAATTCCGTCTCTCTTTCTTATACAACTTCTCCTTCTTGTCCACCCTCATGGGGACTTCTTTCTCTCTACACTTCTCTCTCACTTAATCTTTGACTAGCCAGTCTTTCTTGTCTTCTCATCTTCCACAACTCTTCCATCTATCTTTACTTTACTTCTCCTGGTCCGACTTCTTTCCGCAACTTCTCAGACTGTCTTGTTGCTTTCTTGATCTTGCCACGCAGTCTTTGACTTCTGTCTTTTTTGAAATCCACCTATGCTCGTGAAAAATATTAGTGATTCTCATCTGCAAACTCAATAATGTATGCTTCTAATGTGGTATTGAACTAGAAATCTATCGCTCGTGTGACTGGACAATCCAACCGATGAAGTGTTGCAATATTTTTTGTATCCCAAGTACAGGTCCTCTTGACTCGTTCTTGGAACTTTGGAGCTTCTTGGAGCCTATCTATCTAGTGGAAAAATTATTCCAGGAACTTAACCCAGAGTATCTTGTACTGGTCGCTTGATCTTTTTGAGTAAAATATTACCTCATGAGTATCTTTCATAGATTTTCCCCTTAGCTCTGCTTATTTCCATATGAAGGTGTCATAATTTCTCTCCCACCATTTGTCAATAATAGATCTGTGAATCCACGAAAGCATCCTCCCTACAGGTTCCCTTTTAATGCAGGTCCCGGCAATGAAACCATTTTGTTGGCACAAGATTTATTAGACCAGGGTCCTTCTCATCTTACCAAAAAAAGGTACCAAGTTGTCACACACCCACTACCATAATAAATTTTTTGTTGCTCCCTGCCAAATGAGAGCCCCCGAAATATCTATGGAGGCCTAGCGTAAACTAGTTCTCTCTCTCTCTCTGCTCCCATGTGATCGTGGATCATGATCACAGGTCAAATAACCATGGTGCCTCTCAATAATTTGCGACTCGGTGCTATAGAGATGTCAAATCATTCGACTCTGCAACCGCTGAACCCCAACAAGGCTAGCGACTGGCCAATAGGGACAAATCCCAACAACGTTAGTTTATGGCCAATAGGAATGGGCCCTGTCGTGCGATTGAGTGGAGTACAGGTGGCAAATAGGGAAGCACGACACGGTGGGCGATGTGACAGGAGACGGGTCCCACTTCACATGCCACACCATTCTGGACCCCCCCCCCCCCATTAAAGGCAGAATGGAAAGGGGGTTCCAGAATTTGCCTGAGCACCGTTGATCGAGGTGAATTAATCCCGACCATTCAAGAGTTGTGCATTTGATTCTGGACCCCCCCCCTTAAAGGTAGAATGGAAGGGGGGCTTCAGAATGAAGCCCCAACCGTTGATCTGGGTGGGTGGACTCTGGCCGTCCATATCTACTCGCTACTTACTCTAATGCGCATTCGTGCCCCAACTTAAAAATGACATCTCTTCCTCACATTTGATGGTCGTATAGACCCTGAGATCCTCTGAAAGAATCTCGTCTGTTCATCGGGACTTATCATCATGAGAGTCTGAACTCTCTACCACGAGGCTCCCGAATTCTTGATCCCCAGTTTCTCAATGTGGTTAATCTCTTGACACGTAGCCTCCTTAAATCGGACGGTCCATGACTGCTTCGGGGTTTCCACCATGGAAAGTCCCGATCTCTCGTCACCAGGACTTCCGAATTTGTGATTCCCATTTTCCTGAAATGGGTAATCTCGTGACACGTAGCCTCCTTAAATCGGACGGTCCATGACTGCTTCGGGGTTTCCACCATGGAAAGTCCCGATCTCTCGTCACTAGGACTTTCAAATTTGCGATTTTAATTTTCCCAAAACGGGTAATATCGCGACACGCAGCCTCCTTAAATCGGACGGTCCACGACTACTTCAGGGTTTCCACCATGGAAACTGCTGATCTCTCATCACCAAGACTTCCGAATTCGCGATTTCCATTTTCCCGAAATGGGTAATCTCACGACACGTGGCCTCCTTAAATCGGACGGTCTATGACTACTTCAGGGTTTTCACCCCTATTCACTGGGGGTTTGATCCTCGCGTATCTCCTGACAGATCCAATGACTGTTGGGTTTTCTATCTGAGATCTGATGGCTCAGACAGGTTCCTAACTTGTGCATTCTCCCACGACTCCCTCGATGTGGAAAAATCAATGGTCTAGATGTTCTCTTAGACCTTGGGGATCTACGATCCCGATCTCTTCGCTACCCATGAAGAAACAGAAAGACAAAGTGGTAAGGCCTTAACATCCTACTTTCTCCTACCAATCTAACGGTCATGGGTGACCATAGGTTTCTCGACAGGATCTTGTCCGTCGATAAACACCTATTCCGAGTTAAGGCACTTAACACTCCAATTTCTCCTTCTGATCTGACGGTCGTGAGTGACCATCGATCTCTCGATGGGATTTCGTCTATTCGATTCGATACTTATCAGGGATTTCTTAAGGCCTTGCGCCTTCACATCCTTTCTCCAGCTTCTTGATGGGCATTTGAGAAGGGTATCTCTATGGGGAAGTTTACCCATGGTACTATCTGAGGTAGTTAAGGGTATCGCTCTCCCGAGAACCAGACGTGAAGTTTGAATTAGATCAGTACGCATCTAAATAAAAACTTATGAAATAAGAATCCATACGTAGTCTTTCCATTATAAACATACAACTACCAGTACTGATCAAAATATCATACAAACATTCTTATAATGAAGTCATTCACCATTTCACAACTTATGATCATAGATGTTAGCATACATGTATTTCAAGATGTCAAAGGAAAAACACTTAGCAGAAAGTAACACTAGGGGCTTATGCAACTGCTGAGAGGGGTGCTTGTTTCCACCCAATCGTAGGCTCAACGACTCCCAACATATTTACCACTAGCCACCTTCGAGCTGAGACCACGATGCTGTGAGACAACGTCTTTGTTTTCCAGTGACCAGGAGTGAAGGTTACTCTCTTTCCTCTCAGCTATCACTCACTCTGCATATCGCCAGAGTTCTCTTACTCCCCTCGCGTCTACCCCCAATCGCTTCTCCCCCACACCTTATCCTCTTGCGAGGTTGCGTGTGGTGCGATTTCCCTCGCGCTGGTCAGGCCTGATGGCTCTACATATGGGCAGTTCACCTCCCCATCCCTCATTAATTCGTAAGGAGCCATCTACCTACCAGCCTGCGAGACATTAAATTCAGGGCCAGCGAGTCGCTTTTGGTTCTCCGGGCCAGTGAAGTCCAAATACGGTATTGATTTTCAATGGAAGTTAACACCACCTTTCCAGGTGTCTTCCACTGCCTCTCTACAACCATCGTGGTCTCTTTTTCAACATATCCCCTCTCAGTATTCCTGCAATATAAATTCATAATATTATTCACATTCATCGACCTTTTCCACAAGGTCCATTCACATCACATATTCACATTTCTGAGTTTTCCACAGTTCTTGGCCAGTCCAGTTATTTTTACAAACTGGGGGAAACAGGGTGTTACAATTCCCTCCCCCTTAAAGGAACATCATCCTCAATGTTCTTATCTTTTAACATGAATTGCATGTACATAAGTAAACAAAATTGGATATGCCTATCTCATGGCATCCTCCATTTCCCATGTAGCCTCATCTGGGCCAAAATGTGTCCACTGCACCTTTACCTGTGCAATGGTTCGGTTCTGGAGCAGGGTTTCCTTTCTGTCCAATATGCATTGGGGTTTTGGTAGAAATTCTTCCTCTGGTTCCACCTGGATCACAGACCAATCAATTATATGACTAGCATCATGTATATATTTCTTCAATAATGAAACGTGGAAAACATTATGTGCTTTTACTGTGGGAGGAAGTGCTAGTCGATAGGCTACAGGTCCCACTCTATCTAGAAACTCAAAGGTTCCATAATACCGGGGTGCCAACTTGGCACAAGCTCCCATTTTCAGGGAACTCCTTCTGGGCTTAATTCTGAGATATACATGGTATCCCATTTTGAACTCTCTTGGAGTTCTCTTTTGGTCAGTATAACTTTTCTGTCGGTTCTGAGCGACCTTCAGATTTTGTTTTATCTGAGTCACTTGCTGTTCCATTTATTTCAACATGTCAGGTCCAAAATAAATCCTATTTACAGGATTACTTCAACTGACTGGAGTATTACACGACCTACCATAGAGGACCTCGAAGGGACTCATCTTTAGGGATGCTTGGTAGCCATTGTTGTAGGCGAATTCTACCAATGGCAGGTAGTCTTCCCATTTCATGGGTTGATGCATTACATGCATCCTTAACATATCCTCTAATATTTGATTCAATCTTTTTGTCTTTCCATCGGTTTGAGGGTGATAGGTAGTGCTAAACAACAATTTGGTCTCTAAACCAGCCATCAGTGATTTCTAAAAATTGGAAGTAAATTTGGTGTCTCTGTCAGACACTATTTTTTTTGGCATACTGTGCAGTCTGAACACCTCTTTCATGAATACTTGGGCGATATCTATCGCCTTGCAGGTTGATTTGACGGGGATGAAATGAGCAGACTTGCTCAGTTTATCCACCACTACGATAATGGTGTCATTCTATTTGTTTGAAGTTGGCAATCCAGTGATAAAATCCATGGAGATGGTTTCCCATTTCCATTCTGGGATGGGTAAAGGGTGTAATATTCCTGTTGGGTGTTGATGTTCTACTTTAACCTGTTGGAACTCTATGCATTGGGCCAAATATTTGGCTATGTCTTTCTTCAATCCGAGCCAATAAAATTGTTTCTGGGTGGCAGTGATCATTTTCTGGTATCCTGGGTGACCAGTATATGGTCTTTTATGTAGTTCATCCATCATGAACCTCTTCAAGTCGTCACAATTTGGAATGTACAATCTATCTTTGTAAGTGAGTAGACCTCCTTCAGTCATCTGGTAGCCTTCATATTTTACTCCAGCGGGTTCTTGCTGTAGGTACAGGGTCACAGTCTGAATGAAGGGATCTGTCTCTTATGCATTTCTGATTCTGTTCTTGACATCTTTCTCGCAGGTACTCACCACTGCCAGGTGAATTGTTCTCATTCTTCTGCTAAGGGCATCAACCACCCTATTTTCCTTCCCTTTAATGTGTTTGATTTCAAAATCAAATTCGCTAAGGAGGGCCATCCATCTAGCTTGTCTAGCATTGAGCTTTGGTTGGTCAAACAAATATCGCAATCCACAGTGATCCATCATAAGTACAATTTTTTTTTCCAAGAGGTAATGCCTCCACATTTTCAAGGCATGCACGATGGAAGCCAGTTCTAGATCATGAGTCACATAGTTGACTTCATGTTCATTTAATTTTTGGGATTCATAGCAGATCACACTTCCTTTCTGTATAAGGACTCCTCCGAGCCCTTCCTTACAGGCATCTGTGCACACAAGGAAGTTAGCTTCTGGGTCAACGATTTTCAACATGGGTGCATGGGTCAGTGGATGTTTCAGGGTTTGGAATCTTTCTTCACATTTCTGTGTCCACAGGACTTTTGTCCCCTTCTTCTGGAGGGAAGTGATTGGACAACCAATCTTGGAGAATCCTTTTATAAATCTCTTATAGTATCCCGCTAATCCCATAAAGGATCTGATGTCTGATACATCCTTTGGGGTAGGCCATTCCATGATAGACTTGATCTTGTCAGGATCTACTGCTACCCCTTCCTTGGATAGAACATGTCCCAAGTAATGTATTTGCTTCTGAAAGAAGTCACATTTGTTGAATTTAGCATAGAGTTGATGCTCTCTTAGCACTTGGAGCACAAGTCTAAGATGTTCTTCATGTTCTTCTCTATTCTTAGAGTAGATTAATATGTCATTAATAAAAAATAGTACAAATTTATCTAAAAATTTACTGAATACATTGTCCATTAAGCACATGAAAGTGGAAGGGGCATTGGTTAACCCAAATGGCACTACCACAAACTCATAGTGACCATATCGTGTCCGAAAACCAGTTTTATGGATGTGTTCACCCTTGATTCAGACTTGATGGTATCCTGACCTCAAGTCAATCTTTGAGAAAATAGACGCACCTCCCAACTGATCGAATAGATCATCCATCCTGGGCAAGGGGTACTTGTTCTTTATGGTTACTTTATTTAGTTGTCTATAATCTATGCACAGTCTAAGGGTGCCATCCTTCTTTTTCACAAACAGGACTGGTGCTCCCCATGGGGACACACTGGGTCGAATATAACCCTTATCCATCATTTGTTTCAATTGCAATTTGAGTTCAACTAACTCAGGTGTGCTCATCTGGTAGGGTGTCTTTGACACCGGCACCGCTCCTGGTGCGAGCTCTATCGAGAAGTCAATGTCTCTTCTCGGAGGTAGACCCGGTACCTCTTCCAGAAAAACATCTCTGTATTCTCTCAGGATAGGGTGATCATTAGGGCTTGGTCTATCACCTTCGTTTATTTTCAACACTTGTATTGCATATAGGGGACACCCTTTTCGACAATACTTTCTCATTTGTAGGGCTGATATTTGCCTCACCGAGACAGTTTTTCGGATCCCTTGAAGGGTTATCCTTTTTCCTTCTTTGCTCACACATTCTAAGGTTTTATGGTAACAGTCTAGTCTGGCTTTATGGGCAGCCAGCTAGTCTATACGATTCAACAGATCGTATGATCCTAGGGGTAATATGTTAAGGGTTGCTTGGGTGGGGAATTCACCCAACATTAATTGGCAGACATGTATAACCTCTGCTATCTTCCTTTTGGTGCAAGTGGCTAACTGTACCAACCATGGCTTGGCTTGTTTCTATGGCTGTAGTTTACACTTATCAACAACTCTAGGGGCTATGTAACTCAAATTTGAACCAGGGTCAATCAAAACAGACAATAGATGGTTGAAAATCATACCTTCTATTTCCACCACTAAAGATTGGTGGTCAGCTTGGTTATTATCCAATGCTGCATAAATCTGCGGCACACTCCTTGCCACATCATTGACTATGGTAGCTTCCTGAATGTTATAAAATTTATGGCTGTTTTGTTGTCGGTGTGGACAGTCTCTCAGGAGATGCTCTTCTCCGCAACCCCAACATTTCAGAGGTTCTCTCTTTGGGTTATTAATCTTTACTGGTATAGGTCCAGAAGTTTTATTTCCGTCCGATGAGGGAAAGTTCTGCTGGAGTACACTCTGAGATGGAAAGTTCATTCTGGGGTTCTTCTTGTAGTTCTTAAATCCTGAGGATTTGATCCCCTTTTTCTGAAATATCGAACCACTCTTCTGTTTCCAGTCTCCACGAGACTCTGCTCGATGTCCATATTGTTCATGACAATATGTTGCCTTTCGAATAGTGTCTTCTAAGGTCTTTGGCTCGTCAAATTCAATTCGGTTCTGGTATTCCTTGGGTAGCCCACTGATGAAGCATTGTGCCTTCACCTTCTCTACCTTGATGTAGGGTACATATCTCAATAAGTCGAGGAATTTGTTGACATATTCCTCTATAGTGAGTTTCCCCAGTTTGAGTTCATAAAACTCTTTAGCCTTCTCATCGAAATATTTTTCCGACAAATACTTCTTTCGGAAGTACTTCTCAAACTATTTCCAGGACAGGTCCTCCTCATGGATCCCTTTCATATTCTTAAGATCTTCCCACTAGATGGAAGCTTTTCTGTTCAGATTTAAAGTGGCCACTCGGGCCTTCAAATTCTCTGAAAAATCATGGACTCTGAAATATTTCTTCAGTCCAAGTAGCCAGGCCTCGGCTTCCTCTCCCTTCTTTATCTCACCATTGAAGGAGGGAGGTTTGGCCTTTCTGAATTCCTCAAATTTATGATCCTTGGAAGTCTTTTGCTTCTTCTGTTTTCTTCGAGAATAGGAACTGGTCCTGCTGCTGGAAGAGCCTTTTGAATCGCCAGCTTCCTTCTTAGAGGAATCATCTGGCATTGGTCCTTTACCTTTGGGGTGGACCTTCCTTGAGGTGATCCTCTCAGTATGGCCACTGATATGACCATGTTTCTGCATCTCGGGTTCATGCTGCATTTTTCGCTGTAGTTTAGATAAGCTCTGCAGTAAAACTGCATTAATTTCAATTTGCTTTTCTTGTTCTTTCATCATCCTTTCATTGTCGGCCTTGCAGCTTTGCAATTCAACCATGAGAATCCTCACAGTCTTGGCTAGATCTGGAGGGGTTCCTATTGCTCTTCTTTCATCAGACTCTTCATCTCTATTATGGGAGCCTTTTCCCACCTCTTGGTGAGTCACCATTTTCTGCGTCTGTAAATTCCTGCGGCTGATCGTCCGCTTGGGTGAAAAGACAAATGTTGGTTGTTAGTCAAGAGTTAGATACATTTTTATAACCGACGCATAAATTCATATTTTCACATGTATACCCATATAATAGGGGTTTTTCATTTGGGTCTTAATCCTTATCTATCCATCCGTCTCAATTGCAAGAGACTCTACCTACTTTAGTAGGTAGCCATCGTAACACTAAAATAGGACAACACAGTTCATGTCCTAGATTACAGTTTCATTTTGCAATCCTTCTTCTTAAGGAGAAAACGCAGATGACAATATCTTCTTACATGGTTTGTGCCTGGGCCCAAGCAGGCCAAGTTTTGTAACCATGCTCTGATACCAATTTGTCACACACCCACTACCATAATAAATTTTTTGTTTCTTCCTACCGAATCAGAGCCCCCGAAATATCTACGGAGGCCTAGCGTAAACTAGTTCTCTCTCTCTCTCTGCTCCCATGTGATCGTGGATCATGATCAAAGGTCAAATAACCATGTCACCTCTCAATAATTTGTGACTCGGCGCTACAGAGATGTCGAATCATTTGACTCTGCAAC
>JASDQU010104614.1:83573-95988 GCA_032191745.1 Picea mariana | reverse complement strand
CTCTTAGTTCATTCAATAGGTTAGATCTAGGGAAAGTGTCTTATTCTGTCATGATTTGTTCTAGATCCAGGTGGATCTAGGGAGATTGGTCTGTGTCCGCACTCACGAATTTATCCTATAACAAAATTGGCGACTCCACTGGGGAACTTATCCCTTTTCTTTATGGTTTTCGAAATTTTTGTGGCCATTTGCTCTGTTTGCATTTTTCTTTTGATTTGTCTGTCTTTGAGTCCTCAGGATACCCTGAGGGACCTTCTGGGTCTATAAGCCAATTTGATTTTTACTTGCTCTTTCAAAATTTTCATTAGTTTCAGGGATTCTCGCACTGTGCCCATTAGCAGCCTGCGAGAACCTTTACTGTTCGCACCTTGCATATACATTTCAGTGCGGATAGTTCGCATGCTGCATCAAAGTGGCTTGCGAGAACCATAGTTTCTCGCACTGTGTTCCACACTAGCCTGCGAACATTTTTTGAAAATTTTTGAATTCAAGTCTGGACCCTGTCAATAGCTCATATATGTTGATTTGGACCTCTTTGGCTTGTTGAATCAGTGACTTACATATCTTTTGCTATAATTGGCTTGCTGGAACTGATCTAGGTTTTCTAGGTTTTCTTGCTTTTGAAACTTGACTTTCATTTCTTAGCTTTTGTTGGCTTTGTCATTCTCTCTGTTTACTGGAGTTGAGTGCATCTGACTGGCTGAGCACCAGGGATTGGTTGAGAGTTGAGTTCTTGGTGTTTCTCTTGTGCTTGTTAGTTCGAAAGGACAATTTTTCATTTTGCATTGAGAAGCTCCTTGGTTTGCTTTTGTTTTTGCTTTCGTTGAAAGTTTTGGATTGGGTTGTTTATTTGAGTCTTTATATTTTGGTTTTCTTTTCTCATTATTCAGAGTTCTGCTTGGAAAGTGAACTGCCTGTTTTCTTTCAAGTTTTTGTTTTTGCTTTTTGCGAGAACATTGAAAATCAAAGTTTTAAGAGTATTGAAGTTTTGAAAAAGACATATAGAAATTGCTCATTGATACATGATTGTTTACTTTGGCATCTAAACGGAAATTGAGCATTGCATTTGCTTTGTAGTATTGAGATTGATTCGGAAATTTTTCTCTCTCTCCCATAACTAGGATTCATCGAATGAAAAGAATTATATTTCATCATATCCTTGCATTATTTGGGTCAGAGTCACACATCATGAGTTTCATTTTCATTGCCTTTGAGTAAACAACAGCTTGTAAAAACATTGCGTAATATTAAAATTGATCTAGTAACTCTTTTCTAGGTCTCTTTTACACCAACATTTAGCTAGGCTAGTGATTTGGAGTAGGAAGAGAGACACACTCTCCAAAAGCTCAAAAACAGACAATAGTATCTTGAGTTAGGGAGTGTAAAATTCCATTGACCGCATATTGTCCTTGGAAGCCCTTCTAACAAAAGGGTCAAGCATTAGGTCGCATTGGTGTTGGCAGATATACTAACCTGCTTTGTTGACATCAGTGTAGAGATTGCACGTATTATGGGGGTCACTCCGAGGTATACCCACAATTATGAGTGGAAGCCTTTGAGTTGATTTCGAGCTAGATACCCTGCCTTTGCGTGTGGATCGGACTGACGACTGTTTCCCCAGGCAGTACTGTTGTTTGTGGTGACCTTAGTTGCTTATCTATCTAGGTTCTTACCCAAGGTGACTGTGAAGGGGAAAGTCTTCACGGTACCTGGAATTGACGTTGGCTAGACTCGCTAGGGCTCCTTGGAGGGTATACCCACGATTATGTGTGGGAGCTTGCACCAGGGTGTAAGTCTGTTAAGCAGGTCGTCAACGTAACTTTTCCACCTTAGCCTCGCCCCTTCTCGTTTCGTTGTTGCGACGTTGGATTTCATCACCAACTAGTGGATTCGATATTAGAAGGTATTGTTTGTTTGGTGATTGCTTCTAGATTTTATTTACTAGGGTGTGCTGTTGTTTTCTCGAAGTTGACCATAGGATTTTCGTTGGGAAGTTGGATAATTGTTTACAATTGCTCCCCCGCGACGTTCACGTAGGATGCAAGGTTTGTCTCCAGAGCATCCGGAAGCTTCACAACCTTTGCATACGACAACACCTGAGGGTACCCCTGAGGACTCTCCTCGTCCAGGTGAAATTTCCCTTGTTACTCTACCACACGTGGACATAAGTGACGTCCCAGAAGTTTTTACACCACCTCCACAAGTAGAACCTACTGATCCTCTTGCTGAGTTTCGAATCACCAATACTGTAGAGGATTATCGCATTTGTCATGGTGAACGACCTTCAGGACGATTTCATCTTTTTGGAGAAGCTCTTGCTGTATCTTCTGAATCAATTGCTGGGCCTTCTCACGGTGTAGTAGGCCAAGATCCTTTTGGGTCAGGTACTTTCCGACGAGTCTTGTTTGGTACTGAATCCCCTGTTTACGAACTCGTCAACCCTCCTGCGTCTCCTGAACCAGAGGATACACCCGCGACTACCACTTATCGTTTTTTTATTCCTCCCGAGATGGCCCATCTTGCAAATACTACTAGTGTCCAAACCGGAATTACTGCAACTACTCTTCCTCCTATCAATACCCAGAGAACTACTGAGGCTAATCCAAATTTACCTCTTGGTTACCATGCGCTGAATCCATCGTTGAATGTTTCTCATCCAACACCCCCACAAACTCCAGTCGGTTCCCCAGGTGGTCCTCAGTTTCCTGGGCATCCTATTCCCGGTTTCATCCCGACACTCCCTCCTCAACTTTTTCCTCCTGGCAATCTTAATCCTGGTGGCACTAGTCCGACCGTTGCGCCTAATGTACAGAATTCTGTTGGTGGTCAGAGTAGTACATTTCCTTTTCCTTTTCCCGGACATAACATAGTTACTATGCAACCTACGGTTGGTACACAACTTCCGAGTGGAACTGTCCCTTTGTTAGGGGGACCAACCTCACCTTTAGAACAAAACATACCTCCTGCATTGGCCCAGTATTGGAATCAACTTATGCAACATTTTCCTCAAAATGCTGGGGGGCAGCAAGCTGTCCCTACTACAGGCCAACCATATCCAGGTGTGACTAATCCTATTTGGGGTTCAGGACAGACTACTCAACCTCAAGCCACTACTCAAGCTCAAGGTCAAAATCCTTGGGGTTATTATCCGATTCAACCACCACCAAATCAACCAGGGTCCTCCCTCTAGGGGCAGACTGCATACGGTCCCACTGGTTTACCGACAGGGCTTCCACCCCAAAGTCACCAGTATCCACAAGTGAATCAACAATTGCCTTTTCTTGCTACTTTGGATCTGCCAGATTTGTCCAGGATTCTCAATGATCCTATTCGTCACTCTCCCCAATGGCCTGCTATTCCTGCAAAGCTTCCATTGGACATTCCCAAATTCGATGGGAAGGTGGGAGAGGACCCAAATAATCATGTCATGACTTTCCACTTGTGGTGTTCCTCCAACTCGTTGATGGATGACTCCATTAGACTGTGTCTTTTTCAACGAACTCTTACGGGTGTTGCTGCGAAGTGGTATATTGAATTACCACGAGGTTTCTTTTCCGATTTCAACACCCTTGCAATGGCCTTTCTAACACACTACCAGTTACCGATTCGTTACGATACCGGAACTGAGATTTTAACCTCCTTCAAACAAAGCTCGGGCACTCATATATCTGATCATATTCATGAGTGGCGACGGAGGCGACGTCTCATTAAACTTGAGCTTCCCGATCAGTTACTGGCCAAATGGTTTACAAAATCTTTTGTAAACAAAATTGGTAAAGACATTGCTATGGGCGGTGTTGTCACTGAAGAGCAGGCTATTAGTCGTGCTCAGTATCTAGATCTCGTTTATTCGCAAACATGAACCTTGTATGATTTACTCTCTGATCTTCCTCGTCCTGGTACTTCCAGCACTCCTGCTACTCCCGCTATCTCGCATGCAGCTGATGGTGTGATTGGTTCCACTCATAGCCACTCACATTCTGTTTCAACTACAACCCCGAAATCCAATTCTTCTAATGTGCAAAGTGCTCCGTCTCCTGCTCCTCCCGCTGGTAAAACCTCTGAAGTGAACGTTGTTCAATCTACGCCGGTCGGTAAGACTAAGTCTAGAAAAGGGAGAGGCAAGAATAAGGAGGGTAAAAACAATAATCCAACTAAGCAAACCAAATCATCTCCTGTTGATGACCGGGATAAGCACAAACCACACTACCCTTGCCTTATCTGTGGTGACGATCACTACACAAAGGATTGTCCGAGACGTGCCAAGGTCAACAAGTTTCTTCAAGGAACACCCAAACCCTCTACTCCAGCAGTCTTGTCCCAACCCTTCCCGTCCCAACAACAAGCTTCGTTGGTCATCCATGACCAACCCTCTACCTCTACATCATCTTGTGTTTTGATGTGCACCAGGGATTCCACGAAAGACAATGTTGCACTTACCACTAGAGCTAAAGACTATACTCCTTCTGAGGAGAAGGTTGACGACTTACCTCCTGATCTGGTACAACCCTCTCCATCGAATCCACCTACAAACAGTCCTCTTCATCTCGAACGACCGAACCTTGATACAGTTATACGACCACCCCCAAAAGGTGTCGTTAAGAAGTCGGCATTCAATCCTCATGCTCGGGCAGCCCAGAACTATAGCATTGTCGAAGATCTGGCCCAAGCACCCTTAGCGATGTCTGCCCTCGAAGTCCTTCAGTCTTGTCCTGCACAACGACGGGCGCTGTTGAAAGCTATAGGTGGCATTGATCCAACTGATACGAATCTAATAGTCTTTAACATGGATGACCATATTCCAAGGTTACCCCCACAACTTTCATTTCAAATACAGATTGTTGTCGCCGACAAGAGCATTTGTCGGACTGTTATTGATGAGGGTGCCTCTACGTGTGTAATGTGTTTTACTTGTTGGAAAGCCATTGGCTCTCCTCCTTTAAACGAATCCCAAAACACTTTACGAGCCTTCAACGGCTCGGGTTTTAAGCCTTATGGTGTTTTACCATCGTTGCCTGTCACTTTGGAAGGTAAGACCGTCCAAGTGGAAGTGGAAGTTTTTGATACCCCTCTAGATTATAATCTTCTACTTGGTCGTAGCTGGGTCGATTCGATGTGTGCTGTTGTGTCCACCCTTTTCCGTGTTGTACGATTTCCTCACCAAGGAAAAGTGGTTACGGTCGATCAACTTGCCTTTTTTAATGCTAATACTCACGTTGGCAACGTGCCTTTCATAGCTAAAACCCCACCGGGTTACGAGAATGTTGGAGTCGATCTCCTAAAAGATTCGTCATTAATGGGTACTTTCCCCATACCTTCGCCACCTGATATTCCACGCCCGTTTATTGCTTCTTTTAATATGATCTCTACTGTACCTCATGAACTTCCTGTGTCTGCTGACCCTTGGATAGTCCCTGATCTTGGAGATCATGATTGTTTCGGCGACGCTATGCCGTTAAGTCCGGTTGAGTCCGCTTATCAAGCCATTCAATCGACATCCTTTACTACTTCTTCTTTTGACGAGTTGTCTCTTGATCCTTTCCGTGTCATCTTTCCCACTGACGAGATGATCATGTCCGTCATGGAGGACACCCCATGGGATGATGGGCATCATCGTTCCATCTTGTTACTGGAACAACAAACTCTTGAGAATTACCAACGGATTTCGACTCCGTCGACAGTTGTTGTTATATCCACGGTTTCCCAATCTACACGAGATGTGTTTGCAGAAGGGAACCTGAGTAACATTTCACCTACAATACCCATAGATATTTCAGTGAAAGCTGGAATTGTCGAGAATGTTCACATTGGAGCTTCGTGTTCTCCTGCAGAAATTATCACTTATACTTCCTTGTTTAAAGAATTTCGCGATATCTTTGCATGGAGTTACGAAGAGATGCCGGGTATTGACCCTGCTATCGTCGTTCATGAGATTAAGACATACCCCAGAGCCAAACCAGTCCGGCAGCGCCTCCGTCCTGTCCATCCACGTAAAGCGGCAGCCATTAAACTCGAGGTTGAAAAACTTCTTAAAGCCGGTTTCATTTACCCCGTGGCATTGACGGAATGGGTTTCCAACCCCGTACCGATTGATAAGAAGGGTGGTAGTATATGCGTTTGTGTTGATTATCGAGATATCAACAAAGCTTGTCCAAAGGACAATTTTCCAACCCCTTTCGTCGACCAGATCGTCGATGACTGTGCCGGTAGTGAAATCTTTTCCCTCATGGATGGATTTTCCAGCTATAATCAAATCAATATCGCTCCTAAGGACCAACACAAAACAGCTTTTATTTGTCCTTGGGGTACTTTCTCCTACATGAAACTCCCCTTAGGTCTGAAGAACGCAGGTGCTACGTTTCAACGTGCTATGTCTTACGCATTTCACGATATCAAGCATATTGTTCAACCTTATTTGGACGATTTGCCGGCTCATTCTATACGTTGAGTCGATCACCCTACTCATCTCTGAGCAATTTTTGTTCGTTGCCGATTCTATCGCATTCGCTTGAATCCTCACAAATGCGTCTTTTGCGTAGAATCCGACTGTCTCCTTGGTTTCATTGTATCACGCCATGGGATCCGAGTAGATCCTATCAAGGTTGAGGCGATTCTTAATCTCCCTCCTCCTTCTTCATTGCGCCAGTTACAAATTTTGCAGGGGAAAGAAAACTTTCTTCGTAGGTTCATCCCGAATTATGCCGAGATTACTTGCGGTTTCACCCGTCTTTTAAAGAAAGATTTAGAGTTTGTCTGGGATAAGGTTGCTAACAACTCTTTTGAAGCTTTAAAGTTATCCCTCACAAAAGATCCTCTTCTTTTTACTCCAAATTATAGTCAAGATTACTTTCTTTATCTAGCTACGTCCGAGTATACCATCGGCATGGTCCTCGTTCAGGAGGATGATAACCACGATGAACATGTTATCTATTACTTGAGTAGAAGTTTATCATCCACAGAAATCAAGTACCAACATGTTGAGAAGCTGGCCTTGGCTGCTGTCCAAGCAGTCCAACGTTTCCGTCATTATATTCTCTCCAGGAAGACTACCGTGATTTCGCACTGTAACCCCATGCAACACATATTGACACGTCAATTGCTGGGGGGCAAGTACTCCAAATGGATTTTTATTCTCCAGAAGTTCGATTTGGAATTCGATCGCGCCACATCGAAGAAGTCCCTAGTTTTTGCTGAGTTGATTTGTGACTTTCCCCACACTGCAACGAAAAAAGTAACAGTTGATTCGTTACCTGACGAGTCACTTTTCCTTATTAGTACCGACGATATTTGGTACGGAGATATCATTATATATCTCCAGACTCAAACTTTCCGGCCTGCTTTGTCTAGTAATGAACGACGTCGCGTTCGTTATCAAGCACGTCATTATATTATCCTCGGCGATACTCTTTACCGTCGAGGCATTGACTCTGTCTTTCGACGTTGTTTGACTTTTGAAAAAGCTAAGAAAGCTTTGAATGACTGCCATTCAGGAGCATGTGGTGGTCATATGTCTGGGTATGCTACTGCCCAGAAGATCTTACGTGCAGGTTACTTTTGGCCTTCCCTATTCACTGACTGCATTACTGCTGTTCAGAAGTGTCATGCCTGCCAGACTTATAATCAGAAGATTCGATCGCATCCTGCTCCCCTTCATCCTGTAGTCTCAGTAGGTCCTTTTGCTAAATGGGGCATTGATTTCATGACATGTCACCCTCACTCGGCCGGGGGGCATGGTTACATTATCGTAGCTGTTGATTATTTCACAAAGTGGGCCGAGGCAATGCCGACATTCGATAATACTGGGAAGACTGCAACACTATTCCTTTTCAACCATGTCATCACTCGTTTTGGTGATCCTCAGGCTATCGTTACTGATCACGGTAGTCATTTTAGAAATAATATGATGTCTGAACTTACCGAGAAGTTGGGCCTTCGTCATGATAGCTCAACACCTTATTATCCACATGCCAATGGCCAGGTCGAAGCCATCAATAAGGTTCTTATAACTATGATTCGACGGATGATAGGAATCCATAAAACCAGCTGGCACACAATGTTATTTTCGACATTATGGGCATATCGGACATCCGTTAAGTCTGCCACAGGATTCACGCCTTTTCGATTAGTTTATGGCATGGAAGCCATTCTACCAATAGAAGGCGAAATACCGTCTTTGAAGCTAGCTGTAGAGCTCTTACCTAATACCTCTGCCGAAGAGGAACGTCTGTTGTATTTGATGCGATTAGACGAGACTCGCCGTGATGCTACCTTGGTAATCGAAGCCTAGAAGAAACGTGTTAAGGCACAGTATGACAAGCATGTTAAACCTCATGTCTTCTCTGAAGGAGATTTTGTTCTTTTGTATGAACAAGATAAAGATGTCTTAGGAGCTGGGAAATTTGAACCAATGTGGCATGGGCCTTATATTGTTAGCAAAGTTTTGGCAAAGGGGGCATATGAGCTAGTGGATTATGATGGGGTACCTTTGAGTGAACCCAGAAATGGGTTGTACTTAAAGAAGTACTATGTATGAGTCATTTGTGCATGAATTACTTGTATTTTTATGTATCATACTGAGTGTGTGTGATTACTTTTAGTTTTGCGTTTGACATTATTTGGTATCTGCCCTTACGTGACGTTGTGATTGATTGACAGATGTCGGAGTATTCGCTACCTTATATTGGCTTCGCCGACGGTGCTAGCCGTAGTACTCGGAATCTAGCTTCTGCTGCCTGGGCAATCTATGCCCCAACAAACGAGCTTATATCTTTACAAGGTGTATGTCTTGGCCGAGCAACCAACAACATAGCAGAGTATAGTGTTGTTATTGAGTTATTGGTTGATGCTATCTCTCTTGGAATTCGTCGTTTGGTTGTGCGACTTGACTCGCAGCTAGTGGTGCTACAGCTAAGTAATGTCTACTCTATTCGAAGTCCTACATTATTAAGGATTTATTTGCGAATTCACCTCTTGGAAAGACATTTTGATTACATAGAATATCAACACATTCCGAGAAGTCTTAATACATTGACAGATGCTTTAGCTAATTATGTATTAGACAGGCATTTGAACAACTTATAAATCAAACACATTAAAATGTATACAAGTGTAAAGTAAGCCGGTAGGAACCATGTATATATATATATAACGATCAAAGTTTGTTTTTACAAAATGTGTCCGAAGACCAAAATATCAAAAAATGAAGCTTCTGGCTTCTACAAAGTGACATCACTAATGATGTTCACGATAGCACGCTAAGGTCCTGGCTACTCTGCGGAGCAAACGACCCATAGAAGCAGAGACTCCCACGATGTGACGCTGATCACGTCGTGGGATCTCCTCCAGAGGCATCTCTGGAACATCAGTCATCAAACCCTCTAAGTTTTGCTCCACTGTAAGATAGTCTTCGACATACTGAGGGACTGGAACTGCTGCCTCTCCTCGACGCTGAACAAGAGAACTACCAGCTGGTCTATATGCCCCAACATCTGTGTTATCAACAAAATTTTGGTGTTAGTCTTTGGATGATTCTATAAAAACCAAAAACATTTAATATGAAGAAAATACAAAAACATCTAAAAAGATAAAAGTTGGTGTACTTCTTACCAATGTTTCCCCACTGTGCGTCTTCAAGAAGGGCAAGGTCAGGATCACCGCGAAAGTCCAAACTAGCATATGCGTAATCCTCTATCATCAGAACCTAGCCTTGGAGCCAGTCAAAAAAGCAATCGTCATACCTGACGATAGGTCCTGTCACATGTCTAGCCATGAGTTGGCACCATCGCAACATCCGTGGATCCCTGGGACCCAGAAAGTGCCAATCAGCCTGAAGCCTGTACATTGGAACCCTCTCGCAGAAGAAGGACACTAGCAACGATCCATAACCAAACTGCTTTAGATCACCACGCCTGCATTTGGTCAGTTGTTTCTTGAGGTTGCGTAACACTGCGTCAGCCCAGTTGAAGATTCGGGGCTCGACACACTCGAGGGCATATTGGAAATAGCTCTGCAGAGCCATATGCGGGGCAACACTTCCTGCCATCCGAGCGATAGTGAAGAGTATGGTACGGAGAGTTATATCAGTCACTCCCCAAATGGCCACTTTTCCTCTTTTTCGTTCTGCCTCTGGCACGCAATAATGTCGGCAATACTCACTCATTTTCATGCCACCTCTGCGGTTACCAGACAAGCTAACATAAGAACCCCGTCTTGACAACCCTGTCAAGAAATAGATATCCTCAATGTCGATCGTCAAGGTGTGAGCACCAACATTGAAAACCTGCTGATCCGGATCCCACATCCGGACTAAATGTTCCAACAATCGAACCTGGGCTCTCATGCCCGGTATGCGGAAATACTTTAGGAGACCACAATCTCTTAAAGCGACAATAGTTGGCGGGTGATTTTCGGCGGTGGCATTATCATCCTCGTGTTCTCTTTCCCTCCATTCGAGCACCATTGTGATAGTTATTAACCTGCATAACAACCATGTGAAGCTAGTTACTGATTTGAAACATGAGCAAAATTGGTTTTATTGGCTAAATAATATAAAAAAATTTGGAATCTGCGTTGTTCGCAGGTGGCTTTAGCGCACAGTGCGAACTTCTCGCACTGTAGCTCAAGCCCACCTGCGGGAATGAGAACTTCTCGCAGGCCCCATATGGGCAGCCTGCGAGAATCCTCATTCACACGTAAGGTTTCAAAACTAAATCAAAAACTTAAAATTTAACCACTCAAATCATGAAATGAAACCATGAAAGGCTAGAGAATGGAGTACTTACTAATATGATCCAGACGGTTTGTAGAATGATGCCCCGACGCTCCCGGAAATCGACGATGAAGATCGGAGGTAAAATGGAGGTTGTTTGCACTAAATTGGTAAATGGGTAAAACATATGGTAAAAATGAATTGTAAATTTGTTTTATTTACTTTTTACCATAGTAAAAGTGGGTTTTTTCATATTTATTCACTATTTTACCTAATTTCTAATGCGAAAGTGAGTTAAATGACTTGCAGGTACCTTATGCAGATGATTATGGACTAAAAACTTTTGCGATACGGTGTGTTTTTGTTTGTTTCTTATGGTTTTGATCTAAAAACCTCAAGTGCCTTTTATCCGTTCTAGCACTTGCGAAAAACCTAGAACGTGATCGAGCGTTGTTTTATCTCTTTTCCGGGCTCGATGTGGTTACACGAAAAAGAAACCCCCCTGGAGTTAACTTTAAGATCTTTTCACGACTCCCTAAATATGAAAAGATTGCCGAGTGATCTTGCTCTTTTCACACTCGTTAAAGTATTTGAAGTTATGCGTCCTTCGAGCGATAGTTTAACCCTTTTTCGGTCTCGTTGGACTATTATACGAAAAAGGAACTGAGAGAGTTCTCTTTTGAGTGTTTTTCCAAACTCTATAATCTTGAAAAACCTTCGAGTTTTCTATCTCTGGACTCGTTAAATAAACATTGGCAGACCCGTGATGGGACCGAACCAATCCTTCTTAGGGTTCGTTAAAAATACTCCGAGGGACTCGTCCGAAGGATGAGCTTATATCAACAAGCATATGTGATCTTCTTCAAGCTTGCGTAAAAATAAAGAGGTACTTGCCAGAAATGGTGGGGGAAAATTTAGGGATATGTTTCATCTTTGTGTTAATTGGCAGTAAGTGTCGCTCTTGAACATGACACCCCCTATTCATCATTTGAAGCCGGTTTGAGAAATCCATTTGTCTCTCATTCGATTTGATTACAAGGTCTTTCCATGTGTCGTCTTTGATTCAATGCTGCCAAATCATTGGTTGTGTCATTCATATGTTCAAGAGCAGTCCAAACCTCTATTGAGTCGGCCATCTGCAGTTATCCTTTCACTCCGTGTCGGCCTTCCCTGTGTCCAAAGTCCAATTGTCACATGCTCTGTTTCACCTTCAAACTCTGTTACTTATTTCGTGTCACTGATGGGGGATACATCAAGGCCCTCCTGTGACGAGTCTTGTTCTGTCGACTTCAGCACATTATCCAGAATCAAGGCTTAGAAATTATTCAGTACCTTGGAGCTTGCATGCCTTAATGGAAAGTTTCTCGCTTTCGACAGTAGGTTTACATCATTGACCTCTGATCGAAAGATTCCGTTGACTGTTCGACATCGAATCATTTATTCACAGTCAATGGATTGTACTATAGTACCTTGGGAGTCATTGACATTAATGGTGATTTCCCTCGCACTTGTTAACGGTTACATCAATGACTGGTAATCAAGTGGTTTCTACCATGTTCGACTTCGACACATGTAATCACATGGTCAGATTCGTACTTTGGGCGACGAGATTGAAGACCCTGGATAATGTCTTTGCGATCCAGGTTGCGATGGAGTATACATGATTTGCGACACATAGATCCACTGTGTATGTTTCGTGGCTATGTC
>JASDQU010104614.1:52061-63453 GCA_032191745.1 Picea mariana | reverse complement strand
ACTCAAATTTGAACCAGGGTCAATCTAAACAGACAATAGATGGTTGAAAATCATACCTTTTATTTCCACCACTGAAGCTTGGTGGTCAGCTTGGTTATTATCCAATGCTGCATAAATCTGCGGCACACTCCTTGCCACATCATTGACTGTGGTAGCTTCCTAAATGTTATAAACTTTCTGATTATTCTGTTGTTGGTGTGGACAGTCTCTCAGGAGATGCTCTTCTCCGCAACCCCAACATTTCAGAGGTTCTCTCTTTGGGTTATTAGTCTTTACTGGTATAGGTCCAGAAGTTTTATTTCCGTCTGATGAGGGAAAGTTCTGCTGGAGTACACTCCAGGCTGGAAAGTTCATTCTGGGGTTCTTGTAGTTCTTAAATCCTGAGGATTTGATCCCCTTTTTATGAAATCTCGAACCACTCTTCTATTTCCATTATCCATGAGACTCTGCCCGATGTCCATATTGTTCATCACAATATGTTTCATTTCGAAAAGTGTCTTCTAAGGTCTTTGGCTCGTCAAATTCAATTCGGTTCGGTTATTCCTTGGGTATCCCACTGATGAAGCATTGCGCCTTCGCCTTCTCTGCCTTGATGTAGGGTACATATCTCAATAAGTCGAGGAATTTTTTGACATATTCCTCCATAGTGAGTTGCCCCAGTTTGAGTTCATAAAACTCTTTAGCCTTCTCGTCGAAATATTTTTTCGACAAATACTTCTCAAACTGTTTCCAGAACAGGTCCTCCTTGCGGATCCCTTTCATATTCTTAAGATCTTCCCACTAGATGGAAGTTTTTCCATTCAAATTGAAAGTGGCCACTCGGCCCTTCAAATTCTCTGAAAAATCATGGACTCTGAAATATTTATTCATTCCAAGTAGCCAAGCCTCGGCTTCCTCTACCTTCTTTATCTCACCGTCGAAGGAGGGAGGTTTGGCCTTTCTGAATTCCTCAAATTTATGACCCTTGGAAGTCTTTTGCTTCTTCTTTTTTCTTCGACCATGTTTCTGCATCTCGGGTTCATGCTGCATTTGTTGTTGTAGATCGGATAAGATCTGTAGTAAAACTGCATTAATTTCAGTTTTCTTTTCTTGTTCTTTCATCATCCTTTTATTGTCGGCCTTGCAGCTTTGCAATTCAACCATGAGACTCCTCACAGTCTCGGCTAGATCTAGAGGGGTTCCTATTGCTCTTTTTTTCATTAGACTCTTCATCTCCATTGTGGGAGCCTTCTCCCACCTCTTGGTGAGTCACCATTTTCTGCGTCCAAAAGACAAACGTTGGTTGTTAGTCAAGAGTTAGATACATTTTTTATAACCGATGCATAAATTCATATTTTCACATGTATACCCATATAACAGGGGTTTTTCATTTGGGTCTTAATCCTTATCTATCCATCCATATCAATTGCAAGAGACTCTACCTACTTTAGTAGGTAGCCATCGTAACACTAAAACAGGACAACACAGTTCATGTCCCAGATTACAGTTTCATTCTGCAATCCTTCTTCTTATGGAGAAAACACAGATGACAATATATTCTTACGTGGCTCGTGCCTGGGCCCAAGCAGGCCAAGTGTTGAAACCATGCTCTGATACCAATTTGTCACACACCCACTAACATAATAATTTTTTTTGTTTCTTCCTGCCAAATCAGAGCCCCCGAAATATCTACGGAGGCCTAGTGTAAACTAGTTCTCTCTCTCTCTCTTCTCCCATGTGATCGTGGATCATGATCACAGATCAAATAACCATGGATCCTCTCAATAATTCGTGACTCGGTGCTACAGAGATGTCGAATCATTCGACTCTGCAACCGCCAAACCCCGACAAGGCTAGCGACTAGCCAATAGGGACAAATCCCAACAGGGTTAGTGAATGGCCAATAGGAACGGGCCCTGTCGCGCGATTGAGTGGAGTACAGGTGGCAATAGGGAAGCACGACACGGTGGGTGACGTGACAGGAGACGAGTCCCACCTCACACCCCACACCATTTCGGACCCTCCCCCCAATTAAAGGCAAAATGGCAAGGGGGGTCTGGAATTCGCCTGAGCACCGTTGATCAAGGTGAATTAATCCCAACCGTTCAAGAGTTGTGCGTTCGATTCTGAACCCCCCCCCCCCTTTAAAGGCATAATGGTAGGGGGGCTCCGGAATGAAGCCTCAGCCGTCGATATGGGCGGGTGGAATCTGGCCGTCCAGATCTACTCGCTACTTACTCTAATGCGCATTCATGCCCTAGCTTAAAACTGACATCTCTTCCTCACATCTGACGGTCGTATAGACCCTGAGATCCTCCGAAAGAATCTCGTCTATTCATTGGGACTTATCATCACGAGAGTCCGAACTCTCGATTCTGGGGCTCCCAAATTCTTGATCCTTGGTTTCCCGATGTGGTTAATCTCTTGACACATAGCCTCCTTAAATTGGACAGTCCACGACTGCTTCGGGGTTTCCACCATGGAAATTATCGATCTCTCGTCACCAGGACTTCCGAATTCGTGATTCCTATTTTCCCGAAATGGGTAATCTCGTGACATGTGGCCTCCTTAAATCGGACGGTCCACGACTTCTTCGGGGTTTCCACCATGGAAAGTCTCGATCTCTCATCATCAAGACTTCCGAATTCGCTATTCTTGATTTCCCAAAACAGGTAATCTCGCGACACGTGGCCTCCCTAAATCGGACGATCCAGATCTACTTCATGGTTTTTTCCCCTATTCACTGGGGGTTTGACCCTCGGGTATCTCCTCACAGATCCAACGACTGTCGGGTTTTCCAGCCGAGATCTGACGGCTCAGACAGGTTCCTAACTTGTGCATTCTCCCACGACTCCCTGGACATGGAAAAATCAACGGTCCAGATGTTCTCTTGGACCTTGGGGATCTACGATCCCGATCTCTTCGCTACCCACAAAGACACAGAAAGACAAAGTGGTAAGGCCTTAACATCCCACTTTCTCCTACCAATCTAACGGTCATGGGTGACCACAGATTTCCCAACGGGATCTTGTCCGTCGATCAACACCTATTCCGGGTTAAGGCGCTTAACACTCCAATTTCTCCTTCTGATCTAATGGTTGTGAGTGACCATCAATCTCCCGATGGGATTTGGTCCATCGATTTGATACTTATCATGGATTTCTTAAGGCCTTGCACCTTCACGTCCTCTCTCCAGGTTCTTGATGGGCGTTTGAGAAGGGTATCTCTATGGGGAAGTTTACCCAGGGTACTATCTAAGGCAGATAAGGGTATCGCTCTCCTGAGAACCAGATGTGAAGTCTGAATTAGATCTGTATGCATATAAATAACAACTTATGAAATAAGAAGCCATACGTATTCTTTCCATTATAAACATACAACTACCAGTGCTGATCAAAATATCATACAGACATTCTTATAATGAAGTCATTCACCATTTCACAGCTTATGATCATAGATGTCAGCATACATATATTTCAAGATGTCAAAGGCAAAACACTTATCAGAAAGTAACACCAGGGGCTTATGCAACTGCTGAGAGGGGTGCTCATTTCCACCCAACCGTAGGCTCAGCGACTCCCAGCGGATTTACCACTAGCCACCCCCGAGCTAAGACCATGATGCTGTGAGATTGCGTCTTTGTTTTCCAGTGACCAGGAGCGAAGGTTACTCTCCTCCCTCTCTACTATCACTCACTTTGCATATCGCCAGAGTTCTCTTACTCCCCTCGCGTCTGCCCCCAATCGCTTCTCCCCCACACCTTATCCTCTTGCGAGGTTGTGTGTGGTGCGATTTCCCTCGCACTGGTCAGGCCTGACGGCTCTACAGATGGGTGGTTCACCTCCCCATCCCTCATTAATTCCTGAGGGGCCATCTACCTACCAACCTGTGAGACATTAAATTCAGGGCCAGCGAGCCGCTTTTGGTTCTCCGGGCTAGTGAAGTCCAAATACGGTATTGATTTTCGGTGGAAGTTAACACCACCTTTCCAGGTGCCTTCCACCGCCTCTCTGTAGCCATCGTGGTCTCTTTTTCAGCATATCCCCTCTCAACAGTCCTGCAATATAAATTCGTAATATTATTCACATTCATCGACCTTTTCCACAGGGTCCATTTACATCACATATTCACATTTATGAGTTTGCCACAGTTCTTGGCCAGTCTAGTTATTTTTACAAACTGGGGGAAACATGGTGTTACAAGGAAACTCACTTTTGACTTAGAACAAGCAATGTTATCCCTAATAGAACCTAAGTCATTTAAATAATCTAGTAAAAGTAAATATTGGATAGAAGCAATGAATGAAGAACTAGACCAAACAGAGAAAAACCAGACTTGGGAACTAGTTCCAAGACCCAAGGACAAGAATGTGATAGGAACCAAATGGATATTCAAGAACAAAATAAATGAAAATGGGGATATTATAAAGAGAAAATCAAAACTAGTTTGCAAAGGATATTCCCAAGTGGAAGGTATTGATTTTGAAGAGACTTTTTCTCCAGTTGCAAGACTTGAGGCCATCAGAATGTTCTTGGCATTTTCATGTTTCAGAAATTTCAAAATCTATCAGATGTATGTCAAGTCAACATTCCTTAATGGAACACTAGAAGAAGAAGTCTATTTTGAGAAACTAGAAGGATTCATGTTACAAAAAATCAAGACTATGTGTGCAAGATGAAAAAGGCCTTGTATGGTCTTAAACAAACCCCCAGAGCATGGTTCTCAACGATTGATCAGTACCTTCAAAAACAAGGATATAAGAGAGGGACTAATGAAATCAATCTATACATCAAAATTGAGGATCAAAACATGATTGTTGTGGTGGTATATGTAGATGACATCATATTTGGGAGTAATCTGACTACACTAAGCATAAAGTTTGCAACCAAAATGCAAGAAGAATTTGAAATGTATGTGCTGGGAGAACTGTCATTTTTCTTAGGTTTAGAAGTAAATCAAATAGAAAATGGAATATTTGTTTCCCAAACCAAACATATCAAGGAAATGCTGAATAAATTCCAAATGGAATACAACAAACCTATGAGTACTCCCATGGTCACTGGATGTAAACTAATCCTAGAAGATAACTCACCAAAACTGGATCAAACGATGTATAGATCAATGGTTGGAAGTTTTCTCTATTCAACAGCAACAAGACTTGACATCATGTAGGTTGTAGGACTCGTGGGGAGATTTCAATATGAACCTAAAGAAACTCACTTAAAAGAAGTAAAGAGAATATCCATATATCTTAAAGGCACCCTTGAACTTGGATTATGGTATCCAAACGATAAACACTTCAATTTAACTGCATACACTGATGTAGATTGGGCCGATAGTATAGATGATAGGAAAAACACCAGTGGAGGAGTATTTTTCTTAGGAAAATGTATGGTAGCCTGGTTAAGTAAGAAAAAAACATCCACATCACTTTCTACAATAGAGGCAGAATACATTGTTGTTGCATCTTGTTGCACACAAGTTTTTTGGATGAAGAAAACATTACAAGACTTACAAATAAGATATGACAATACCATTACTATTAATTGTGATAACACTAGTGCCATAAAAATCTCTAAAAATCTAGTAATGCATTCTAAAACCAAACATATTTCGATTAAATACCACTTTATAAGAGATCAAGTTACCCAAAAAGTGGTTAAAATAGTGTATGTAGACATCAAAGAACAAATTGCAGACATATTCACAAAACCTTTTCCCAGGAGCACTTTTGAAAATCTTCGACAAAAATTAGGAGTAATTCAAAAACCTCATTAAAAATCATATCAGAAGAGGCACGTGGTGAGGGGGAGCATTGCCACAAGGGGAGAAAAGAAATATCCTTTCTGCCATTGCTGTCAAAGGGGGATGTAATTGATAAGGAACAGAAATAAAAATATTTCAAAACAAAAAAGGTTGTTATCAATGCCAAAAGGGGAGAGTGTTGGACACGTGGCACGATATTGTCATTGATGTCAACAGTATGACAATATTCATTGTTTATGTCAAATAGTATATGTAGAAATTATGTCAAACAATTTGCAGATAATGAGAATGTCAAACAGTATGCAAAGATTCAAGCTTAGAAAAGATGGCAGAAAATGAGATACATTTAGAAGACATTTGAAGCCGTTCAATAAGGAATTGGACTAGATCGTGACCGTTGATCAAGCACGGGTAAAAAGACAAGTGATTGAGGAGTCATTCTACAAGCTGTAGATTCAATATTCGATTTAAATATTTCCCTTTAAATCAGAGTGGCATCACAGTCATTGATCTGAGATAATAGATCAACAGATTAAGTTGTAATCGCCAGATAAAACTAAAGGAAATAATACGGTCAACTTCGGCAAAAAGGATCCAAGAACATGTAAGTTTACCCAAAGGCCAAAGCCCCAATGTCAAGAACTTTCATCGACCGTCAGATCAAGAAATCCAGTCAACCATTGATATGGAGTAACAAATTTCAGAGCATAGTCAAATCCGGCCTTGACCTACTCTGAAGATAAAAAAACTCAGATGAGCCAAGAAATCCCGAACCTGAGAGTTCTGAAATAAACAGAGGCCATAGGATTAAGACATGAAATATCTACGATGATAGATATATTTGGTACTTTGCCAATTTGGGAGGATTAGATCGAAGTCTCAAAAGTGTCATATTCCCGAAGCAACGACAATTTTTAGATCAATAAGAAACTTCAGATGAACCTACGACCGTTAGATCCAGGAGGAGGACATGTGACACATCGGGAGATCCATGACAACAAGGAGATGTGGCACAATCAGATGGTGACAAGTGTCAAGGTCTAGTTGGAAATTTAGGTATACATAAGTTACGAATCTAGGTGACACATGGCAACCACTCAGCCAGTGCCACTTCAACAATGACATCAGTAAGCTACGTCACTTTGGGAGCATGTCCTTCGGGGATATCCAGTTTCTCCTACCATCAACTACTTGAAGCGTCGAAGTCACGAACTAACGTTGGTCATAGATCGAAGATCCTCCAGGATGAATCATGATCATTAGATCAAGTGTAGTGGAAGGATAGTGTAAGGTGTACTAAACAACTGACAGCAAGCGGTTGCCACAAATTTATGAGTTATTCGGTTGGTAAACACTCCGGAGGGATTGAACTAACTCAGAGTTCTAGTAACCCGGAGTCCCAGAGAGCTGAAGCTTTGAAGTAAGATCCGACCGTCCATCGAGAAGGAATATTCACGGTCGAGATCCTAAAAAGCACACAATGAGAAGGCCATTAATAAAATGTCTTGTTGAGGTTGCGCAGACCATCCACTCAACCACATATTAAGACAAAATCATATGATCTACGAGTAAATATATAATACATACTTTGGTGAAATTTTGTCCGAAAGAGTTGGAAGACTGCAATGGTCAAAGTCCCGAAATTCCAAAGTTATGAAATGAATGAGAACCATTCATCGTGAAAATAAAAACAATCGTATGATATAATATACGCACTTCAGAGAAATTCACTTCGGAAGGTTGAATGATTGAAACGGCTGGAAGTCCCGAAGGAAGAAGTTATGAAGTAATGACAGTTGTCCATCTCAATGTGCAATTAATATGTGATTGCTGATCTTGATAAGTGATTAAGCACTCGTTTGTCTTATCACCTGGTCACCACCTGTGGTCGTATGAAATAGAGTTCCCAAAGAGTTTTATGTGCGGAATTTTACATAGAGTAGGAATTTTATCCCGGTCAAGAAGGGACATTGAACTAGATAGGATCTGGACTTTGTCCTGATTTATATTAAGTAATCCAACACTTGCAATGGATTAAAATGCTAACCAGAAAGCTTAGATCTGATAAACAAAAATTGAGAATGAAATAAAGAGGCATGGGATCAAGTTAAGAGAAATCAATCCATATCTATGACCGATTTATGAAAATCACTCTCACTAAATTAAAAGTTGTCACGATAATGTTTGAATAATAATAGAGATTATTGTTAATTTAAAATGAAGAGGTTCGATGCTCCAAACAAAGGGACACAATAATTCATATCTCACACCAGTTGGAAGATTATATAAATGAGGAAGAATGGTGAGAAGAAGGTATATTTGTAGTCTATATCAAAATATCAAAATAGAAGCAGAGTTCAAGTAGAGGAACTGATGATACTGATGACGCGAGGGTGGAAGGGAGGAGCATAGAAGGATTCATATCCTTTTCTAAGTAAAGTGTAATTTTAAGGGAGTTGGTGCTTCCTGGGTTTGGTGCCCTAAAGATAAGGGAGTTGGTGCTTCCTAGGGTTGGTGCTCTAAAAAGGATTGGTGTCCTTCACTATTCTTCATAAAAACCTTATAATTCCTATTAATTATATTTATATAATTTATTTTACATACAAGTCCATTGTTGATCTAGTGTGGTAATTAATAAAATATAAAAGTAATTGCTAATTGTTGAAAAAGGGTAATATTGATTCACCCCCCCCCCCTCTCAGTGTTCCAACAAATTGGATAATCTAAAATTTCCTTTGCACCCCTCGCTATGGGGTATGAATCTCTAAATGGATCTATTATAGCTACTCGGTCTTGATATGTTGGGGACTCGACCTCTTAATTATTTGGAACCAAGTGAGATGAAGTTGAAATAAGAACTATCTTGAACTTCCATAGAATGAAGCTTAGTCATCGCCCATACGCCAAATTCTCCATGAGAAACCTACATACCCATATAATATTATTAAAGAAATAGATACAGGAAAATTCTCAAAAGAGTGAAGCATACTGATAAGTTGAAGAAGATATTAGGATTCATTCACATGTCGAAGTTGATGTTACTTGTTTGGATATTGTTGTTCCTAACTATATTCTCATTTAGATTATTGTTAAAGTGCAAGGATGTAAAATTTATCTTTGTAGGAGGATCTGTTCATTCAAATAATAATGGACTACAACATTGGATTGTTGGAAAATGTTTAATAGGCAACATATGCTTGTCATTGATGGCAAGTACAGCAATGAAGATGGCATGAGTACAGGAAGAATGTAATAGACAGGCACCAGAAGTATTTTGGGAAGACACTACAGAGAAACCTCAATAAGATTAGAAGAGATAGTGCAGAGGATGTTTGGAATGTTTAACAAGTAGCGTATGCTTGTCATTGATGGCAAGTACAATAGCGGAGATGGCAGGATAAGAAGGATAAAATCCCTTGGGGATTCGGACGTGAAAGCTCAGGAGGAACAACGTTGAGGAAAACGCGCACAGCAAAACTCAAAATACAGGAGTACACAGAGGAGAAGGAAGACAGAGATCCATAGCCGTTGGATCTCATTCAGAAATCCCGTCAGCCGTCAGATCGGACAGAAGCTGCACGAGGCTTACCATCGGGAAAAGCCAAGGTGAAATCCCAACAGAACGAGGGTCGTCAGATCTGAATATTGACAAGAAAAGTGCGCTAAAGAGGAGGACAGGTCTCAGCTGTTAGATCCAAGTGCAGGACCCAACCACTGTTGGATCGAGGAGAACCTGCACGATCCTTAAAGAACAAGGAGAAGCAGGCGTAATCGCGATATGTGAAATCGTGACTTAATCTGAGCCATCAGATCGAGGTTGATTCTGGACCGTTGATTCCAGCCAATGGAGAGGCATCGGGGATCGAGAGTTGGACATGAAAAATATTATTGACATCAGGAACCCTGATTTCGTGATTCAATCGCAGCCATTGAATCGAGAATGTGATCTAGACCGTCGACCCAACACATGACAACAGACCATGTCAGCTAGGGACACGTGGCACAATTAGGTAATGACAAGTGTCAGACTGATTCAACATTTCAGGCACATGTAAGTCATGAATCAGAGTGACACGTGGAAGTATTTAACACGTGTCAATCCACGTGTGACGTCAGCAGATGGACACCTCTCAGAGTTTCACGGATCACGACTTGGAGAGTCGAGATGATTCATCTCCAGATTCACGAGATGCGAGATAGCGATTTAACCGTGGACCGTTGGATCAAGAGGACACGTGACGAAAGATCATCATGTCGCTGACTAGAAAGTCAAAGGAACAGCGAGATGCGAGATCNAATCGTGTTCCGTTGGATCAAGAGGACATGTGGTGAAAGATCATCATGTCGCTGACTGGAAAGTCAAAGGAACAGCAAGATGTGAGATCGCGATTTAATCATGGACCGTTGGATCAAGAGGACGCGTGGTGAAAGATCAGATCACCATAAAGCTCCATCTCAGAGTTTTTCCTATCACAACTTAGAGTTACAAGCACCTCCATCTAAGGATCAGCGAGATGCGAGATCACGATAAGATCCTGACTATCAATACACCAAAAGATGTGGACCGTTGATCTGAGCTCCATCTCTGATTCTCACCTATCGCGACTTGGAGTGACGAGAATCTCCAACGAAGGAACAGCGAGATGCGAGATCACGATAAGATCCTGACCGTCAATACACCAAAAGATGTGGACCATTGATCTGAGCTCCATCTCTGAGTCTCACCTATCGCGACTTGGAGTGACGAGAATCTCCATCGAAGGAACGGCGAGATGCGAGATCACGATGAGATCAGGACCATTGATTCATCAATATCATGAACCGTCGATCAGGGTCTATGAAGATCATAAGTTCGCAGCGAAAGTGCGAAACGGGTAAATAACGACAGTACCCTTCAGAGTTAATCCAACGGTGCAGGTGAATTTGAACAAGATCAGAGGGCTACTGTTGCACGACACAGTGAAACTGCTAGTAACCATTGATGGTTTCTACCAGAGGATGCGAAGAGACTTCGGTGTGATTTCTAGAGGACCAGAAGAGTCACATGGAATCTTCCAGTGGAATGAAGATGACTCGTGGAGGCGATTGATAGCTGGATGGGATTGAGGCTGTAACTGAAATAGAGAAGGTCAGCTCGACTGTCACAAAGAAGACGAAGTGTCTCAACTGCCAGAGAGGCTGAGGAATCTCAGCATAACACCCGCTGATGCTGGAAATGCAGGGCAAACCACCAGAGAAGCTGAAGATTCATGATGATGATTAGACAGAGCACTTGAGAGGTGGAGGATAACACCGCAAAGTCAGCATGCAGAGGCATTGCGAACACTACATGCACAAGGTGTACAGAAGCTATAAATACAAGGTACAGAGAAGAGATTGGGTTGCTATTGCTGTTGGAGTTTGTTGTGATTATAGCTGGTGAAGGTGATTCATGTGTGAAGAAGAAGGAGAGTGCAGCAGCTGAATTGAACAGAGGAGGATCTATGCAGTGAATGGGTATGGCACACAGAGCTTAAAAGGTAGAAGAACAGATAGCGCAAGTGAGGTGTGCAGGAAGGCAATGAGGCAGACAAAGTAACGAAATGCAACAGAACAGTGATGAGTTTGGTAAGCCATTGCTGAACATTATATCACTATAATAAGTTTG
>JASDQU010104614.1:37156-51961 GCA_032191745.1 Picea mariana | reverse complement strand
GGAAATGGGAAACCATCTCCATGGATTTTATCACTGGATTGCCAACTTTAACCAAACAGAATGACGCCATTATGGTAGTGGTGGATAAACTGAGCAACTCTGCTCATTTCATCCCCATCAAATCAACCTGCAAGGTCATAGATATCGCCCAAGTATTCATGAGGAGGTGTTCAGACTGCACGGTATGCCAAAAGAGATAGTGTCTGACAGAGACACCAAATTTACTTCCAATTTTTGGAAATCACTGATGGCTGGTTTAGAGACCAAATTGTTGTTTAGCACTGCCTATCACCCTCAAACCGACGCACAGACAGAAAGAGTGAATCAAATATTAGAGGATATGTTAAGGATGCATGTAATGCGTCAACCCAGGAAATGGGAAGACTACCTGCCATTGGTGGAATTCACCTACAACAACGACTACCAAGAATCCCTAAAGATGAGTCCCTTCGAGTTCCTCTATGGTAGGTTGTGTAATACTCCAGTCAACTGGAGTAATCCTATAAATAGGATTTCTTTTGGACCCGACATGTTGAAAGAAATGGAACAGCAAGTGACTCAGATAAAACAAAATTTGAAGGTTGCTCAGAACCGACATAAAAGTTATGCTGACCAAAAGAGAACTCCAAGAGAGTTCAAAATGGGAGACCATGTATATCTCAGAATTAAGCCCAGAAGGAGTTCCCTAAAAATGGGAACTTGTGCCAAGTTGGCACCCTGGTATTGTGGACCCTTTGAGGTNACAGTAAAAGCACATAATGTTTTCCATGTTTCATTATTGAAGAAATATATACATGATGATAATCATATAATTGACTGGTCTGTGATCTAGGTGGAACCAGAGGGAGAATTTCTACCAGAACCCCAATGCATATTGGATAGAAAGGAAACCTCGCTCTGGAACCGAACCATTGCACAGGTAAAGGTGCAGTGGAGACATTTTGGCCTAGATGAGGCTACATGGGAAATAGAGGATGCCATGAGACAGACATATCCAATTTTGTTTACTTCTGTACATGCAATTCATGTTAAAATATAAGAACATCGAGGATGGTGTTCCTTTAAGGGGGAGGGAATTGTAACACCCTGTTTTCCCTAGTTTGTAAAAATAACTGGACTGGCCAAGAACTGTGGCAAACTCATAAATGTGAATATGTGATGTGAATGGACCTTGTGGAAAAGGTCGATGAGTGTGAATAACATTATGAATTTATATTGCAGGACTACTGAGAGGGGATATGCTAAAAAAGAGACCACGATGGCTGCAGAGAGGCGATGGAAGGCACCTGGAAAGGTGGCATTAACTTCCACTGAAAATCAATACTGTATTTGGACTTCACTGGCCTTGAGAACCAAAAGTGGCTCACTGGCCCCAAATTTAATGTCTCGCAGGTTGGTAGGTAGATGGCTCCTCAGGAATTAATGAGGGATGGGGAGGTGAACTGCCCATCCATAGAGCCGTCAGGCCTGACCAGCGCAAGGGAAATCGTGCCACACACAACCTTGCAAGAGGATAAGGTGTGGGGGAGAAGCAATTGGGGGCAGATGCGAGGGGAGTAAGAGAACTCTGGCAATATGCAGAGTGAGTGATAACAGAGAGGGAGGAGAGTAACCTTTGCTCCTGGTCACTGGCAAACAAAGATGCAGTCTCACAGCATCGTGATCTCATCTCGGGGGTGGCTAATGTTAAATCCGCTGGGAGTCGTTGAGCCTACGGTTGGGTGGAAACGAGCACCCCTCTCGGTAGTTGCATAAGCCCCTGGTGTTACTTTCTGATAAGTGTTTTTCCTTTGACATCTTGAAATATATGTATGATGACATCTATGATCATAAGCTGTGAAATGGTGAATGACTTCATTATAAGAATGTTTGTATGATATTTTGATCAACACTGGTAGTTGTATGTTTATAATGGAAAGAATACGTATGGATTCTTATTTCATAAGTTGTTATTTATATGCGTACAGATCTAATTCAGACTTCATGTCTGGTTCTCGGGAGAGCGATACCCTTATCTGCCTCAGATAGTACCCTGGGTAAACTTCCCCATAGAGATACCCTTCTCAAATGCCCATCAAGAACCTGGAGAGAGGACGTGAAGGTGCAAGGACTTAAGAAATCCATGATAAGTATTGAATTGATGGACAAAATCCCATCGGGAGATCGGTGGTCACTCATGACCGTCAGATCAGAAGGAGAAATTGGATTGTTAAGCGCCTTAACCCGGAATAGGTGTTGATCAACGGACAAGATCTTGTTGGGAAATATGTGGTCACTCATGACCGTTAGATTGGTAGGAGAAAGTGGGATGTTAAGGCCTTACCACTTTGTCTTTCTGTGTCTTCGTGGGTAGCGAAGATATCGGGATCATAGATCCCCAAGGTCCAAGAGAACATCTGGACCGTTGATTTTTCCACGTCCAGGGAGTCGTGGGAGAATGCACAAGTTAGGAACCTGTTTGAGCCTTCAGATCTCAGCTGGAAAACCCGACAGCCGTTGGATCTTTTAGGAGATACTTGAGGGTCAAACCCCTAGTGAATAGGGGCAAAAACCCCAAAGTAGATCTGGATCGTCCGATTTAGGGAGGCCACGTGTCGCGAGATTACCCGTTTCGGGAAATCGAGAATCGTGAATTTGGAAGTCCTGATGACGAGAGATCAGGACATTCCATGGTGGAAACCCTGAAGCAGTCGTGGATCGTCCGATTTAAGGAGGCCACGTGTCGCGAGATTACCCATTTCAGGAAAATGGGACTCGCAAATTCGAAAGTCCTGGTGACGAGAGATAGGGACTTTCCATGGTGGAAACCCTGAAGCAGTCGTGGACCGTCCGATTTAAGGAGGCTACGTGTCAAGATATTAACCACATCGGGAAACCGGGGATCAAGAATTCGGGAGCCCCGGAATCGAGAGTTCGGACTCTCGTGATGATAAGTCCCAATGAACGAACGAGATTCTTTCGGAGGATATCAGGGTATATACGACCGTTAGATGTGAGGAAGAGATGTTGGTTTTAATATGGGGCACAAATGCGCATTAGAGTAAGTAGCGAGTAGATTTGGACCGCCAGAGTCCACCCGCCCAGATCGACGGCTAAGGCTTCATTCCGGAGCCCCCTTGCTATTCTACCTTTAAGGCGGGGGGAGGTCTGGAATCAAATGTGCAACTCTTGAACGATCAGGATTAATTCACCTTGATCAATGGTGCTCAGGTGAATTCCGAACCCCCCTTGCCATTCTTCCTTTAATGGGGGGGGCGGGGGTTCGGAATGGTGTGGCGTGTGAAGTGGGACCCATCTCCTGTCACGTTGCCCACTGTGTCGTGCTTCCTTATTGCCAGCTGTACTCCACTCAATCGCGTGACAGGGCCCGTTCCTATTGGCCATTCGCTAACCCTGTTGGGATTTGTCCCTATTGGCCAGTCNTAGATATTTCAGGGGCTCTGATTCGGCAGGAAGCTACAAAAAAAATTGTTATGGTAGTGGGTGTGTGACATTCCTTCTTGTTTCCACTCCTGCACTTTTATCACCAATAATCTGACTTTCCGGATTATTCTTTTGAACTCTTTTTGATGGAGCTCTTGGCAAGGGATTTTCTTCATTGTCTTATTCATCAGTATGTGGTTCATTTTCCTATGTTTCATTATTATCATCTTCTTGTTGAGATCCTACATCATCATCTTCTTGTTGATATTTTACATCATCATCTTCTCGTTGAGATTTTTTATCAATGTCTTGGGATATGGTCTTTTTTATATCGTCTATCTTTACATCAACACTTTCCACTATATTTAGTAGTATAATATTATAACATATGTATGCTTTCTTATTATATGAATATCCTAATAATATTCCTTCATCAGATCTTGGATCAAAATTTCCTAGATTATCTTCATCATTCGTTATGTAACATTTACTTCCAAAAGTTCTAAAGTGTTTTACAGATGTTGGCCTTCCAAACCATAGTTCATAAGGGGTTTTGTTATGGTTGGGTCTCAACTGAGCTCTATTAAGTATGTGGACTATTGTGTATATTGCATATCTCCAGAATTTGTCTGGAAGCTTGGCTTCATTTAGCATGGTTCTTGCGGCTTCTTGAACTGTTATTTTTTTTCCTTTCTACCACTCCATTTTGTTAAGGAGTCCTGGGAGCTGAAAATTGTCTTTTGATACCATGATTTTCAAAGAATTGAATGAACTCTTTAGAGGTGAATTCTCCTCCATTGTTCGATCTCAAAAATTTAATTTTGAGATCTGTTTCATTTTCTACAAGGGATTTGTATATTTTAAACTTTTCAAAGGCTTCTGTTTTTTCTTTTAGAAAGAATACCTGGGTCAATCTTGTGTAATCATAAAAAATTAACATAAAATAATACTCACCATACGTACTTTTGGTTCTGGTTGGTCCACATAGATCTATGTGAATAAGCTCTAATAGTTTTGTTGTGGAATGCTCTTTTGTTTTGAACCTAAATCTTGTTTTCTTTCCTATTTGGCAATGTTTACAAATAGAATATGAAGGATTACTCACTTTTGACAGATTCCTAACTCCCTTTTTCTCGTTGGCTTTGATCAAGTTGTCAAATATTGAATGTACCAACCTTCTATGTCATAGCTATATTTCATCTACTTGTCTTAAACAACATTTTTCTTCTTCATCTATATTAAGGATGTACACATTGCTAGATGTTCTTGGTGCAACTACCACTAGCTTTCCAGTGTCCTTTTTCCTGATCTCACATTTATGAGAATTAAAAGTAAGCATGTGACCTTGATCACATGTTTGACTTACACTTAGAATATTAGGTTTGAGATTTTCTACCAGAAGTACATATTTTTCTTTGGTTTTATTATTTCCTAAACTAACAGTTCCTTTTCCCAGTAATCTTGGTTGACATTTTATCTCCAAAAGTTACTTTTCCTTTTCCTTTCTTGTTTAGCTTGAGAAATTTACTTTGATCTCTAGTCATGTGTTTGGAACATCCACTATCTATATACCCCCAATATCCTTGATTTCTTGCATATAAGGATACATTGCACTCTGTTTTCTTTTTCTTCCATACTTTTTTATTATTGGGAATATTTATCCTTTTCTCATATTTTGACAATCTACATTCACTAGCTTTATCACCATACTTGTTGCATTTGTAACATTCAACATTGTAGTCTTGTAAGGGAGAGAATGAGTTATAGTTTCTCTTATCGGTATTGTACTTATTGTTCTTATATCTTTGGACATTTCTACAATTGTACTGTCCATAAGCTTTGTAGTGTCCTACCTTATGTCCAAAATTATTACAAGAGTAACAATATCCAGTAAATAGATATTTATTAGGGGGGTTCCTTCTGGTGATTGTATTCTTGCTTTCATTTTTTTACTTTAGTAGGGAATGTTGATTTTTGTTTATGTGGAACACTTTTCAATGGCATCATATTTTCTTTATTATCTTCTCTTCTTAAGGATCCCTTTAAAGCATATGCGTAATTGATTGGTCTTTTGATAGATCCTTGTGATGTAGGAGTTGAATCTTACGTGTATCCCAAACCAGTCTTGTTTTTTGGTGACCTCTGACTACTGAGAATTTCATCCAATATCTTTGAACTATTTCCAAATTTCGATCCCTTATTTTCCTTCTCAAGTTCATTTTTTTAGTAGCTTAATCTTAGCTTCTAGTTTCTCACATACTTGTTTTTTATCACTAATTTGTTTTAAAATGATTTTTTCAATTCTATTAGCTTCGATGAGATGGGATTTTAAATCACTGATGATCTTCTCTGATTCTTTGATAATTCTTAATGCATTTGTTTCTTTTGATTGATGACATTCTTCAAATTTTTTAAGTTGTGCCCTAAGTAGCTTGTTCTTCTTTTTATACTTTCTTAGTTTCTCTAGAGCACTAATCAGTTCTACTTCTAGGTTCACTTCTCCTTCAAATTCATAGTTTTATTCATCATCTACATCACTATTTTGAGTGTTCATTCCCATAAATAGAAGCTCTGAATCTTCATCTTCACTCATGTCTGAAGAGTTGATGTCTTATTTAGAGTAGAAGTTTTTTTTTTCTTATAAATTTCTTTTTGTATTGTTTTTTCTGGTTGTGAACTTCTTCATCATTTTCCTCCTTCTTTGGATAGGGACATTTGTTAGCAAAGTGTCCAATTCTACCACAGTTGAAACATTTGAAAGGTAACTTTCCTTTATATTTTCCAAATCCTTTTTGGAGTTTCTTTATAAATTTGGCCTCTTCTACATCAGATATGTCTAACTAATCTTCATGAGACATATGTTCTTGTTTCTTCTTTTATTTAGATGCATTAAAGTTTGTTTCATATTTTGATGGTTTATCATTCCCTGTTCTCATTTCATATGCTATAAAAATTCCATGAAGCTGATCAACTGTGAGTGTGTCAAGTTCAGGCCTATGTTCAATTGTAGAAATCTTGGCATCATATCTCATAGGTAATGACCTTAGTATATTTTGCAAAATAGGTTTATCTGTAATTTCTTCTCCTGGTGCTATGATTGAATTAATCACTTCATCTGCCCTATGAAAGTATTCAACAATGTTCTCTTCTTCTTTCATTTTCATATTTTCAAACTAAGTTCTATAGGTCTATAGTTTGGCTTCCCTGACTTTTCTATATCCTTCATATACAACCTACAATTTGTCCCATATTTCTTTAGCTGACTTACAATGCATAACCTTCACACATATAGAATTTTTCAACCCTCCTAGAATTGCATTAACTGCTCTTGAGTTGTCATTGCATGTTTTATTTCCTGTAGCATCTGTGGGTGGAGTAGTTGGTGTAGTGGAACCATCTACAATAGATCCCCAAATATCAAAACCAAGAGCCAACATGAAGCTTTTCATTCTTATTTTCCATAGAGCATATCCACCTCCGTTGAACAACGATGTTTTTTTGTTAGACATTCCCTCTTGTTGATCCATCTTCAGGATCCACCTTCCATTTGTTAGACTATGATGAAGGCACCCACTCTGATACCAATTGTTGGAATACTGAGAGGGGGGGTGAATCAATATTACCATTTTTCAACAACTAGCAATTACTTTTGTATTTTGTTAATTACCACAATAGATCAACAATGGAATTGTATGTAAAATCAATTATATAAATATAATTAATAGGAATTACAAGGTTTTTATGAAGAATAGTGAAGGACACCAATCCTTTTTAGAGCACCAACCCTAGGAAGAACCAACTCCATTGTCTTTAGGGAACCAACCCTAGGAAGCACCAACTCCCTTATCTTTATTTAACCAACCCTAGGAAGCACCAACTCCTTTATATTTAGGGCACCAACCCTAGGAAGCACCAACTCCCTTATCTTTAAGGAACCAACCCTAGGAAGCACCAACTCCGTTATCTTTAGGTCACCAACCTTAGGAAGCACCAACTCTCTTGTCTTTAGGGAACCAACCCTAGAAAATACCAACTCCCTTAAATTACACTTTACTTAGAAAAGGATATGAATCCTTCTGTGCTCCTCCCTTCCACCCTCACAACCTCAGTATCATCAGTTCCTCTTCTTGGACTCTAATTATGTTTTGATATTCTAATATGGACTACAGAGACACCTTCTTCTCATCATTCTTCCTCATTTATATAATCTTCTAACTGGTGTGAGTTATGAAGTATTGTGTCCCTTTATTTGGACCATCAAACCTCTTCATTTTAAATTAACAATAATATCTATTATTATTCAAACGTTATCGTGAAGGGTTTTGATTTAGTGAGAGTGATTTTCATAAATCGATCATAGATATGGATCGATTTCTATTAACTCAATCCCATGCCTCTTTATTTCATTATCATTTTTTGTTGATCAGATCTAAGCTTTATGATTATCATTTTAATCCATAAAAAATGTTGGATTACTTAATATAAATAGGGAGAAAGTCTAGATACTATTTGGTTCAACATCCCTTCTTGATCGGAATAAAATTATTACTCTATGTAAAATTTCGCACAAAAAAATCTTTGGGACCTTTATTTAATATGACCACAAGTGGTGACCAGGTGCTAAGCCAAACAAGTGCTTAATTACTTATCAAGATCAATGGTCACGTATTAATTGCACGTTGAGATGGACTACTGTCATTACTTCATAACTTCGTCCTTAGGGACTTCCATACTTTACAATCATTCAACCTTTCAAAGTGCATTTTGTCAAAGTGTGTATATTATATCAGACAACTGTGTTTTATTTTCACGATGAACCATTCTCGTTCATTTCAGAACTTTGACATTTTGGGACTCTAACCTTTGTAGTCTTCCAACTCTTCCGGACCAAATTTCATCGAAGTATTTGTATTAATGTTTTATTGAAAATTGGTCATTTGGTGTGTAGATATTTACTCAGACTTTTTGTAAATATCTTGGAAGTTATGTAGTTCTTTTGGGGCAAGCCCTTTATGGTTTTTGATACTAAAGGAATAAAATAATTTTGAGATGACATTAATAAGTAGACCTAGTTTATTTTTTGGAAAAAATGAAAAAAAATCATATGGAAACAATTTATGACAATTTATGAGTCCACTTAGTACAAACATATATTTCCAATTCTTTCTCTAAAATATCATGTATGCAGAAATTTGTATTTGGAAAAAAATTTAATATTTTAAAAAATTACAATATTTTATAATATTTGAAGAATAATGATTCGAACATAAAAAATCACCTTGTTTTTTTCCTTCACCTTGTTCAAATTTGAATTGTAATTCCTAGTCAATGAAGCCATTCCATGAAATGTTTGAATAGGTGAAGTAACCACCATAAAAACTCATGTTGATTTTCATTTCATCACATACCTTGTATGTCGTTATCCATGGTAGTTAAGCAAGAGAGGCAATCTCTAGATACAATAGACTCCACAATCTTTTATATAATGACCACATCTCTTGTATAACCATCATAAAAATCAATTGCATAGTGAGTGAGTTTTCTTTCAAATTCCATGCAAGTAAGTTGTTACAAGTGGTATCAAAGCTAGTTATCATTAGATTGGATGATAATTAAGGAAGGTTGGTTTGTAATAGAAAACAAATGTTGTTCTCAACTACCTCGATTTGTCCATCCAGTATGTCTTCATTGATAAGATGTATAGACATGACCATGTGAATAACAACAACCTTTGTTCCTTCTTCTACTCCATAAATATATGAATTTGGGTGAAATTGAATGTTTCGGATAACTCAACATACCATTCAATTGGAAACTCTCCAAGGTTGAAGAAACAAAACCTCTTTGAATTGGATGAGAGTGACAAACCTTGGCATTTTTTACCTAGAGTTAAGTGAACATATTTTGTTAATGAAATAAAACGATAAAAAAACATTTTCAAGGTCAACATAAGATCTCATATATAACTCAAATGACACAATATGATATGCAATCAAAATATATATGAGTTTGGGAAGGAATCATTCTAAAAAAATATCATTCAACCCTTCCTAGTGATCTCATGCACAATAATATCATGCCAGAGGAAGGGTCAATTGACCCTTTCCTATCATTTCCTAGATGAGAATACTTTGTTCAATAAAGGATTGGTAGAGCATTTAGCATTTTTTCCATCGACGAAAATACTATGTTATAATAAGGGTTGGAAAATACTTCACTGGATTGTCGTAGACAAAATTGACGCTTGAGGGAGAGATAGTTGACACATCATCAATGTCCACCACTACTAGAAAAATGCATGAAAAAGGGTTCAAAGACACTTCCACAGGATATTAATGATGTGAATACCAAGTTTGAGGAAGGTGTTGTTCCTGAGATTGATTCTAAGGCTCAAAGAATAATGTCAGGCATCAAAGATTTTAAATGAAATGCTTTTTATAAGTTATTTATTTATGTATACCGACCAATGGATTTATTTTAAATTAAAAGCCAATTTCCTAAGTTTTTTTTTGTTTTTAGTGAAATTTTATTTATAAAACGCAAAAACAAAAGAATAAAAGTTCAAAATTCTAAGTGTTCTAACATAGGCTCCATCCAGGGATTGTGGCTCCCTGTGAGGCATGAAAGAATAGTAGACCAAGTGCCTTTATTGGGTAAATGGAGTCATTATTACTTTTTTGAAAAACATTTTCTGGTTTTACTTAAGAATTAATCATACATAGAAAAATGAACTCATCCAAACCCAAAAATCTTTAAAACATACTTAATGATTGATCTCAAGTTAGGCTACTAAAAATTTCCTTTTCTTAAAATTGATTTCGGATTTGTTTAAGATAGTCAAAATAATTTTAACTAAAATATGAGGCTCTGACTAACTTTGTTCACTTCAAGGTTAAGCAGATGTAACATATTTATTTAGGGAATCCCTAGTTGGTTTAGGATGTAAATATCACCGGAAAAAGAGCTAGATAACAGAGTATGATATATAGATATGTATAACATCCTTATAGATATCATCGATATTGCTTCACTACCAGCGAGCTTGTTCAATACCCCGATGAAGTTATCTACTTTTCCCATTGAATTTCCTTTCATCATCTCTTTTAGACAAGATGGGGGAAATCGAGTTATGAATTTCCTTTCACCATCTGTCTTGTATTTTAAAATTTTGAAGTGGGGGAAATCAATTTGTATGTAACATAGAAGGGATGATATCTGTTTAAAGTCCTTAAAATGAAAAGAAGGTCTGTCAACAATTTTAAGAATACTCTGAAACTAACTTTCTTCCAATTTTTAGTACACCTTCGCCTATAGGAGAATTTTTTGGGGAATTTTAATCATTTCAGGGATAAACCTTGAGCAAGTTTGTCAGTTTAAAATCTGATATTAGAGCTAAATTATCATGATTAGCCTAGACACACTTTTTCAATTAAAATCAAAGGAACGTAAAGATTTTCGCCTAATCTTGTTTTGAAAATATGCTTTTGAGTTTTCAGAGTCAAGATAAGTCTTTTTATTTCTATGAATACTAAAAGGATGTGAAAGGAGAAAGAAAATCTGAAATAGAAAGAACTTGGGGAGAGGCAAAAAAAAAACCAAATCAAGGATTCAGAGGATTTGAAACAAAAATGTCCTAATCCCACAAAAGTTTGTGTATTAAGTTAACACTTCTCTAGAGTTTATTTATTATTATTTTTATTTTTTATCTCAGAGATGGCTTTAAAATTTATCAGTGTGACACTTGAAGTTATAATTTTATACATCTCTAATTTTTAGGTCAAGTGATAATATCTTCATAAGAAAAACTTCCTTCACATTTATTTCAATCATTTTTTTTTTAATTTTATTCAAACCATAAGAAGAGTAGGAACTCATACCTTGTTTTCCTTTTGAATTTTCAGCAAGGCAAATTATTTATTTATCACTTGTTTTTAGAGAAATCAAATTCTTGAAAGACGAGTGTCAAGTTTTTATTTAGCCTCATCTCCTGTTCAACAAGATCTATTCTGCAAAACGAATGAAATACAAAATATTAGATAATCCTGTAGAATAGAGATGATACATGATGAAGATTATTTTTATTTTTCTTTTTCTAATTTTTTTTTTTTAAATGAAGTCAAGCAATCATAAATTTATTGAAAATATTTACAACAAATGATCAAATGACTTAGATAATTTACAAAAAGAAAAGAAAAAATTGAAAATTAAAATTGTTAATGTCAATCCAATATGATATATACAATGGAAATTTAAAAAGTAACTACTTTATGAAATGTTTTAAATAACACCCATTGATAGCGGCCTCAAGAATCTCTCCATTAATATTTTCGAGCGAGAATGAGTTTTTTCCCTCAGTAGCTGCAATTTTGAAGGGTCTGAACCAGAGATGATCGAATTTCCCATGTTTCCCTGCATCTTCCTTTCTAGCTTCCCATTTAAAAAATTAAATACTAAGGAAGAAACTCCATGTCTTTAGATTTCTTATCAAAAAGGGATTTCATGTTATAATATTGTTGGAGCTTATCATTCACTTCTACTCTATTTTTTTTTACTTCGATGATTTGATTTATTCTTCTCGTAACATCTTTCGGCTCTTCATTCGCATCCTACTAGATTTTCATTACAAGAAGAGCGAGATTAATAGGAAGAATAACATCAATATCATAAATTGATTGGAATGGAGACATACCTATAGATTTCTTGGTGCCAATTATGTTTTCCCATAAGGCATATTTTAAGTGTATATGCCAGTCTTTTTTGTTTTCCTTCAAACCCTTCTTGATTATCATCATCAAACTCTTATTAGATGATTCCACCAACCCATTTCCCTGAGGATAGTAGGCTATAGAATAACTTAAAATAATATTGTATTTTTGACAAAAATTGATCATTGCAATAGATTTAAAAGCCTGAGCATTATCCACAACTATTTTCCTAGGACAACCAAATCTTGCTAGGATGTTTTCTTCCAAAACATTTATCACTACTAGATATGTAGCATTCCAAGTTGGAATGGCTTCAACCCATTTTATAAAATAATCAGTAGTGGTCAGAATCCATCTGTGTTGAGCACTCGGTTGTGGATGAATTTATCCAATGAAATCTAAGCCCCATTGTTGGAAATGAGTTTCATCTTTTATTGGGATTAAAGGTAAGGCAGGAAGATTTTTCTTACCAGAAAATAGTTGGCATGAATTGCAAGCTATGACCCTTGCATTTACATCTGTGAATAATTTTTGCCAATAATATCATTCCCTTAAAATTTTGTAAGACGTTTCTCTCCAGGCATGATTTCCTTCACATACTCCTTCATGAAATTCATCAATGACACCTTCTGCTTCAGATTCTATAAGGCAACACAATAGGAAACCCATAGGGTCTTTCTAGTATAACTTGCCATCAATATTGCAATGCTTAATTTCATGTAGCTTTAAAGTTCTTGCTCTATAAGGAGTCATGTCATTTGGACATTGAAGAGTAAGGATATATGTGACAATATCATTGTACCAATATGAGGAGGAAAACTTATCTTCAATATGAATAATAGGTGCTTGATCATCAATCTCCTCTATATCTAGAAGAGAATCATGAGACTCGAAGTTATTTATTTCCAGAGATCTTAAATTTGATTCGGCTAACAGTCTTTCCAGACCTTTACCTTTCACTAGTTTGGTTCGTTTAAATTCTAAATCAAACTCTTGAATTTTTTCCAACCATCTACCTCTTCTTCCATCATTGTCTGGTTGAACCAAGATATCTCTAATTGCATTTGTTGGTACATAAGCAATTATTTTTTAGTACAAGACATATGTTTGGAAATCCTTGAGAGCCTTCACCATCGCATAAGCTTTTTTTTCAAGAATGCCATATCTTAGCTCCGCATCTCTGGGGATTTTTCTAAAAAAGGCTATTGCATGTTCAAATCCTTCTCTGTTTTCCTGAAGGAGCACTACTGCAACAATATGTTCAGATGAAAAGGAGAAGATTAAGAATTATTTTGTATAGTCAGGACTTACCAATACTGGTGCTTCTCCTATGGATTCCTTAACACGTTCGAAGGATTCTTTTCCTTCTGCATTCTATTTTACCTCGCTATCCTTCTTTATCATATCTGTAATTAATTTGATTATTTAAGAAAAATTAGGAATGAATCTGCTCAAAAAAATTATTTTCCCTAAAAAGGATTGAATCTCTTTTCTATTTCTAGAGATATTAATCAGATCAATAGCTTCGACTCATTTAGGATCAACCTTAATTCCAACCTTTGAAACTATATGCCCTAAAAGTTTACCTTCTTGCATGGAAAAATGTGATTTTTTTTGGGTTTAGAGACAAATCAAATTTTCTGCATTTGTCAAAAGTTTGTCTGAGGTGCACCAAATGTTCTGCATCAGAATTAGAAAAAACTGTCAAATCATCCAGATAAATAACAACAAACTTATCTCTCTCACCAATGAATGCGATATCCATTTCTCTCTGGAAAGTTTCTCCTGCATTCATTAAACCAAAAGGCATTTTATCATACATAAAAGTTCCCCATGGATTAGTAAATGCAGTATTTTCTCTATCATCTTCATGAAAAACAATCTAATTATATCCTGAGAAACCATCGATCATATAAATTTTGCTAGCCCCTACCACCTTCTCTAAAACATGATCCACTTTTGGGAGGGGGTAGTTATCTTTAGGAGAAGACCAATTTAGGTTCCTGAAATAAAAACAAAGTCTTATTTCTCCATTCTTCTTCCTAACAGGGACCAAATTGGCCACCCATTCAGAGTATTTGAGGGGAACAATGATTTTTTCATCAAGAAGTTTTTTAACCTCGTTTTCTATTACTGGCAGAAGAATTGGTTTTATCTGTCTAAGATTTTTCTTGAAAGGCTTAATACCATGTTTTAAGGGAATCTTGTGTTGGTTAAGGTTGGTTGTCATTGATGTCAACCCTTGAAGAAAGCCCCGCATCACAAAGGTTTGGGTAATGGACCCAAGATTGTTTGATGTAAAGATGACTCATTATTGTCTTTTCATGGTTGATAAGAAGTAAAGATGGATGAACTCCAAAGTGGTCCCCTTGTGGTGAAATCCCTCACGGAAAGACGCTTTGCAGAGTAAAAGAACCCATGATTAATTGTGGAATAATGATATGAAGGACAATGAATTTGTTAGGTAAACTATCCTATATGGATATTATTTTTCATTCCATTTCCGGTGGTATGTGGAATGTCACATAACTCCTCACGGTTAGAGAGTTATGGCCATGAGAAGTTGGAGACCCCAGGTTTGGGTAATTGACCCAAGTTTGTTTGATGGATAACGGTATGAGTTATGATATATTTTCATATGATACTATTCTATATGGATAGTACATGTAATTCCATT
>JASDQU010104614.1:24482-36985 GCA_032191745.1 Picea mariana | reverse complement strand
AGAAGAGCTAGATCTTCTATCACCATGTCATTATCATGTCATCATCTTGATAACCAAAAATGTGGATAACAATTACCACAATAGATCAACAATGGAATTGTATGTAAAATCAATCATATAAATATAATTAATAGGAATTACAAGGTTTTTATGAAGAATAGTGAAGGACACCAATCCTTTTTAGAGCACCAACCCTAGGAAGCACCAACTCCATTGTCTTTAGGGAACCAACCCTAGGAAGCACCAACTCCCTTATCTTTAGGGAACCAACCCTAGGAAGCACCAACTCCCTTATATTTAGGGCATCAACCCTAGGAAGCACCAACTCCCTTATCTTTAAGGAACCAACTCTAGGAAGCACCAACTCCCTTATCTTTAGGTCACCAACCTTAGGAAGAACCAACTCTCTTGTCTTTAGGGAACCAACCCCAGAAAACACCAACTCCCTTAAATTACACTTTACTTAGAAAAGGATATGAATCCTTCCGTGCTCCTCCCTTCCACCCTCACAACCTCAGTATCATTAGTTCCTCTTCTTGGACTCTAATTATGTTTTGATATTCTGATATGGACTGCAGAGACACCTTCTTCTCATCATTCTTCCTCATTTATATAATCTTCTAACTGGTGTGAGCTATGAAGTATTATGTCCCTTTATTTGGACCATCGTACCTCCTCATTTTAAATTAACAATAATATCTATTACTATTCAAACGTTATCGTGAAGGGTTTTGATTTAGTGAGAGTGATTTTCATAAATCGAACATAGATATGGATCGATTTCTATTAACTCGATCCCATGCCTCTTTATTTCATTATCAATTTTTGTTGATCAGATCTAAGCTTTATGATTATCATTTTAATCCATTCAAAATGTTGGATTACTTAATATAAATAGGGAGAAAGTCTAGATCCTATCTGATTCAATTTCCCTTCTTGATCAGAATAAAATTATTACTCTATGTAAAATTTCACACAAAAAAATCTTTGGGACCTCTATTTCATATGACCACAAGTGGTGACCAGGTGCTAAGCCAAACAAGTGCTTAATCACTTACAAGATCAATGGTCACGTATTAATTGCACGTTGAGATGGATGACTGTCATTACTTCATAATTTCGTCCTTCGGGACTTCCATACTTTGCAATCATTCAACCTTCCAAAGTGCATTTTGTCGAAGTGTGTATATTATATCAGACGGTCGTGTTTTATTTTCACGATGAACCATTCTCATTCATTTCAGAACTTTGAAATTTTGGGACTCTGACCTTTGTAGTCTTCCAACTCTTCCGGACCAAATTTCACCGAAGTACGTATTATCTATTTACTCATAGATCAGACGGTTATGTCTTAATCTGTATTTGAGTGGATGGTCCATGCAACCTCAATAAGATGTTTTTTTAATGTCCTTCTCATTGTGCGCTTTTTAGGATCTCAAACATGAATCTTCCTTCTCGATGGACAGTCAGATCTTACTTTGGAGCTTCGGCTCTCTAGGACTCCAGGTTACTAGAACTTTGAGGTATTTCAATCCCTCCAGAGTGTTTACCTACCAAATAAGTCATAAAGCTGTGGTGATCGCTTGTTTTCAGTTGTTTAGTACACCTTACTCTATCCTTCCACTGCACTTGACATAATGGTCATGATTCATCCTGGAGGATCTTAGATCTACGACCAGCGCTAGTTCGTGACTTCGGTGCTTCGGGTAGTTGCTAGTAGGAGAAACTGGATATCCCTGAAGGACATGCTCTTGGAGTGACATAGCTTGATGACGTTATTGTTGAAGTGGAACTGGTTGAGTGGCTTCCATGTGTCACCTAGATTTGTAACTTACGTATACCTAAAGTGCCAACTGGACCTTGACACTTGTCACCATTTGATTGTGCCACATGTCCTTGTTTTCGTGGACATCCTGATGTGTCGCATGTCCTCCTCCTGGATATAACGGTTGTAGGTTCAACTGAAGTTTCTTATTGATCTGACGGTCATCGTTGCTTCGAGAATATGACACTTTTGATACTTCTATCTAATCCTCCTGAATTGGCAAAGTGTCGAATAGATCTATCACCGTAGATATTTCCTGTCTTGATCCTATGGCCTTTTTCTATTTTGGAACTACGGGGTTCAGGAGTTCTTGACTCATCTGAGTTGTTTATCGTTGGAGTAGGTCAAGGCCGGAGTTGACTGCGCTCTGACAGTTGTTACTCCAGATCAATGGTTGACTAAATTTCCTGATCCGACGGTTGACGGGTGTTTGTGACTTCAGGGCTTCGGCCTTTGGGTAAACTTACATGTTCTTGGCTCCTTTTCTTTGAAGTTGTCTGTCTTCTTTCCTTTAGTTTTATTTGACAGTTATGACTTAATATAATGATCTGTTATATCAGATCGATGATTGTGATTCCACTATGATTTAATAGGCAAGATTTAAATCGAATCTTGAATCTACGACTTGTAGAATGACTCCCCGATCACTTGTCTTTTTACCTGTTCTTGATCAATGGTCACAATCTCGTCTGATTCCTTATCGAACAGATGCAAATGACTTCCGACTGTATCTCATTTTCTACCATGTTTTTTGATCTTGAATCTCTGCATATTGTTTGACATTCTCATTCTTTGCAAACTGTTTGACATAATTTTTACATATACTATTTGACATAAACTCTACATACTGTCATACTATTGACATCAATGACAATATCGTTCCACTGTGTCCAACACAATTCTATATTGATAATGAGATTGAGAATGAGTATTTGATTGCATGAACGCATTGGGTTCGAGTTCTATATTTATTGCAGGAGAAATTGGGTTTAGCTCCTGTTCCACTAGATAATGGATGAGTGTGATCAAATGTATATAGACTCAAAATAGTCCCTCCACCCAATCATATGAACTCTTAAATATTCTCCAAATAATCATCTATTATTTGTGGAATTTACTCCAAACCATAAATTCTATATAAAAATCATCATCTTAAACTTTTTTACATATTTCATCATCTTGAACTTTTAAAAATATTTTATAATGTTGTGGTTTGCTATTACTTCAACAAACAAAGTCTCCAACAAGGACACAATTTATCCTTATTCTTTGGAAATCTCTTTATATCCTTGTTCTTTGGAAAGACAGATTTTAAATATAAGCACTTTAATGAGCCATGGTCTTATCTCATGTGAAGAATAAATGAGTTCTACAAAATCATCATCACAAGGAAAAAATTTGAAATGGAAAAAAGGAGTTAAAATCCACTTTTGAGACCATCAATTTTTTTTTATCAAGCATATAACACCAAAGTAGATTCCTCGTTAAAGAATATTTTCTCTTTCCAAAAGGTATCTTAATTGAACTTGAATTCAAAGGAGACTCTCTCTCTTAAGTCTAATAAATATTTGTATTAATGTTTTATTGAAAATTGGTGAAGAAATATTTGTATTAATGTTTTATTGAAAATTGGTGAAGAAATATTTGTATTAATGTTTTATTGAAAATTGGTCATTTGGTGTGTAAATATTTACTCAGACTTTTTGTAAATATCTTGGAAGTTATGTAGTTCTTTTGGGGCAAGCCCTTTATGGTTTTTGATACTAAAGGAATAAAATAATTTTGAGATGACATTAATAAGTAGACCTAGTTTATTTTTTGGAAAAATGAAAAAAACTCGTATGGAAACAATTTATGACAATTTATGAGTCCACTTAGTACCAACATATATTTCCATTTATTTCTCTAAAATATCATGTATGCGGAAAATTGTATTTGAATTTTTTTTTAATATTTGAAAAAATTACAATATTTTATAATATTTGAAGAACAATGATTCAAACATAAAAAATCACCTTGTTTTTTTCTAATCATTAAGTTATGTCCCTACCTAGTTTATTCAGTGATCTCTATAAACGATGCGGGCTGGACATACTAAAGGAATAAAATAATTTTGAGATGACATTAATAAGTAGACCTAGTTTTTTTTTTTGGAAAAATGAAAAAAACTCATATGGAAACAATTTATGACAATTTATGAGTCCACTTAGTACCAACATATATTTCCATTTCTTTCTCTAAAATATCATGTATGCGGAAATTTGTATTTGGAAAATTTTTTAATATTTGAAAAAATTACAATATTTTATAATATTTGAAGAACAATGATTCGAACATAAAAAATCTCCTTGTTTTTTTCCTTCACCTTGTTCAAATTTGAATTGTAATTCCTAGTCAATGAAGCCATTCCATGAAATGTTTGAATAGGTGAAGTAACCACCATAAAAACTCACGTTGATTTTCATTTCATCACATACCTTGTATGTCATTATCCACGGTAGTTAAGCAATTTTCATTTCATCACATACCTTGTATGTCATTATCCACGGTAGTTAAGCAAGAGATGCAATCTCTAGATACAATAGACTCCACAATCTTTTATATAATGACCACATCTCCTCTATAACCATCATAAAAATCAATTGCATAGTGAGTGAGTTTTCTTTCAAATTCCATGCAAGTAAGTTTTTACAAGTGGTATCAAAGCTAGTTATCATTAGATTGGATGATAATTAAGGAAGGTTGGTTTGTAATAGAAAACAAATGTTGTTCTCAACTACCTCGATTTGTCCATCCAGTATGTCTTCATTGATAAGATGTATAGACATGACCATGTGAATAACAACAACTTTTGTTCCTTCTTCTACTCCATAAATATATGAATTTGGGTGAAATTGAATGTTTCGGATAACTCAACATACCATTCAATTGAAAACTCTCCAAGGTTGAAGAAACAAAACCTCTTTGAATTGGATGAGAGTGACAAGCCTTGGCATTTTTTACCTAGAGTTAAATGAACATATTTTGTTAATGAAATAAAATGATAAAAAAACATTTTCAAGTCCAACATAAGATCTCATATATAACTCAAATGACACAATATGATATGCAATCAAAAGATATATGAGTTTGGGAAGGAATCATTCTAAAAAAATATCATTCAACCCTTCCTAGTGATCTCATGCACAATAATATCATGCTAGAGGAAGGGTCAGTTGACCCTTCCCTATCATTTCCTAGATGAGAATACTTTGTTCAATAAAGGATTGGTAGAGCATTTAGCATTTTTTCCATCGACGAAAATACTATGTTATAAGAAGGGTTGGAAAATACTTCACTGGGTTGTCCTAAACAAAATTGACACTTGAGGGAGAGATAGTTGACACATCATCAATGTCCACCACTACTAGAAAAATGCATGAAAAAGGGTTCAAAGACACTTCCACGGGATATCAATGATGTGAATACCAAGTTTGAGGAAGGTGTTGTTCCTGAGATTGATTCTAAGGCTCAAAGAATAATGTCAGGCATCAAAGATTTTAAATGAAATGTTTTTTATAAGTTCTTTATTTATGTATACCGACCAAGGGATTTATTTTAAATTAAAAGCCAATTTCCTAAGTTTTTCTGCTTTTAGTGAAATTTTATTTCTAAAATGCAAAAACAAAAGAATAAAAGTTCAAAATTCTAAGTGTTCTAACATAGGCTCCATCTGGGGATTGTGGCTCCCTGTGAGGCACGAAAGAATAGTAGACCAAGTGCCTTTATTGGGTAAATGGAGTCATTATTACTTTTTTGAAAAACATTTTATGGTTTTACTTAAGAATTAATCATACATAGAAAAATGAACTCATCCAAACCCAAAAATCTTTAAAACATACTTAATGATTGATCTCAAGTTAGGCTACTAAAAATTTCCTTTTCTTAAAATTGATTTCGGATTTGTTTAAGATAGTCAAAATAATTTTAACTAAAATATGAGGCTCCGACTGACTTTGTTCACTTCAAGGTTAAGCAGATGTAACATATTTATTTAGGGAATCCCTAGTTGGTTCAGGATGTAAATATCACTGGAAAAAGAGCTAGATAACAGACTATGATATATAGATATGTATAACATCCTTATAGATATCATCGATATTGCTTCACTACCAGCGAGCATGTTCAGTACCCCGATGAAGTTATCTACTTTTCCCATTGAATTTCCTTTCATCATCTCTTTTAGTCAAGATGGGGGAAATCAAATTATGAATTTCCTTTCACCGTCTGTCTTGTATTTTAAAATTTTGAAGTGGGGGAAATCAATTTGTATGTAACATAGAAGGGATGATATTTGTTTAAAGTCCTTAAAATGAAAAGAAGGTCTGTCAACAATTTTAAGAATACTCTGAAACTAACTTTCTTCCAATTTTCAGTACACCTTCGCCTATAGGAGATTTTTTTGGGGAATTTTAATCATTTCAGGGATAAACCTTGAGCGAGTTTGTCAGTGTAAAATATGATATTAGAGCTAAATTATCATGATTAGCCTAGACACACTTTTTCAATTAAAATCAAAGGAACATAAAGATTTTCGCCTAATCTTGTTTTGAAAATATGCTTTTGAGTTTTCAGAGTCAAGATCAGTCTTTTTATTTCTATGAAGACTAAAAGGATGTCAAAGGAGAAAGAAAATCTGAAATAGAAAGAACTTGGGGAGAGGCAAAAAAATAACCAAATCAAGGATTCAGAGGATTTGAAACAAAAATGTTCTAATCCCACAAAAGTTTGTGTATTAAGTTCACACTTCTCTAGAATTTATTTATTATTATTTTTATTTTTTATCTCAGAGATGGCTTTAAAATTTATCAGTATGACACTTGAAGTTATAATTTTATGCATCTCTTATTTTTAGGTCAGGTGATAATATCTTCATAAGAAAAACTTCCTTCACATTTATTTCAATCATTTTTTTTTAAATTTTATTCAAACCATAAGAAGAGTAGGAACTCATACCTTGTTTTCCTTTTGAATTTTCAGCAAGGCAAATTATTTATTTATCACTTGTTTTTAGAGAAATCAAATGCTTGAAATATGAGAGTCAAGTTTTTATTTAGCCTCATCTCCTGTTCAACAAGATCTATTCTACAAAACGAATGAAATACAAAATATTAGATAATCCTATAGAATAGAGATGATACATGATGAAGATGATTTTTATTTTTCTTTTTCTAAATTTATTTTTTTAAATGAAGTCAAGCAATCATAAATTTTTTGAAAATATTTACAACAAATGATCAAATGACTTAGATAATTTACAAAAAGAAAAGAAAAAATTGAAAATTAAAATTGTCAATGTCAATCCAATATGATATATACAATGGAAATTTAAAAAGTAACTACTTTATGAAATGTTTTAAATAACACCCATTGATAGGGGCCTCAAGAATCTCTCCATTAATATTTTCGAGCGAGAATGAGTTTTTTCCCTCAGTAGCTGCATTTTTGAAGGGTTTGAACCAGAGATGATCGAATTTCCCATGTTTCCCTGCATATTCCCTTCTAGCTTCCCATTTGAAAAATTAAATACTGAGGAAGAAACTCCATGTCTTTAGCTTTCTTATCAAAAAGGGATTTGATGTTATAATATTTTTGGAGCTTATCATTCACTTCTACTCTGTTTTTTTTTACTTTGATGATTTGATTTATTCTTCTCGTAACATCATTCGGCTCTTCATTCACATCCTGCTAGATTTTCATTACAAGAAGAGTGAGATTAATAGGAAGAATAACATCAATATCATAAATCGATTGGAATGGAGACATACCTATAGATTTCTTGGTGCCAATTATGTTTTCCCATAAGGCATATTTTAAGTGTATATGCTAGTCTTTTTTGTTTTCCTTCAAACCCTTCTTGATTATCGTCATCAAACTCTTATTAGATGATTCCACCAACCCATTTCCCCGAGGATAGTAGGTTGTAGAATAACCTAAAATAATATTGTATTTTTGACAAAAATTGATCATTGCAATAGATTTAAAAGCCTGAGCATTATCCACAACTGTTTTTCTAGGACAACCAAATCTTGCTAGGATGTTTTCTTCCAAAACATTTATCACTACTAAATCTGTAGCATTCCAAGTTGGAATGGCTTCAACCCATTTCATAAAATAATCAGTAATGGTCAGAATCCATCTGTGTTGAGCACTCAGTTGTGGATGAATTTATCCAATGAAATCTAAGCCCCATTGTTGGAAATGAGTTTCATCTTTTATTGGGATTAAAGGTAAGGCAGGAAGATTTTTCTTACCAGAAAATAGTTGGCATGAATTGCAAGCTATGACCCTTGCATTTACATCTGTGAATAATTTCTGCCAATAATATCATTCCCTTAAAATTTTGTAAGACGTTTCTCTCTAGGCATGATTTCCTCCACATACTCCTTCATGAAATTCATCAATGACACCTTCTGTTTCAGATTCTATAAGGCAACACAATAGGAAACCCATAGGGTCTTTCCAATATAACTTTCCATCAATATTGCAATGCTTAATGGCATGTAGCTTTAAAGTTCTTGCACTATAAGGAGTCATTTCATTTGGACATTGAAGAGTAAGGATATATGTGACAATATCATTGTACCAATATGAGGAGGAAAACTTATCTTCAATATGAATAATAGGTGCTTGATCATCAATCTCCTCTATATCTAGAAGAGAATCATGAGACTCGAAGTTATTTATTTCCATAGATCTTGAATTTGATTCGGCTAACAGCCTTGCCAGACCTTGACCTTTCACTAGTTTGGTTGGTTTAAATTCTAAATCAAACTCTTGAATTTTTTCCAACCATCTACCTCTTCTTCCATCATTGTCTCGTTGAACCAAGATATCTCTAATTGCATTTGTTGGTACATAAGCAGTTATTTTTTAGTGCAAGACATATGTTTGGAAATCCTCGAGAGCCTTCACCATCGCATAAGCTTTTTTTTTCAAGAATGCCATATCTTAGCTCCGCATCTCTGGTGATTTTTCTAAAAAAGGCTATCGCCTGTTCAAATCCTTCTTTGTTTTCCTGAAGGAGCACTGCTGCAACAATATGTTCAGATGAAAAGGAGAAGATTAAGAATTATTTTGTATAGTAAGGAATTACCAATACTGGTGCTTCTCCTATGGATTCCTTAACACGTTAGAAGGATTCTTTCCTTCTGCATTCCATTTTACCTCACTATCCTTCTTTATCATATCTGTAATCAATTTGATTATTTAAGAAAAATTAGGAATAAATCTTCTCAAAAAAAATATTTTCCCTAAAAAGGATTGAATCTCTTTTCTATTTCTAGAGATATTAATCAGATCAATAGCTTCGACTCATTTAGGATCAACCTTAATTCCATCCTTTGAAACTATATGCCCTAGAACTTTACCTTCCTGCATGGAAAAATGTGATTTTTTTGGGTTTAGAGACAAATCAAATTTTCTGCATTTGTCAAAAGTTTGTTTGAGGTGCACCAAATGTTCTACATCAAAATTAGAAAAAACTGTCAAATCATCCAGATAAATAACAACAAACTTATCTCTCTCACCAATGAATGTGATATCCATTTCTCTTTGGAAAGTTTCTCCTGCATTCATTAAACCAAAAGGCATTTTATCATACATAAAAGTTCCCCATGGATCAGTAAATGCAATATTTTCTCTATCATCTTCATGAAAAACAATCTAATTATATCCTGAGAAACCATCGATCATATAAATTTTGTTAGCCCTTACCACCTTCTCTAAAACATGATCCACTTTTGGGAGGGGGTAGTTATCTTTAAGAGAAGACCGATTTAGGTTCCTAAAATAAAAACAAAGTCTTATTTCTCCATTCTTCTTCCTAACAGGGACCAAATTAGCCACCCATTCAGAGTATTTGAGGGGAACAATGATTTTTTCATCAAGAAGTTTTTTAACCTCATTTTCTATTACTGGCAGAAGAATTGGTTTTATCTGTCTAAGATTTTTCTTGAAAGGCTTAATACCATGTTTTAAGGGAATCTTGTGTTGGTTAAGGTTGGTTGCCATTGATTTCAACCCTTGAAGAAATCCCTGCATCACAAAGGTTTGGGTAATGGACCCAAGATTGTTTGATGTAAAGATGACTCATTATTGTCTTGTCATGGTTGATAAGAAGTAAAGATGGATGAAATCCAAAGTGGTCCCCTTGTGGTGAAAGCCCTCACGGGAAGACGCTTTGCGGAGTAAAAGAACCCATGATTAATTGTGGAATAATGATATGAAGGACAATGAATTTGTTAGGTAAACTATCCTATATGGATATTGTTTGTCATTCCATTTCCAGTGGTATGTGGAATGTCACATAACTCCTCACGGTTAGAGAGTTATGGCCATGAGAAGTTGGAGACCCCAGGTTTGGGTAATTGACCCAAGTTTGTTTGATGGATAATGGTATGAGTTATGATATATTTTCAGATGATACTATTCTATATGAATAGTACATGTCATTCCATTTTTGGTGGTATGTGGAACATCACATAACTCCTCACGATTTGAGAGTTATGGCCTTACGAAGTTGGAGGACCCTCATATGTCATCTGGAAGCCCCAAAAGGTCAAAGTAGTCAAATTGGTTTAAGAGATTTTAAAAGGTATATAATAAAGTGAAGTAATGAGTGTATTATAATTGAAAGTGAATACAAAATAAATTATTTCAATAATAGATTTAATGGAGAAATTAGAAGTGGGTTAACCCTAAAATAAGGAAAGTGGGGCCAAGTGACCTAGAAGATGCTTTTAAGGAAACTACTTGGAGAGTATAAATAAGAGACAAGGCTCTCTCATTTTAATCACACTTGAGCATATTGAATATATATAGGTTTCTAAGGTAACCAAGGATATATAAGCCGAAATTATGAGGGAAGGTGAAGAAAATAAGGCCGAAATGCAAGGAAGGATAAATTCTTTTGATGGTGCTTTCTAAGGTATGTTATTTATAGGTCATCTCACCATTTTCGCTATAACATTTTTTTTATATAATGATTCAGACCGTGAAATTGATATGAAATTAATAAAAAACATATCCAAGTATCTGTGGTAAAAAATCCGGCTTGTGGGTCATTGTATGTTTGGAGTTACACTCCATGGAAAATAGGGTTTGTGGCTAGTCCCGAAACTAGTCAAAAGCAAGTGTTTCGGGTAAAAACATCACAACTTCGTCATAACAGATCCAAATTCAGTGAAACCAAATGTGTTGGTTAGGGTACAGTATGTAGTATTCTATGTAACCTTTTCATATCAATTCAACAAACATTCCGTGCAGGGAACACTCTACAAGGTCGCTCTCTAGAATCAACCAGAATTCAACAAGGTATGTCATTTTTGCTATAACTCCTTTTCTGAGAGGTTCCAAATAGTAACACCTGGAGGAATTGCATTAAATAAATTGAATCACATTGTGTATCAGTTTCATATCTTCATACATTACAGGTACAAAGTTATGATTACTTCAAGTTAGGCTTGTTGACTAATCCAAAACTAGGCATGTGAGACTAAATAAAAGTTTGATGAAAATGCTAGTCTCTTGTTGTGGAAGTTAAGGAAGGTTTGAAGGAATGATTCTTTTTGGAGCATAAGGATGATTACATATATACAGGCATAAGGATTTCAAGTTTGGCAATCAATTGTAGATGGATACACAACACCGACAGTTCCACCAACAAATGACAAAGCTGTAAAACTCAGTGAGATTAATTCCAAAGCCACAAATTCACTTTTGAATGGTCTCAATGATATGGTATTCACCAAATTTGCACACTTTAAATCTGCTAAAGAGATTTGGGACAAGCTTCAAAATATTTATGAAGGAGATACAAAAGTCAAAGCAACCAAGCTTCATACTTACAGAGGTTAGTTCGAACAACTAAAAATGAAGGAAGATGAAGATATCACAGCCTACTTCTTACGAGTTGATGAAACAGTGAATGAAATAATAGGATTGGGAGAAGAAATTGAAGAATCTGTAATTGTTCAAAAGATAATAAGATCTCTTCCTATGAGATTCAACCCTAAGATATCAACACTAGAAGAAAGATCGGATCTAGACTCAATAAGCATGGATGAACTGCATGGAATCTTCACAGCATATGAAATGAGAAATGAGCAGGAAAATCCATATGTAAAAGAAGCAACCTTCAAGGAATCCAAAATATCAAAGCAAAATAAAAAGGAACAAGAAGAATATAGCAGCAATGGTGATGCCTCGGAAGATGATGAAGAAGATGTGGCCAACTTCGTCAAAAGACTGAACAAGGGAACCAACGGTAGGTATAGAGNAAAAAGAGAAATGATGAAGGTTACTCAAAAGAAAAACACACATATAAAGGCAAAAGAACTACAAAGAAAGTTTTCAAGAAAATCTTATACACCAAAGAAGACATCTCATCAATAGATGAAGATGAAGTCAATGACAATGAGACATGAAGAGTTCTATTCATGGTAGTAAAATACTTTGACAAAGAAGACTCTGAAAAAGAATATGAAGAAGCCGAAGAAGAATGTGAAGTCGAAGAAGAAATTGAAGAGGCAGAATTTGACTATCAAGAAGAATTAATGTGTACCATAGAAGTTATCAAAAGAGAAAAGAAGAAAAACAAGAAACTACAAGCAGAACTAGACAAGAAAAAGGACACTCG
>JASDQU010104614.1:5126-23569 GCA_032191745.1 Picea mariana | reverse complement strand
ATGAAAATGAAAGAAGAAGAGAACATTGTTGAATACTTTCATAGGGCAGATGAAGTGATTAATTCAATCATAGCACCAGGAGAAGAAATTACAGATAAACCTATTTTGCAAAATATACTAAGGTCATTACCTATGAGATATGATGCCAAGATTACTACAATTGAACATAGGCCTGAACTTGACACACTCACAGTTGATTAGCTTCATGGAATTTTTATAGCATATGAAATGAGAACAGGGAATGATAAACCATCAAAAGATGAAACAACCTTTAATGCATCTAAAGAAAAGAAGAAACAAGAACATATGTCTCATGAAGATTAGTTAGACATATCTGATGTAGAAGAGGCCAAATTTATAAAGAAACTCCAAAAAGGATTTGGAAAATATAAAGGAAAGTTACCTTTCAAATGTTTCAACTGTGGTAGAATTGGACACTTTGCTAACAAATGTCCCTATCTAAAGAAGGAGGAAAATGATGAAGTTAACAACCAGAAAAAAAATACAAAAAGAATTTATAAGAAAAAAAAAACTTCTACTCTAAATAAGACATCAACTCTTTAGACATGGGTGAAGATGAAGATTCAGAGCTTCTATTTATGGGAATGAACACTCAAAATAGTGATGTAGATGATGAAGAAAACTATGAATTTGAAGGAGAAGTGAACCTAGAAGTAGAACTAATTAGTGCTCTGGAGAAACTAAGAAAGTATAAAAAGAAGAACAAGCTACTTAGGGAACAACTTCAAAAATTTGAAGAATATCATCAATCAAAAGAAACAAATGCATTAAGAATTATCAAAGAATCAGAGAAGATCATCAGTGATTTAAAATCCCATCTCCTCGAAGATAATAGAATTGAAAAAATCATTTTAAAACAAATTAGTGATAAAAAACAAGTATGTGAGAAACTAGAAGCTAAGATTAAGCTACTAAAAAATGAACTTGAGAAGGAAAATAAGGGATCGAAATTCGGAAATAGTTCAAAGATCTTGGATGAAATTCTCAGTAGTCAGAGGTCACCAAAAAACAAGACTGGTTTGGGATACACGTAAGACTCAACTCCTACATCACAAGGATCTATCAAAAGACCAATCAATTACGCATATGCTTTAAAGGGATCCTTAAGAAGAGAAGATAATAAAGAAAATATGATGACATTGAAAAGTGTTCCACATAAACAGAAATCAACATTCCCTACTAAAGTAAAAAAATGAAAGGAAGAATACAATCACCAGAAGGAATCCCCCTAATAAATATCTATTTACTGGATATTTTTACTCTTGTAATAATTTTGGACATAAGGTAGGACACTGCAAAGCTTATGGACAATACAATTGTAGAAATGTCCAAAGATATAAGAACAATAAGTACAATACCGATAAGAGAAACTATAACTCATTCTCTCCCTTACAAGACTACAATGTTGAATTTTACAAATGCAACAACTATGGTGATAAAGCTAGTGAATGTAGATTGTCAAAATATGAGAAAAGGATAAATATTCCCAATAATAAAAAAGTATGGAAGATAAAGAAAACCGAGTGCAATGTATCCTTATATGCAAGAAATCAAGGATATTGGGGGTATATAGACAGTGGATGTTCCAAACACATGACTAGAGATCAAAGTAAATTTCTCAAGCTAAACAAGAAAGGAAAAGGAAAAGTAACTTTTGGAGATAAAATGTCCACCAAGATTACTGGGAAAAGGCATTGTTAGTTTAGGAAATAATAAAACCAAAGCAAAATATGTACTTCTGGTAGAAAATCTCAAACCTAATATTCTAAGTGTAAGTCAAACATCTGATCAAGGTCACATACTTACTTTTAATTCTCATAAATGTGAGATTGGAAAAAAGGACACTGGAAAGCTAGTGGTAGTTGCACCAAGAACATCTAGCAATGTGTACATACTTAATATAGATGAAGAAGAAAAATGTTGTTTAAGACAAGTAGATGAAATATAGCTATGACATATAAGGTTGGTACATTCAATATTTGACAACTTGATCAAAGCCAACGAGAAAAAGGGAGTTAGGAATCTGTCAAAAGTGAGTAAGCCTTTATATTCTATTTGTAAACATTGCCAAATAGGAAAGAAAACAAGATTTAGGTTCAAAACAAAAGAGCATTCCACAACAAAACCATTAGAGCTTATTCACACAGATCTATGTGGACCAACCAAAACCAAAAGTGCGTATGGTGAGTAGTATTTTATGTTAATTTTTTATGATTACACAAGATTGACCCAGTTATTCTTTCTAAAAGAAAAAACAGAAGCCTTTGAGAAGTTTAAAATATACAAATCCCTTGTAGAAAATGAAATAGATCTCAAAATTAAATTTCTAAGATTGAACAATGGAGGAGAATTCACTTCTAAAGAGTTCATTCAATTCTTTGAAAATAATGGTATCAAAAGACAATTTTCATCTCCCAGGACTCCTTAACAAAATGGAGTGGTAGAAAGGAAAAAAATAACAGTTCAAGAAGCCGCAATAACCATGCTAAATGAAGCCAAACTTCCAGACAAATTCTGGAGATATGCAATATACACAATAGTCCACATACTTAATAGAGCTCATTTGAGACCCAACCATAACAAAACCCCTTATGAACTATGGTTTGGAAGGCCAACATCTGTAAAACACTTTAGAACTTTTGGAAGTAAATGTTACATAACGAATGATAAAGATAATCTAGGAAATTTTGATCCAAGATCTGATGAAGGAATATTATTAGGATATTCATATAATAAGAAAGCATACATATGTTATAATATTATACTACTAAATATAGTGGAAAGTGTTGATGTAAAGTTAGATGATATAAAAAAGACCATATCCCAAGACATTGATAAAAAATCTCAACAAGAAGATGATGATGTAAAATCTCAACAAGAAGATGATGATGTAGGATCTCAACAAGAATATGATAATAATGAAACATAGGAAAATGAACCACATACTGATGAATAAGATAATGAAGAAAATCCCTTGCCAAGAGCTCCATCAAAAAGAGTTCAAAAGAATAATCTGGAAAGTCAGATTATTGGTGATAAAAGTGTAGGAGTGGAAACAAGAAGGAAACTCACTTTTGACTCAGAACAAGCAATGTTATCCCTAATAGAACCTAAGTCATTTAAATAATCTAGTAAAAGTAAATATTGGATAGAAGCAATGAATGAAGAACTAGACCAAATAGAGAAAAACCATACTTGGGAACTAGTTCCAAGACCCAAGGACAAGAATGTGATAGGAACCAAATGGATATTCAAGAACAAAATAAATGAAAATGGGGAGTTATAAAGAGAAAATCAAAATTAGTTTGCAAAGGATATTCCCAAGTGGAAGGTATTGATTTTCAAGAGACTTTTGCCTCCAGTTGCAAGACTTGAGGCCATCAGAATGTTCTTGGCATTTGCATGTTTCAGAAATTTCAAAATCTATCAGATGTATGTCAAGTCAACATTCCTTAATGGAACACTAGAAGAAGAAGTCTATTTTGAGAAACCAGAAGGATTCATGTTACAAAAAATCAGGACTATGTGTGCAAGATGAAAAAGGCCTTGTATGGTCTTAAACAAACCCCCAGAGCATGGTTCTCAAGGATTGATCAGTACCTTCAAAAACAAGGATATAAGAGAGGGACTAATTAAATCAATCTATACATCAAAATTGAGGATAAAAACACGATTGTTGTGGCGGTATATGTAGATGACATCATATTTGGGAGTAATCTGACTACACTAAGCATAAAGTTTGCAACCAAAATGCAAGAAGAATTTGAAATGTATGTGCTGGGAGAACTGTCATTTTTCTTAGGTTTAGAAGTAAATCAAATAGAAAATGGAATATTCGTTTCCCAAACCAAATATCAAGGAAATGCTGAATAAATTCCAAATGGAATACAAAAAACCTATGATTACTCCCATGGTCACTGGATGTAAACTAATCCTAGAAGATAAGTCACCAAAACTTGATCAAACGATGTATAGATCAATGGTTGGAAGTTTTCTCTATTCAACAACAACAAGACTTGACATCATGCAGGTTGTAGGACTCATGGGGAGATTTCAATATAAACCTAAAGAAACTCACTTAAAAGAAGTAAAGAGAATATCCAGATATCTTAAAGGCACCCTTGAACTTGGATTATGGTATCCAAACAATAAAGACTTCAATTTAACTGCATACACTGATGTAGATTGGGCCGATAGTATAGATGATAGGAAAAACACCAGTGGAGGAGTATTTTTCTTAGGAAAATGTATGGTAGCCTGGTTAAGCAAGAAAAAAACATCCACATCACTTTCTACAATAGAGGCAGAATACATTGTTGTTGCATCTTGCTGCACACAAGTTCTTTGGATGAAGAAAACATTACAAGACTTACAAATAAGATATGACAATACCATTACTATTAATTGTGATAACACTAGTGCCATAAAAATCTCTAAAAATCCAGTAATGCATTCTAAAACCAAACATATTCCGATTAAATACCACTTTATAAGAGATCAGGTTACCCAAAAAGTGGTTAAAATAGTGTATGTAGACATCAAAGAACAAATTGCAGACATATTCACAAAACCTTTTCCCAGGAGCACTTTTGAAAATCTTCGACAAAAATTAGGAGTAATTCAAAAAACTCATTAAAAATCATATTAGAAGGGGCACATAGTGAGGGGGAGCATTGCCACAAGGGGAGCAAAGAAAGATCCCCTCTGCCATTGTTGTCAAAGGGGGACGAAATTAATAATGAACAGAAATAAAAATATTTCAAAATGAAAAAGGTTGTCATCAATGCCAAAGGGGGAGAATGTTGGACACAGTGGCACGATATTGTCATTGATGTCAACAGTATGAAAATATTCATTGTTTATGTCAAATAGTATATGTAGAAATTATGCCAAACAGTTTGCAGATAATGAGAATGTCAAACAGTATGCAGAGATTCAAGCTCAGAAAAGATGGCAGAAAATGAGATACATTCAGAAGACATTTGAAGCCGTTCAATAAGGAATTGGACTAGATCGTGACCGTTGATCAAGCACGGGTAAAAAGACAAGTGATTGAGGAGTCATTCTACAAGCTGTAGATTCAATATTTGATTTAAATATTTCCCGTTAAATCAGAGTGGCATCACAGTCATTGATCTGAGATAATAGATCAACAGATTAAGTTGTAATTGTCAAATAAAACTAAAGGAAAGAATATGGTCAACTTCGGCAAAAAGGATCCAAGAACATGTAAGTTTACCCAAAGGGCGAAGCCCCAGATTCAAGAACTTTCGTCGACCGTCGGATCAAGAAATCCAGTCAACCATTGATATGGAGTAACAAATTTCAGAGCATAGTCAAATCCAGCCTTGATCTACTCTGAAGATAAAAAACTCAGATGAGACAAGAAATCCCTAACCTGAGACTTCTGAAATAAACAGAGGCCATAGGATTAAGACATGAAATATCTACGGTGATAGATATATTTGGTACTTTGGCAATTCGGGAGGATTAGGTCAAAGTCTCAAAAGTGTCATATTCTCAAAGCAACGACAATTGTTAGATCAATAAGAAACTTCAGATGAACCTACGACCATTAGATCTAGGAGGAGGACATGTGACACATCGGGAGATCCACGACAACAAGGACATGTGACACATCGGGAGATCCACGACAACAAGGACATGTGGCACAATCAGATGGTGACAAGTGTCAAGGTCTAGTTGGAAATTTAGGTATACGTAAGTTACGAATCTAGGTGACACATGGAAACCACTTAGCCAGTGCCACTTCAACAATGACATCAATAAGCTACATCACTTTGGGAGCATGTCCTTCGGGGATATCCAGTTTCTCCTACCATCAACTACTTGAAGCATCGAAGTCACGAACTAACGTTGGTCATAGATCGAAGATCCTCCAGGATGAATCATGATCGTTAGATCAAGTGCAGTGGAAGGATAGTGTAAGGTGTACTAAACAACTGACAGGAAGTGGTCACCACAAATTTATGACTTATTCGGTAGGTAAACACTCCAGAGGGATTGAGCTAACTCAGAGTTCTAGTAACCCAGAGTCCCAGAGAGCTGAAGCTCCAAAATAAGATCTGATTGTTCGTCGAGAAGGAATATTCACAGTCGAGATCCTAAAAAGCACACAATGAGAAGGCCATTAATAAAATGTCTTGTTGAGGTTGCACGGACCATCCACTCAACCACAGATTAAGACAAAATCATATGATCTACGAGTAAATATATAATACATACTTTGGTGAAATTTCGCCCAGAAGAGTTGGAAGATTGCAACGGTCAAAGTCCCGAAATTCCAAAGTTATGAAATGAATGAGAACCATTCATCATGAAAATAAAAAACAATCATATGATATAATATACGCACTTTGGAGAAATTCAGTTCGAAAGGTTGAATGATTGAAACGGCTGGAAGTCCCGAAGGAAGAAGTTATGAAGTAATGACATTCGTCCATCTCAATGTGCAATTAATATGTGATTGTTGATCTTGATAAGTGATTAAGCACTCGTTTGGCTTATCACCTAGTCACCACCCGTGGTCGTATGAAATAGTGTTCCCAAAGAGTTTTATGTGCGAAATTTTACATAGAGTAGGAATTTTATCCCGGTCAAGAAGGGACATTGAACTAGATAGGAGCTGGACTTTGTCCTGATTTATATTAAGTAATCCAACACTTGCAATGGATTAAAATGCTAATCATAAATCTTAGATCTGATAAACAAAAATTAAGAATGAAATAAAGAGGCATGGGATCGAGTTAAGAGAAATCAATCCATATCTATGACCGATTTATGAAAATCGCTCTCACTAAATTAAAAGTTGTCACGATAATGTTTGAATAATAATAGAGATTATTGTTAATTTAAAATGAAAAGGTTCGATGGTCCAAACAAAGGGACACAATACTTCATATCTCACACCAGTTGGAATATTATATAAACGAGGAAGAATGGTGAGAAGAAGGTGTATTTGTAGTCTATATCAAAATATCAAAATAGAAGCAGAGTTCAAGTAGAGGAACTGATGATACTGACGACGTGAGGGTGGAAGGGAGGAGCACGGAAGGATTCATATCCTTTTCTAAGTAAAGTGTAATTTAAGGGAGTTGGTGCTTCCTGGGTTTGGTGCCCTAAAGATAAGGGAGTTGGTGCTTCCTAGGGTTGGTGCTCTAAAAAGGATTGGTGTCCTTCACTATTCTTCATAAAAACCTTATAATTCCTATTAATTATATTTATATAATTTATTTTACATACAAGTCCATTGTTGATCTATTGTGGTAATTAATAAAATATAAAAGTAATTGCTAATTGTTGAAAAAGGGTAATATTGATTCACCCCCCCCCTCTCAGTATTCCAACAAATTGGATAATCTAAAATTTCCTTTTCACCCCTCACTATGGGGTATGAATCTCTAAATGGATCTATTATAGCTACTCGATCTTGATATGTTGGGGACTCAACCTCTTAATCATTTGGAACCAAGTGAGATGAAGTTGAAATAAGAATTATCTTGAACTTCCATAGAATGAAGCTTAGTCATCGCCCATACGCCAAATTCTCCATGAGAAACCTACATACCCATATAATATTATTAAAGAAATAGATACAGGAAAATTCTCGAAAGAGTGAAGGATACTGATAAGTTGCGGAAGATATTAGGATTCATTCACATGTCGAAGTTGATGTTACTTGTTTGGATATTGTTGTGCCTAACTATATTCTCATTTAGATTATTGTTAAAGTGAAAGGATGTAAAATTTATCTTTGTAGGAGGATCTATTCATTCAAATAATAACGGACTACAACATTGGATAATATAGATAAGTTCAAGATGATGATTTTTATATAAAATCTAGGGTGTCGAGGAGACTACCTAAGTAATAGAAAACCATTTGAAGAATATTTCAAAGTTAATATTGTGATTTTTACATAAAATTTATGCTTTGGTGGAGGATTTCACTCAATGATAGACTTTGTTTTTTGTTGTATTTTGGAGGAGATTGTCCAAGTAATAGTGGACCACTTAGAGAATATGTAAAAGTTCAAGATGGTGATTTTTATATAAAATGTATACTTTGGTGGAGGGTTTCACTCAATATAAGACTTTGTTTGTTGTTTTAGTTATACCTCTTCATTGTGAAAAACAATGATCTAGACTGGAAAATGCCTTGCTAAAGTGCGTATATATAAAATTTATTGCACTCATATATTCTCTTGAGGAGACAACAACTTGTTAAAGTGAAAGGATACATATTTTATCCTTTGAGGTAGAGATTATATTTGTTCAACTAAATAATAAGCCACAACATTGGAGAACATTTAAAAGTTCAAGATGGTGATTTTTATATAAAATTTATGGTTTAGAGGAGAGTCCACGAGTAATAACATACCATTTGGAGAATATTTGAAAGTTCAAGATGGTGATTTTTTATAGAATTTATTGTTTTGAATATGTAAAAGTTCAAGATGGTGATTTTTATATAAAATGTATACTTTGGTGGAGGGTTTCACTCAATATAAGACTTTGTTTGTTGTTTTAGTTATACCTCTTCATTGTGAAAAACAATGATTTAGACTAGAAATTTCCTTGATAAAGTGTGTATATATAAAATTTATTGCACTCATATATTCTCTTGAGGAAACAACAACTTATTAAAGTGAAAGGATATATATATTTTATCCTTTGAGGTAGAGATTGTATTTTTTCAAGTAAATAATAAACCATGACATTGGAGAATATTTAAAAGTTCAAGATGGTGATTTTTATATAAAATTTATGGTTTAGAGGAGAGTCCACAAATAATAAGAAACCATTTGGAGAATATTTGAAAGTTCAAGATGGTGATTTTTTATAAAATTTATTGTTTTGTAGAGGATTACAAGCAATAAACCATTTGGATTTTTATATAAAATTTATGTTTTAGAGGAGAATCCACAAGTAATGGTAGACCATTTCGAGAAATATATATTAAGCACAAAGAAGTTAGTGTTATAATGGAAACTAAAAAAAATGGTTGACACTTTATTTATAATTATACATATTCATTGTGGAACATTTCGAGAAATATATATTAAGCACAAAGAAGTTAGTGTTATAATGGAAATTAGAAAAAATGGTTGACACTTTATTTATGATTATACATATTCATTGTGGAACACATTGATCAACATTACCTATCTTCAACTTCTCTTTTGTGAGATTTTTATTATTGAAATGACTAACTATGTTTCTAAGTGGATAGACACTAACGTCCTTGAATTATTATTTTTTCTCGATTCAAATGCATGAGCTTGTGCAACTACATTTTTTAAGTTTATATTTGTATAGCACATATGGTTAATAAATCATTCTCTCAATGTTGCAATATGACTAAGAGAAATGTAATAGAGTAACCATCCATTGGCTTTTATAGAGATTATCACTTTTTAATAATGTGTACATTTTACTAATATGTTCTATGTGTGACAATGTTTTATATGGTTAATAAGATCTAACTTTGTATATTTGAATGTGTTGGATAAATTCAATGGTACTTTAATTTTTTAATGATATTTATATATAAATAAAAGTTAACTAATAAAATTTTTATAAGNTATATATATATATATATATATATATATATATATATATATATATATATATATATATATATAATGTTGAAATATTTTTTTGTTAGAATTAAAATGTGGTATGTGAAAAAGCAATAATGATAAATTCAATTGTGGAATTGTGCTCAATATTAAATAGTTTGGGTAAACGTTTTGAAACATTGTATTTAATAGTAGTTGTAATTGTAGAAACACAATTTGTGTGAACAACTCCATGGAAAGAAATCTTTGGGAAAATGAAAAGATTTATATAATTACAGTGATATATAATTAAAAATACATGAATGATGGATACTTGTAGGTGATGTGTAACCCAATTTTAATTTTTTAAATGATATGTATGAAATACGATTCATAATTAAGTGCAAAATTGGGGTTTATAAAGTGAAAAAAATGGTTTTGGATGTACCAACATCATATTCCAAAATTGCAAAATTAGATTATGAAAGTGTTAATATCAAATTTTAAAGTGCAAAATCAGATTCTGAAAGTGTCACTATCAACTTTCAAAAGTGTAAAATTGAAAGTTGCAATTTTGAAACATGATATTGACACTTTTAGAACCAATTTTTTCTCTTTAAAAACTCCAATTTTAGACTTTAGAAAAACTATTTTTCCTTATCTTTAAAGGAGCTTAGATTGGAATTAATCCAAAATTAATGAAATTTGGGTTAGTATAATGGGAAATAACCAAGGGTTCTCGACCAAAGGTTTTCCCTTAGAATGAATGGCATGTGGCCACTATAATGAGTGGTAATTCATTAAGATACTAAATATAAAGCTCTCCCCTTTCCAGAAAAGGGCTTGACAATCTAACTAGCCTTCCATATACTTTTGCAATTAAAGAACCATTTTACTTGGACCAGGACATGGGTGGGGATGAGGTTTTGGAGGTTAAATCCCTTTTACATTCTTGCCCCCACAAGGTGAGAAAGAGAAAATGCATCTACGAAGCAACAACTTATGTGTTTCATACCCTTTCAAGTAGTTAATAAGCCATTTGGCACATAAGGTGAAGCCTTTCTTATGAATAATGATAGTTCTCAATGCTCATCAATCCTGAAGAGTATAATGGACATTCCATTAAATTCTATGAAATCCATGTTTCCCTTACGAGTTAACATAGAGAGAATTCCTAAGGAGTTTCTCAATATTGGCATGATACACCTATTTTAATAAGTACCAACCACAAGAGAGTAATAAACATGCTTAGTTGTGATGATTTTGGTATATATTTGGTAATGGTTAATTAGAGAAAAAGGCTTAATAACACACCTTTCCATTGTAATCCTTGCAATCGAAATCCACCATTGGTTGTTGAAAGTATTTGGGGAGGATTTAAAGGAAAAATGATTCTCAAGGAACTTTAAATTTATCAAGTTTAGATCCAAACCCATCTAGTATTAACAACTAGATTAGAGAGACACCACACCACACCACAGTGGGGTGGTGGGTGGGAAATAGTCATTTTCCATTAGATATTTGAAGTTAAGGCCAAGTGAAATGTCGCAATGCATTTGACTAGGTGGCTTGGTAAGAGGTGCTATTATCATGAGTGCTTTAAGAAACAAATTATTAGCAACGATAAGTCATTGTATCCAAGAAGTAAAGTAACTTTAATATTACATAGACTTGGACTCCTTTGTAATAGATAACCAAAGCTTAAATATAATCACTTAAAATGTTGATATTAATAAATAACCTTTATAAATTAAATTAAGTTTTTATTTATTAAAATTTCACTATTATATTAACAACAAAACATGCAAAAATAAAATTTCCACTATCAAAAAAAATCAAATCCTAACCAATAGAGTTTTCACTATACGAAAAAAGAAATAACTAAATCCTAAGTCCTTTAGTATGTAAACCAAGCTAATATAAACAAGTGTTGCATGGTAGCATAGTCCCTGCCAGGTTGGAATGGTAATAAATGCACTGCTACGACGGGACCGGGGACAGACACGCAGGAAGCAGCTTGAAGTACATGTGGTATCCATGCATAGGATGACTTGTGGCAGCATTTCACAGACCAAGCAAAAGACATTTGGCTTGTATATGACCCCCAAGGTTAAGATGCGAACGAGGCATGTTTTTCCTAGGGTGTGTATAGTTCAAACGTGGGACTTAGAAAATTTATGTCTTAATGACTTGCAATAAAGGTTCCTTGAAAAAAGGACCAGGAAAAATACACATTAAACATTCAAATATAATAAACACAATTTCCTAACATCCAACATAGTTGAAGGAATTTTTTTTTAGCATTTCCAAATTACTTTTCTTTGAAATTTATCAAAAATTAATAATTCCTTGCAACAAAGGTTCATGGAAAAGGGGACCAGGAATCACATACATTAAACATTAAAATATAATAAACACAATTTCCTGAAATCCAAAATAGTTGAAGGAAAAAACAATTATCATTCCCGAATTAGTTTTCTTTGAAATTTATCAAAAATTAATAGTGTTTGTTACATATTTTTGGAATCTGTTCCATATTTCTGGAAATTTAAATGCATTTTTCATATAGATTGGGATTGGGGCTCTTGCAGATCATAAAATAATTAAGTACAAGAAATAGGATTGTAGAAAGAAGAAGTGCGCGATGGTAGAGAGGAAGACCTGAAAAGAAGAAATTGGAAATTATGAGTGTTTGGTTAGAGATTTCTATTTAAAGAGGTAGAATAATTGTATTGATAAAGAAAACAAGATGTGATCAGTATAGAATTACTATGAAGCCGATGTGTTTTTGTTGTTGTCATTGACGACACTTGAATCGTGCCAACCGGTTGTTTCCCTCCGTCGATGACTTGTCCATTCTCCATTGGAACCGTTCTTCAATGTAGCTTCTCATGGTGGGCATGTTGATTTCATCCTGGATTTCTATGTCGAAAAACTCGTTTTCTAATTTCCTTAGATCCACAGAAATACTATGCAGAGCCTGTTCATTTTCTTCATTGTGTGTCGAATAGTCCACTAGCCAGTTCTCGACCTCATCTTCACCATATTCAAGGATGTCGTAAAACTTTTCTAAAGACATTCCCTTTAAAATATCAAGTTGTTCATCGAAGGCTTCTTTGGTCAACGACAAGGATTTGACGATTAAGTTTGGGTCTTGAACCTTGTTGGTACTTCTGGCTTAAGTCTATTTGGGTCAGGTTTCTGAATAATTCTTCTTTTTCTGATATGTCTTGTTCACATGATTCGACAATGAGTTGTGGGTTCTTAACTTTCTTTTTCCAGCATGCTTTTAATTGTTTGATCCACTTTGGGGAGGGGAGATCCTCTTGTCTTCTTTTCAGATCCGAGTTTTTGATGGCATGGTTGGAAAAATGGGTGACCATCTGTTCATAGAATCGTTCTTCATTTTTTAAATTCGTCTGCAAATGTCCGTGCAAATCATTTGCCCTCTTTCGAAAGGAAGCTATATTTTGTGATGTTTCCCAGGATTCAATAATTAGTTGCATTCTTTTCTTGATGTTCTTCTCTACAAAGGATCTACAAGATGTGAGGAGGTTGGAGGATCCTTTTAACTTGGCTGCAGGGGTAGCAATCATGGTTTTTGCTAAAGGACTGACAAACTCTGGGGTATCAATGAAAGCCTCCTCCAATTCCTTGACTCATTCGTTCATTCTGGCATTCTCTGCTTCAATTCCTCCAATGAAATCATCAAGAGAATCACCAATTACGTGGTGAAATCGAGAGATTTGGGACGACCACCTTTTCCTAAACTTAATCTTTGTATGAGAATTGCCTTTCTTATTTGTTACATCTCTCTTTTCAATGATTAAATTTTCAGATTGGCTATCAAAAAAAATGCTCTAGAATACGAAGGATTCATCTTCATCAAAAATTTTGGTCTCAGTTATTTCCATTGGGGAACTATGGTGCATCGCATCCGTGGATGGGTCAACTTTGTGCATGTTTTCAATTTCACTTTCAAGTTGCACGTGCTCACTTTCAATTTTGGGTTCTTTTGCTTGCCCTACAATGTTTTTTCTCTTCTTCATCAAGGAAAGCTTGTGAGAACTATCAATTTTTGTGTGAGGAGGGTTCTTATCTCCTCCTCCATTTGAAGATTTATGGGTTGCTTTCTTATTGGGGTGGGTCGTTGAAGCGATGCTCCATGATGTCGTGCTCTTGGGAGTGTTGGTAGGGGATTGAACACTCTTCTCACCAGATACTTTTCCATGTTATTTGTACAATTCAGTCACGCTTTGCAATGTCTCTACATCACAATCATCAGAAGCAGGAGTGTTTTCGTCACTGTCTCTGTCTTCAGTCAGGTGTCTATGGATAAAAGAGATGTTAAAGCCAACTTATATTAAATGTTCTCGAAAAATATCATTAGGGTCAAACCCTTTTATCCTTTCAGCATATGTTAGTTCAATTTCTTGAAATGGCTCACAAATTCCTCAATCTTGTTGACGTTTCTGCACACGAAGTCTCGTACTTTCCAGGGAAGAGGAATGAACTGTTTTTTTTCTTGTCATGGAAAAAATGCAACCAGTGGTTGTATTTCCTTGCTATTTCTGTAACAAACATATTGTTCATGATGTGGCATGGAAGGAAAGCATGATTTTACTTAGAGCCAAAGATCATTACTACATTGTAATTTTCCTTTTGTTCAAGTGTCCCCTTCCTGTCCAAAAACTTGGTTGCCTGGCCAAACATCTGGGGAGCATCCTTTCCTAACAATAAATCTTTGAAAATCGAGACAAACTCATTAAAAACCTCATAAAAACAATGGTATCCCTTGTTCCTCCACAAGGCCTGGTACCAGAATGTTACTAGGTCGACTTCATAGTTTATTCTCTTGGAAAGAGACAGTTTTGGAAACAGACAACAATGCACTATTGCGAAAATCAAGTAGGATGACATATAAAATTTATTCGATTCTTTGAATCGTGACAACTGAGAACATATTTCAATGGAAATTATCTTCCCCCAATCGAAATGAATTGTTCCTTTATTGTGAAGTACAAAATATAAATAACTATACGGGAAATGCTTGTCGTGGATCCCTGTCTCGTTATTCTTGTAAACAACCAAGCAATTTCCTGGAATGGATTTCTAAAGGAACTGACCTGCAACTTTGTGATATCTTCCGGAACTGTTGTTGGGTCTTCAAGGAACTCAGGTAAGAGGTCTAACCCGTTATCATGTTTTTCTAGGAACTGTTTGCATTCTTTTCCTCTAAAGGTCAATGTTGGATCTGGCAATCTTAACATATTGCGAAAGATTTGAGGTGACAAAGAAACAAGAGAATGGTCGCGTAGTGGAATAATTATTTGACTTGAAATATATTTTTCGGCACACCAAGAGACCACCTCCTTACAGTAAAAAATCTCAGGGACGCAGCCTACACGAGCGATTCCAGAGGTCCAAATCACTTTGTTCTGGGTAGAACATGATGAATAGTAAGAGTATGCCCTGGACCACTAGAATTTCTGGTCCTGATGTCCAAATATATTCACTGTATCTCCACAGAACTACTGTCGAGTTATTTCCATAAGTTTACAAGAATGTTTGTTTTCTCCAAACGATGTTTGAAATGAAGAGTTGGAAGGGATAATATAACCCTGTGCAAATCTTGGCCCAATGTGTCTGAATGAGAGATCTCCTCGAGACTTTTGCTCATTAATGACAATTTTGATGGTTGTTGCATGATGCAATGTTAGCATTAAATACTAGTAATTGCATACATAGAAATGTGAACATGGCGGATACAACAATGAGCAATTAAGGATTGAATATTTCCTGAACATGCCAACACGATGAACCTTGTTTGAGATGAACAATTGGAAGGGATAATATAACTCTAAGTAGATCTTGGTTTAATGTGTATTAATGGGAGATCTCCTCGAGCGTTTCGCTCATTAATGACAATGTTGACGGTTCCTGCATGGTGAGTTGTTAGCATGAAAGGTTACTAATTGCATATTAATAAAGAAGTATGAAGGTCGTGAGGCCAGGAAAGAGCAATTAAGGAGTGTCTAATTATCGAAAGCGGACAGGCGAGCTTCAAAATAGGGTTACAAGGTAAAACCATTGGAGGTGAGGGATCGAGGGTCAAATTGTATGTCTCATAATTTTTTTAGTGCAAAACTCATAACATGGAAGAGGGCATGATGGGACAGTCCATAGGGCAATTTGTATATCGAGGAAATCTGGGTAATGTTTGCAGGACACATAACAATGGAAGTGAAAACGAGAGACTGCCTATTCGAGAACTCGCAATCGTAAAAGTGTCTCAAGTATGGAATAGAGAAACAACTGGGCGGATTCATTTTCGCTAATATATTGAAACTTGTAATATATATCCCATTGTGTGGCAAGATATTTTATGCATGTCTCTGGGAAGAAAAGAGAAAATAAGAGAAGATAAATTAATTTAAATTCAAGGAGTCGAGCTTCATTTAAATTTCACTATCTCGTCGACGCTTTTGATTTTTAATGACGGTCTGTATGATTGTTGCATGATGAAATGTTAGCATTAAACCTTGGTTGGGCACAGTAAACAGTCACTAAGAATTGGGGATTTTGTGAACCCGCCAACCCGAGGAACTGCGAAAGATATTCTATGAAATGGGAAAGTACGGAAAGCAGTTGGACGGGATTCAAAATTAGGGTGACAATGGTTCCCCAAGAGACGTGAATTCCCAAGGGTCAAATTGTATGTCTCGGAACTTGAGTTCAAAATGTGTACCATGGAAGAGGAGATGATATGGGAGTCTGGCGGTCAATTTGTATATGGCATAAGTGTGGGAGATCTCCTCGAGGATTTTTCTCATTAAGAACATGTTTAAGGTTCATGCATGACGAAGTGATAGCATTAAATATTTCCAATTGCATATTCATAGAGAAGTAGGAAGGTGGTGGTGACAGGGAACAACAATTAAGGAATGTCTAATTATTGAAAGCGGTTGGTGACGCTTCGAAATAGGGCTACGAGATACAACCAACAGAGGTGAGGGCCCAAGGGTCAAATTGTATCTCTCGGGAGTGTTGACCATAGAACATGTAACACTGAAGAGGGCATGATGGTGCATTCCTATGGACAAATTTTATATCATGAAAATCTAGGTACTGTTTGCTAGTCGTGGAACATTGGAAACACAATCCTGAGCCTGCCAGTACGGGAACCCACAATCGAAAAAGTGTTTAAGTATGGAATAGGGAAACTATAAGCTAGACTTGATACACAGTAAATGTACAACATCATGGAGATACAAACAAATTGGGGATAATTATTTAAAGGAACGACGGACGTTTGGGCTCGTGATGGGGCATTCCAGCAGACAAATTGTATATCGTAGAACTTCGAGCACTGTTTGCATGTAGCGGAAGATTCGAAACACAATTTTGAGGTTGTCAATCTGGGAACCTGCAATCGAAAAAGTGTCCAAGTATGGAATAGGGAAACACTGGCCCGGACTTGTTTTTGCTAATATATTGAAATTTGTAATAGCTTTCCCATTACCTGGCAAGATCTTCTCTGCTTCTTTATGGACAATTTCTATAATAATGGTTAGTCCTTGAGGATTTTTCTTATTAATGATGATCTTTACAGTTGTTGCACGATGACGTCTTAGCATTAAACCTTTGGTGTTTTATATTTGGAAAGAAGTATGAGGATGGACGGAACAAGAAACAGTGACTAGGAATTGGAGATTTAGTGAACCCACCAATGCGAGGATCCAAAATAGGGTGACAAAGTATCCCCAGAAGGCGTGAGGCCCCGACAGTCAAATTTATCGCTCGGAACATTTGAATGCATAATGTGTAACATGGAAGAGGGGACGATGTCGGAGTCCGATAGTCAATTTGTATATGGTGGAGGTTCAGGTGCCAATTGTTTCATACCAGTGTGTATAGTTGTCACTAGTAAGACCATAATTAATGTATATTGGGAAGAGAATGAAGTTAGTGAGGATGGAAGGCAGCGACAGATACTTTGAAACATTTGTGAACCCTGGTAGAGTGAAGCTTACCAGTTCGAGGAATCTGTAGTGGAATTGTAGATCACAAAAGTTTTGAGTGCAGGATGTATATCACGGAACAAGAAGTAGGAGAGTTCAAAAGCACCAACCCGACAACCGCGACCATAAAATTGGCTAAGTATGGAAAGGAACAACGGTCGGTTAGATTCTTCATGTGAGGATATAGATGGAGATGAAGATATGTCATCCCACCAACCCTGGAACCCACGATCATCGAAAGGCGACTAAGTATATAACCAGAAAGAAATAATAAATAGGAAGAAGAAAAGGGAAGAAGGGATAAGTATCTCGCATAACAACATCTATTGTTCGTTTATTAATGCCAATCTTTTCGAACCCCTGGTGAGTTCCCACTAGTAAAAGAATAAATTGCAGATCATGGAAGTTCTTTGGGTGCAAGATGTATATGACGAAACATGGGACATAAGTGTTGGATATCGCAAACCTGAGACCCGGTGGTCAGATAATTGGCTAAGTATTGAAAGGGACCATGGTCGATTGGGCACATGGTGTGAAGATATAGGTAAAGATAAGCATCTGCCAATCCGCGAATCTAGGAGGTCGTGATCATAGAGATGTAACTAAATATAGAACCACAAAGGGATAATAGAGGGGAGAAAACACAGAAAATTTAAAGAGAAAGTGTTTATATTTATTCCAGTAGTATTCATATTAATATATATTAATAGATTATTTTAAGTCCAAACGTAAATCATCTTTCAATTTGCAGGATGTTGTTCGATTCACAAATTTCGTTGAAACCCATATGCAATAGAAAGAAAAAAGAAAAATAAATATAT
>JASDQU010104613.1:218564-250521 GCA_032191745.1 Picea mariana | reverse complement strand
TATTTTGGGAGTTACACTCTGTGGAAAATAGGGTTTGTGGCCAGTCCTGAAACTAGTCAAAATCAGGTGTTTTGGGTAAAAATGTCATAACTTCTTCATAACATATCCAAATTCCATCAGACCAAATGTGTTGGTCAGGGAATAGTCTGTAGTATTGTGTGTAATATTTTTAGATCATTTCATCAAATATTTTGTGCAGGGCACTCTCTACAAGGTAGCTCTCTAGAATAAGCCAGAATTTAGCAAGGTATGCCATTTTTTCTATAACTCCTTTTCTGAGAGGTTCCAAGTAGTTCCACTTGGAGAAATTGTATTAAACACATTGAAGAACATTGTGTAAAATTTTCAGATATTTATACATTACAGGTTCAAAGTTATGATTACTTCAAGTTAGGGTTGTTGACTAATCCAAAATGAGGCATGTGAGACTAAAGAAAATTTTGATGAAAATTCTAGTCTCTTGTTTTTAAAGTTAAGGAAGGTTTGCAGAAATGTGATCATATAAAATAGGTCTACTACAGAGCTACAAATCAGATTTGTATGATGAAATTGATGAGGGATTTTGGTTGTGGCACATGTTGAGTACATGGTTGAGACAAGTAGTTGATGAGTTGACACATACATGAAGTGTATAGTTGATGATGTTGGTACATATTGATGATTCATAGTTGATGAGTAATTGAAACATGATTGGAACACACTTGGTACATGGTTGGATGCCTTGTTTATGGTACAGGTTGATTACACGTTGGTGCATGGTTGATGCACTTGTTTATGGTACAGGTTGATTACAGGTTGATGCATGGTTGATGCATGGTTTAGATTTATTGGTACAGGTTTATAGCAGTATATCTCACAGTGATAGTGTGACAGTGGTTCCATCATTCTACCTCTACTTCAGGGTGGTAGGACGAGGCAAGGACAAGTGGTTGTAGCCACCTTCCGGTTGTAGCCGGAGAACTGTGGGGGTTGTAGCCTCCTTCTGGTTGTAGCCAGAGATTTGGGGAGTTGGAGCTTCCCTCAGGTTGTAGCCTGAGAAACTAGGGGGTTGGAGCCTCCTTCCAGTTGCAGCTGGAAAACAAAGGAAGTTGGTGCTTCCAATGAATGTAATTCTTCAAGACATATAAGAAAAAGCATTCTGTGGTTTTCTCCCGATTTGGGTTTCCACGTAAAACACTGGTGTACTCTGTATGTGTGTGATTGTTTATTTATTATTGCTCATTATTGGATAATAATTCTACATTGATATAACATTTAAAGAAATGGATTATAATTATGTTATTACTGATTCACCCCCCTTCTCAGTAATCCAACACTGAGAACAATGCCAAAATAAGGGGGAGGGCATGTAACACCACGGGTTTAGAACCCCCATTTTAAATAATGTATTGTTACAATGCTAAGAGGCCAAGGTGTCTAAACAATTATTAAAAGGCTAGTGTTCCCAAGACATGTAATGTTTTCTATCATTATCAATAATAAATACATGGTTTGATGCTGGATGGACAAGGAATAGAGTTATAGGGGGATATGATTCCACAAGAGAGGGGGATTGAGGGGATAAGTGTTTATTCCTATGTTAATTACCCTTTTTTCCTAAGGTAGGGGATCGGTTACGTGAGCTTCTTGGGGAAGGCCAGGAGGTTCTTGATTCCCCATGAAGTTACTTAAACCCACCTCTGGTCTGATGGGAGGGTTCAACTGATGCCTTATTCGATGATTTTTGATGCAGTTGCATCGTACAAATCCCAAATCACGTGACTAAGCCAAAGAAATAGCTGGACGCACGGAGGAAGAAAAAGAGCACGTTTTCATAAGAACCGTTTTGAATTTTGAACTTAAAAGGCATTAATGTAATAGTTAGGAAGATGGTGTACTTTGCATTTATATCTTGGAGGTTGTAAACAGATCTTGAGCGATTGCTCTCATCTGTAGAACATCAAGGCAATTAAGTCTATTAAATTTAAGAGTAGGTAGATTTAAATTAAATATAAATGCAAGGTGTGAGTAGGCTAGTCGAGACCTTAACCTTATAAACTAAGGTTGAAAGGTGAGGGATTGTTGTTGTAGAGGGTGCATAGAGTCGAAGAATTAAATACTTAGAAGTATTTGAAAGATTTCTACAAAGGAGTGCACGCAGGAGTCCTTTCCAGACTTGAGTTGCAATCGAAAGATCAGGTGGGTCAGCACCTTTGAAAGTACTCAAAGGGAGACGGAGATTGAAAACATCTCACAGAAGTTAAGTTCCAGTGGAAGAACACTGGTTCATTTTGCAGAAGTTGTCAAGGAGGGAACGAGCGGTTGAAATTCTCTTAGGAGAGCTCGCAAAGTCATGAGGAGCGTAGGATCCAGAAAAGCTGCAAGGTGTATAGGGGCAGGCGAACCCATCACTTTGGTATCAGGAATCAATGTGGACCATTGATCGTGATCTGTTGTGGGCCATTAGATCATTTTGGGGATCTGGATTTCATAAATCTGGAGTGTAAGCCAAGATCCATGGTCATTCTAACTCCCGAATCATGAAAGAATTGTTAAGGGAAAGATTTCAGAAGTCGGGATTTCGAAGTGTTAGGGGGACAGTATTCGGAGGCTTGTTCAAGTTGTGAAAGCCGGGAAGAGAGATAGGTGGCGAGAGTCCACATCAGAGATAGAAATCATTTGAGTGGATAGGTGGTGTGTCTTCATCAAATAGGCAGACTCAAACCTTGTTGACCGTTTCAGGGTTTTGGAGGTCAAAGGGTTGGGATCCTTGCATCCGGATTCGCGAAGTCACGAAGTCTGAAACCCCGATGAATTGAAAAGTCCATTGGGAAGCCAACCTTTGCTGAACGCATCGAAATTCATCATTTCAGGTTTCAAAGGTTGTAGAGACAGGAACTCTTGACAACGGGGATCGTAGAATCGCAAAACTGGAAGTCTCCGTTTGGCTAAGGGTGCGATCTTACTAAGATTGGGAGACTTGAGTGGTGCTTTGTGGTTGATCACATGGGGAATACTCATAAGGACCTATGGATACACCGCCGAGTGTGTGAGGGATTCCTTGTGGGGAAAACCAAAGAGTCAATCAGACTCAAGGGAAGATTTAGAACGATCCTGTGCGGACCTCGGCCTGAGGGTTCGGGGGTCTACGACACCAAGTGGTATCAAAGCATAGGAAAAGTTATTTACTTTTTGTAGCAGAGAAAAGAGGACCATTTTCAGCCATGTCGCTGAGAAGAAAAGATATACCAATGCCTGATCTAGCAGTGGAGAGGGAAATGCGTGAACTACATGCCAGGCTTGATGCCATGGAAACAACACAGAGGCGCACAATCAACGCTAGGGATATTAACGAGGCTGAAAGTGAAAATGAAGTTGGACACAAAGAAGAAGTTGTAGTCGAGGATGCTATGGATGAATTCCTGTTCAGGGCTATTGCAAGGATAGGTGCCAGAGAAAAGATGGAGAGTCCCATGTATGAGGGAAATTTGGATGTTGAAGAGCTTCTAGACTAGATTAGAGCTCTAGATAAATACTTCGACTATGAGGATTTTGAGGAAGATAAGAAGGACAAACATGTTGTCACCAGACTTAAAGGGCATGCATCACTATGGTGGGATGAACTACAGGCTGACAGACACTGCAAAGGCAAGCAGAAAATCAAAAGCTGGGATAGAATGGTTGTGAAGATGAAAGCCAAATTCATACCCAAGGACTATCAAATTACTCTATTTCAGAGGATGCAGAATTTGAGACAGAAGCTGATGTCAATGAAAGAATACATTGAAGAGTTCTACAAGATAAACATCAGAGCAAGTCATCGGGAAAGCGATGATGAAAAGGTTGTCAGGTACATGAATGGTCTGAGATATGACATCCAAGACAAGATGAGCATGATGACCCTTCAGAATGTGGAAGATGCTTATCAGATGGCTTTGAAAGTTGAAGAGACGCTGAGCCGAAAGCAAGGTCAAATAAGCCGAGGTAGAAGTCAAGACAGAGGAAAAACAATTTCCCAAGACAGAACTCATAAATCTAAAGAAGAGGGAAAGAAACCTCAAATTAAAACTGAGAGAGGAGGAAGCTCACAGAGAGGGCAGTATGCTGATAGAAATACTTTTCCTCGAGCTAGAGGAAGAGGAAGAGGCCAAGGAGGTGAAGTGAAATGTTTTGTCTGTGGGAAAAATGGGCATAAATCTTATGAGTGTCCAAACAGAAAGAAAGATGGTGGTGAAACTCACATTGCCAAAGCACAAGGACGGAATGTTGAGGCAGAAGATGCTGAGGGCGGAAGATCCTTAATGATGAGGAAATTTCTCTTAACACCAGAAAAGGAGGCAAAGAAGCCATCCCAAAGGAACAGTCTGTTTCGGACTGCTTGCAAAACCAAAGACAGGGTATGCAAAGTCATCGTGGACAGCGGTAGCATAGAAAATCTCGTTTCTACAGAGATGGTAGAAAAGTTGGAGCTAGAGATTATCGTACATCCAAGCCCATACAAAGTTTCGTGGCTACAAAAAGGACATCAGGTAAATGTCACTAAACAATGTTTAGTTGAATTTAAAATAGGGGGATATAAGGATGAAATATTATGTGATTTCATTCCCATGGATGTTTGTCATCTATTGCTGGGTAGACCATGGAAATATGACAGGAATGTGATTCATGATGGGAGGAAGAACACATACACCATGGACAAAAATGGGAGAATGCACATGTTGTTGCCGATTAAGGACAAAGAAGTAAAACCAGAGGTGAGCAACACTGTACTTCTCATGAGTGGGAAGGAACTTCTTAATGAGGTTAAGAAGCAGGAAGACACACAATTTGTTGTGGTCAGGAAGCCTAGAATTGTTTTGACCAGTACAAGAGTGGATGATTTACCATAGGAAATCCAGGAGTTGCTGGAAGAGTTCGTTGATATAGTAGTGGACGAACTACCTTGTTCGTTGTCACTGATCAGGAGTATAATCCATCACATTGATCTTATACCTGGAGCCATTTTACCAAACAAAGTAGCATACAGATTGACGCCGCAGGAGAATGAAGAAGTCAAGAGGCAGGTACAAGACTTAATGGACAAAGGATTGATTAGAGAAAGCTTGATTCCATGCGTTGTTCCAACAGTACTCAACCCAAAGAAAGACGGAGGCTGGAGAATGTGTACAGAATCAAGGGAAATCAATAAAATTACCATTAGATACAGATTTCCATTGCCAAGGATGGATGATTTGATGGATTGCTTGAGTGGAGCAAGATTTTTTTCAAAGATTGATTTGCAAAGCGGATATCATCAGATTCGCATGAGAGAAGGTGATGAATGGAAGACAACATTCCAGACGAATGAAGGGTTGTATGAATGGCTTGTCATGCCATTTGGTTTAACAAATTCACCCAATACTTTCATGAGGCTGATGAATGAAGTCCTGAAGGATTTCATTGGGAAATTCGTCATTGTATATCTTGATGATATATTAATTTTCAGCAAGACAGAAGCAGAGCACTTAAAGCATTTAGCCGCAGTGATGAAGAGATTACAGCAAGAGAAATTGCTGATTAATATGAAGAAATCATCATTTATGAGGACAGAACTCATTTATTTGGGTTTTGTTATCTCTGCAAATGAGTTGAAGATGGATCTCGAAAAGGTGAATGCAATTAAGAATTGGCCATCACCGAAAAGTGTGTTTGAAGTTCGAAGCTTCCATGGTTTGGCAAGTTTCTACAGGAAATTCATCCAAAATTTCAGTGGGATTAGCGCACCAATGATGGATACGGTGAAGAAAAGACGTAAATATTTTCACTAGACAGAGGAAGCAGAGAAGAGTTTCAACCTACTGAAGAAGAAGATCACTGAGAAGCCAATTATGGTTTTTCCAGATTTCAGTAAGACATTCTAGGTCAAGTGTGATGCAAGTGGATTTGCAATAGGAGCGGTCTTGAGCCAAGATGATAGATCGATCGCCTACATTAGTGAAAAACTAAATGAAGTGAAGGTTAAGTACTCCACATATGACAAGGAATTCTATGCAGTCATACAAGCGCTGAATAAATAGAGGCACTATTTGGTTCCCAAGGAGTTTGTTTTGTACAGTGATAATCATGCTTTACAATTTGTGACTCAACGGGAGAAGTTGAACCAAAAACATGCTAAATGGGTTGAATTCATGCAGAATTTCACTTTTGTAATCAAGCATATTTCTGGAACTTCTAACAAAGTTGTTGATTCTTTGAGCAGGAAATGTTTTCTTATGTAGGAAATCAGAGTCAAAACTTTGGGTTTTGATAACCTCAAAGAAATGCACAGGGATGATCCAGATTTTAAGGAAGCGTATGAGGCATCTGAGAATCTAATTCTCAAGGACAGAACCCAATGGATTGAATACATGATCTAAGATGGATTATTATTCAAGGGAAATTAGCTATGTATTCCAAAATGCTCCATGAGGGATAATTTTCTAAAAGAAAAACACAGTGGAGGATTGGTCGGACACTTCGGTCATGACAAGATGTTCTCAAAGTTGAATGGCTCATATTTTTGGCTAGGGATGAGGACAGATGTTAAGAAATTTGTGAACAGGTGCAGGATTTGTCAGCACACAAATGGGAAAAGGCAAAACACAGGGTTATACCAGCCATTACCCATACCTGAGAGGCCGTGGGATGCAGTGAGCATGGATTTTATATTGGAGCTACCAAGAACACAAAGAGGATATGATTCAATCTTTGTGGTAGTCGACATATTTTCAAAAATGGCACATTTTATACCATGCCAGAAAACTAGCGACGCAACTCATATTGTGAACCTGTTTTTCAAGGAAGTCGTCAGACTTCATGGCTTTCCAAGGAGTATTGTTTCTGATCGAGATACCAAATTCATTGGACATTTCTAGAGGAATTTATGGAAGAAGTTGGGGACAAGTTTTTCATTTAGCTCATCATATCATCCTCAAACGGATGGGCAGACAGAAGTTGTGAACAAGAGCTTAGGATATTTGCTAAGGATCCTAGTGACTGAACACCACAGTCAATGGGATCGTATTTTGCCACAGGCGGAATTTGCTTACAATGATTCACTCAACAGAAGCACAGGGCAGAGTCCATTCCAGATTGTATATGGAATGCAGCCAAGGGGAGTTTCTGAATTGAAAGATTCAGAACAAAATGAATTTAGGAGTGCTAGTGCAGAGAATTTTGCAGAAGCAATGAAGGAGCTTCACAGCTGAGTCAAGGAACGACTGCAGAATTCAAATCAAGAATACAAGTGCAGAGCAGATCGACACAGGTGATAACTTCAATTTGAAGTTGGTGATCTGATTCTTTCACATCTGAGGAAGGAGAGGTTCCCAAGAGGAACATATAACAAATTGAAGATGAAAAATATTGGACCATGCAAGGTCATAAGGAAATTTGGGACAAACGCATATGAGATTGAATTACCCGATGGGATCAGAATTTCATCGATATTCAATGTTGCGGATTTGTACCCTTATAGAGCTAAAGAAGTAGGAGTAGAGGATGAACAGACAGAAGTTCAATGAAAAAAAAAATTGCAAGTAGCTGAAAAGCCACAGATGGAAATCATAATTGACAAGCGGATTAGCAAAAAGACTAGAAGGAAGGAGTATTTTGAATACTTGGTCAAATGGAAGGGACATCCACTTGAAGATGCCAATTGGGAAGATGAAGGGGAAATTCAGAAGCATGGACAGACTGTGAAAGAGCTCATGAACATGAGTTCATGAAAGTTTTCAAGTAAGGGTGTATGATGCAGGAGCATCGTGCAAAGCCTAAAGCACGCGACTGAGCCAAAGAAATAGTTGGACGCATGGAGGAAGAAAAAGAGTACGTTTTCATAAGAACCATTTTGAATTTTGAACTTAAAAGGCATTAATGTAATAGTTAGGAAGATGGTGTACTTTGCATTTATATCTTGGAGGTTGTAAACAGATCTTGAGAGATTGTTCTCATCTGTAGAACATTAAGGCATTTAAGTCTGTTAAATGTAAGAGTAGGTAGATATGAATGTTAGATTAGATAGTTATAGAACATAGGAGGGAAAATAGATATAGACACCCTCACTCTTGTATCATTGTATCATTAACAGAAGCATAGAAGAGGAGAGTTGTAGCAGAGAGTTGAACAGAAGAATCCATGTATAGGAGCGTTGAATTAATATATGAAGCTTTGAATCAAATTTCATGGGGTTATGATGTTTTCTGTTTACACATGGTGAATGGTATGCTTACAGTTGTTTTATTCTCTCTGTTATGCATTTGCTTTAATACTGTGTTGAATGTATGATTTCATGTTAAATGTCTGAAGTCTAAGAGAGAGAGAGAGAATGAGTTTCAATTGTTTCTCTTCCTGAGTAAGAGAAGTTCCTGCAAGGAGTGCAGTGAAACGTCCGCAAGGTGTGCATTGACCAGAATTCTAAGTTTTATCTCAGAAAGCTCAGGAGAGATACTGTGGTTCTCATTCTAGCAGAAGTGTAGGTGGATCACAGAAGCTGTGCAAGGTGTGTGCAGGCTAGTCGAGATCTTAACCTTATCAACTAAGGTTGAAAGGTGAGGGATTGTTGTTGCAAAGGGTGCACAGAGAAGAATCAAATACTTAGAAGTATTTGAAATATTTTCGCAAAGGAGTGCACGCTGGAGTCCTTTCGAGACTTGAGTTACAAGTAAAAGCTCAGGAGGGTCAACACCTTTGAAAGTACTCAAAGGGAGACGGATATTGAAAAAGTCTCGTAGAAGTTAAGTTCTGGTGGAAGAACACGGGTTCATTTCACAGAAGCTCTCAAGGAGGGAACAAGCGGTTGAAATTCTCTTAGGAGAGCTCACAAAGTTGCGAGGACTGTAGGATCTAGAAAAGATGCAAGGTGTATAGGGGCAGACGAACCCATCACTTTGGTATCAAGAATCAATGTGGACCGTTGATCGTGATCTATTGTGAGCCGTCATATCATTTCAGGGATCCGGAGTTCGTAAGTCCAAAGTGTAAGCCAATATCCATGGTCATTATAACTCCCGAATCGCGAAAGAATTGTTAAGGGAAAGATTTCGGAAGTCAAGATTTCGAAGTGTTAGGGGGACGGTAGTCGGAGGCTTGTTCAAGTCCCGAAATCCGGGAAGAGAGACAGGTGGTGAGAGTCCACATAAGAGATAGAAATCATTTGAGTGGATAGGTGGCGTGTCTTCATCAAATAGGCAGATTCAAACCTTGTTGACCGTTTCGGGGTTTTGGAGGTCGAAGGGCTGGGAGCCTTGCATCCGGATTTGCGAAGTCGCGAAGTCCGAAACCTCGATGAAGTGAAAATTCCATTGGGAAGCCAACCATTGTTGAACGCATCGGAATTTAGCATTTCGGGTTTCAGAGGTTGTAGAGACAGAAACTCTCGACAACAAGGATCACAGAATTGTGAAACCTGAAGTCCTGGTTCGGCGAAGGGCGTGATCTTACTGAGATCGGGAGACTTGAGTGGTGCTTTGTGGTTGATCACACGGGGCATACTCATAAGGACCTGTGGATACATCCCCGAGTGTGTGAGGGATTCCCTATGGGGAAAACCAAAGAGTCAATCAGACTCAAGGGCAGATTTAGAATGATCCTACGCAGACCTCATCCTGAGGGTTCGGGGGTCTGCGGCACCAATTTTCCTGTATGTTCATTCATTTTTCCCTCATGCACTTTCATGCACTCACTTACCCATTCATTGATCCATCCTCATCCATGTCTTGGCTCGGGAAAGGAACTTCTAAGAATTAGCCACGGGATAGTTGGTTGTAATGGTCGTTGGTGCAATCCAGCCATAACCTGGGGCCTGCATGTCTAAGATGCATTGGCATGTGCCTTGTTTTGCTCAAAAATATGAGTCCTGAGAGTTCCAACATTGATATTCTGGACCAGCTGTGCTAGAAGCCCTAGAAAAAGGAGAAGGACTTCTTGAGGGACTGTGTGGAAAAGAAGGGTGGAGGTATGTTCTCTTGGGGTGGTACATGATGGGTGGAAGAGAGTTGGGTACTTGGATTGTTGTGGGTGTTGGGAAACCTATGAGAGCTTGAGAGATGACTAGTTTGGGAACCCAAGTACACTCTGGAACTATCCTTGTGGATTCATAGCCCTGGCTCGGGGGTGGCACTATTGTTGAGATTTGGAGCAGTGGTGTCTATGGTTGCGTGGAACATCCTTGGTCGATAGCCAGTTGGTGTCACCTTTTTATAAAGATAAGTGCTCTCTATTACGATATTATTATTTGTGTATGAATGCATTTCATTGTGTGTTTTAATTATCGTTTAACTAAATCTTAGATTGTGCATGTTTGTTGGATATTGTCGTGCATGTCACTAAATCTTGTATCTTATGCGTTCTTATTAATTAAAGAAGGTATCGGTAAGAGTACRAAGTACAAGGGTGGGCTTGAAGGTAGCATCCCCCRGCCTGTGGGTGGATGGGGATGTGTCTTTAAAATAAAATGTATAATATGATGATGATAAATATTTCCTTCATATGTTGTACTTATAACTTTTCTTGTTTCAATGACAAAGCATGTAGATGAGGGTGCTCAGAGAGGAKAGGAACTGACGAAAATCCAACCAATGGTTTTTACTACTCCTCCAGGTAAAAAACATAGTAATGATATTTTTACTAATGAAACGTTGCTATTAATAATACCTAACCATGTCCTTTTAATGCTTTTTTTTATTGTAGTGGATGCCCCTGTAGTGCATCAGTGTCCATGTCTTGCTACTAGAAGTAGTACAATGCTTGAGATGATCAATTTCCTTTCAACAACAGAAGAGGGCCCAATAGATGATGGTCGGGATCAAGACAAATGTGATGATGATTTACTTGTGAATTTTATCAAAAAGAAGAAACCGAAAAAGAGGTGATTGTACATATTTTTAGGACAAATTTTATTAATAAAAATTATTTACTGTACAATTTTTTGTTTTGCTAGTTTTTTGTGAACCATATATGTTATGTATGCATGTACCTTCTTTCTTTTGTTTACCTTTAATTCTTTTTTTTTCTAGTTTTTATGCACGATTCGGTATGGGGAATTGAGAGTGATGCAAGGGGGGGAGGGGTCAAACGAGCTTCCATATTCATGTGGTTGACCTTGTTTAGTAGAGAATAAATTATTTTTGAAACCAAGAAGAGCTCATTCATGAGGTATTATCCTTTAGTATTTCTAGAGCACCATACACATTTAATTATTATTCATCCATATAACATTTTATTCTCTTTGACAAATGAAATCTCATATATGTTTACTTATTCTTCAGTCATTTAATATTTTATTGTCTTTGAAAAATGCAGGTTTGAAGGGCGGTCACCTCTACGATCCAAAATGCATTTTCGACAAGGTATAAATTATTTGCTTCTCTTTCATCATGGAATGTTTCTTCATTTCCTTGAATACTTAAATTCAAAATTCAAAGACAGATAATGGTGGAAACAACTATTATTAATTTAATAATATTGTTTTTATAGATTATTGATTGTAAGTTGATGTGGCATATTATGTTCTCCCTTAACATTTTTTTTCCAAATGATCAATGTTCAAAAACACCTATTCAAAGGAATTAGCGATGTATAATGTTGGTTGGATTTAGAGATTGATTCAATGAACATTGAAAACAATATTGATAAATTGGATGGCACGAAAAACATTAGTTTCACCTGCATACTTACCCTTCAAAATCTCAACTACATACTTATGATTCATAGAAACATTATTAGAATAATATACGCAACAAATGTTTGGAGGGACATTTGAAAAGTTATGTGGAATATTGTATTAGTTTTTTTTTTTCAAATAAAAAACTCATTTTTTCAAATTTCACTAAAAGTGCTACATCGAAATATTGGAGCTTCAACACTGCATATCACTTCAATGGGCCCATTTTAATCTTTTGTGAGAATTAATACATAACCCTATACAAAAAAAATATGCCAACACATCATTAAGGACTGCCTCACAAAGGTATGTGAACATTCATGAAGTTAAGTGCACTTCATTAAGATACAACTAATTATCTTCAAGTCTTATTTGTTTGTGGTTTTTTCAGTTGTTTTTTGAGTTGCATTTAATCACTTGGGAGAGGAATGACACCTGAGAACATCTTATTGCTTCACATCAACACTGTTATACTTAAATTATGGTTCATGTTTCGCGTGATTTAGATCCTCATGAAGTCCATCTAATAAAATACAAGTAGCTCTTATGAATCGTGCTAGTTATAACCATTGAACTGGGGTGAAAAACAAGAAAATTTTACTTTATTGTTTCCACTATAACATAAATTTGATTGTGTCCACTAGGAGGTGTAGGAGTTCCCAGCGAAGGTCAATTATTATTGTCTCCTACAAAACCTATCGGAATAGAAAAAATGGAAACAAAAAGCAATAGTAGAAAACATCATAGCAACAATAATCACAGAATTCATAGCATTATTGATACCTTCTTGGTGCAACTTCCTTACTCTATTGCAATTCCATTTTCCTTTTGATTAGTATTTTTAGTCTATTTCAATTGATTGGATACATCACATCTTATTTCACTCATTGTATTCTTTAACTCATTTTTTAATACTTCGCACATATCAACTCACTAGTCTCCTACTTTCGACCACCCATATAAAAACTAAAGGGAGAGGATGGGTTCATATAAAGGCTCACTTCATACCTATGTTACCACTTTATTTGTCATCTTTGGTGAAAATTATTCACTAGATGACAAACCAGTAGAACTTGCAAAAATTTTCATTTAACATTGATATCCTCTTCCCACAATGTAGGATTATCAATGACCACCATTAGGGGGTCTTCCCTATATGTTGATTCTCTTCTATATTTTTACCCAAAATTTGATGAGTAAATAAAAATATTCTTTACCAAGAAAGGACTTGTGTAGATGGAATTTGTGGTTTCTACTGAATAGAGGTTTTGATAGTCTTTGGTTGAATTTTATGTGTGGTATATAGTATGCACTTTGTATATGTAGCTAGTACTTGAGGTGATCATAATAGGCATTTGAATCTACTTCTTTACAGTGCTAATTTCATCTTATTCAATGACTTTCCAGCTTGCCAATATCCTACCTAGACAGATCTTAGTTGTACATCACAATCTGGAAAATGATATTGATTTTCTTTATTGTTTTGCAAGAGTAATTTCCAACATTATATTTCATAAAGGTCGGTGGAAGAGGTTGCCAATATTAGTGTTTTTCAAACCTATAAGATAAAATTCAACTTGACCTCTTAATGATTTATCAATGAAAAATAAAATTGAAGTTAAGGGACAAATCTATAATGATATTTATGAAGTAGTTTATAGATCTATAATTGATGTTTATAAGTGAGTTTTAATAAATATTTTGACATGGTTGCAAAGGTAGACCAGTGTCTATTAATTATGTTGGGAGAATAGGGTCTTATTGACCTATTTAGAGTTGATGTTGTCATTGTATTTTCATAGCAGTAAGAAAGTATAACATCTTGGGTTCATACAACAAATTGAAGGAGCTCTATGAATTGTATGAACCATTGAATCTCTAAACTAGCAATGCATGAGGTGAAAGTTTTTATATCCATACAATGTATTGGACTCTTGCAATTGTTTGACAAAATGAGACTCATGGTATCATATGGCAGTTTTCACTCATGTTTTTTAGCTCTTGCCTGATCTTGTCATTCTCAACAATCATTTTAAATATTTCCTTGTAGACCCATGACTTGTATCCTGCAATCACAACATATTTATACTCAATATACTCTTGGTGACTCTTGAAATGATTGCAATGAATAATTGCAGTGACAAAAATGTTGATAGTTGTATATTGCATTTATGAAAAGATACTTGTAGACATAGTTTGAACCTCAATTACAATGAAATCTAATCCTATTTAACAATGGTTAATATGTGGAGATATGGCTTTATGGGGTATCCTTGTTGTTGTTCTTATGTTTCCAATACTACTTTCCATAACACCATGTGTTTCTTAATCAATTACTCGAATATTTTATGTATTCCTAAAGTGATGAATGAAGCTTCATGGAAATATATATTAAATCTTTCTTTGAACTTCTTGTTGACCTTCTATTGGAATATTTTATTCATTGCTTTGATTCTTCATTGTGAAATTTCAACTCCTTTTTTTTAAAAAATTGCTTTGTAGGACAAAAACATGATTGTTTTGAATTTTGACACTTGAAGATAGAGTGTGGTCATTTCGTTTTTTCATCTTGGTTTCATTCTCAATTTATATTTTAAATCTCAAGCCTTTGTTCATACAGTGTCTCCATCCAATAACCATATTTTGTCTATTAAATCCATATTCTTGGTGAGCATAATCATTTGGAGTTGGAATATTGAGTTGCATTGTCTCCTCTAGTAAACCCATTTGCTTGATTTCGACAATATGTGAATTTTAAGATGGATATGTATCCTAGATATCCTTATAGGTCATCGGGGCTTTTCATTCCTATAGGTGTATACTTTTTTTATTACACTGATTTATTCATGTCAAGGATGATTATTACACACAGGTTGACGATCCTTATTTTTGTTTCATTATCTTATGATGATGTTGTTGTGATATAATGGTTGGATGTTGTTACATGTGGGATATGAGTATAATTTGTTTCAGATGGTTTGATGGTGATTTATACAGTTTCTCCATTATGATGTAGCTCAATATGCATTTTGGATTATGCTTGGTTATATTTTTGCCTACAAGGTACAATCTAGTGATTGAGTGATGATTTGGTCGACAATGTTGTCATTGTTGTGGTTTGATGTAGACACCTTCATGGTACCCACCAACAAACAAGACAAAAAACAATAGTGGTCCATGCACATGTGAGTTACAATAAATACATGACATGAATGGAACCAAGGAAAGCAAGCTTGGTCTGAACCTTATGCTAAGCATTGGCTTTATTATTATAAATGGTTGAATATGTGATAATCCAAAGAATTTGATGCATGGTTATAAGGCACCTAAGTGTTATTACAACACACATACATAATCCACTATATCCCATGAAGCGATTTGAACAATTATAAGTGCCTAAAAATCAAATGAATAGTGTGTGCCACTTTTCCCTAGCACATTGATGGTTTAGGCTTTTTCATGGTAAATTTAAATATAATCTCAACCCTCTATTATGATCCAATGGTTGGAATTTTACATGGAATAAATCCATTGAATTTTTTCCCTAAAACAATTCTCATTTTCTCTTTCGAGGTATCCTCCTTGCAATCTTATGGAGGGAAAGTTTGCTTGAGTTTTGGGTACTGGAACTTTGTTGATACTCCACCATTCTCATGTTGTGTGGAGAGATAAAACCAATCATTGTTTATCCTTTAGGTTTACTAGTTGGAAGGTTTATTTACTTGCTTGAAATTGGTTCATTCGGCCATTGTCCCAACGTTGTTATGCATGGTTACAGGGGTTGATTTCGATTAATTAAAATCAACTTTAGTTTGTGGGGAATCTTGTGTTGGAAGATGTCAAATTATAGGAATGATGGTGCACCTAGTAGGCTCATCTATAACTCAAGAAAAGGGTACAACCTCTAAGCATACATAGGTAGGATTAAAATGGTTTCAAACTCCTTTGGTTACATGATTGCATGCTCTGTGTTAAAGTTGGGTGAATGTTTGTCTGTGTAGAGCTTTAAAAATGTATCCCATGATATTTCTCATCATGCTTCAACCCCATTTTTTTCTCTATGTTCAACATTTTTTACAATGGAAAATATGCATTAAAAGCTATGATTTGGCTTAGTAATTCCATTCTTTACACTTTGTTTATTCTCAACTATTATATGCTTATGAAATCTATCTATTCTTAGTACCATTGGGCTTACATGCTAGCATGTTTTTATATCCTATAGTTGAAGGATTTTAAACCTCCTCTTGCACTTATGCAAGTCCATGTATTTTCACTCGTCTTGACCATAACTGARACTGCATTTTACCTTCAAAATCGATCAAAATTCCTTTGCCTAGCTATAGAAAATTAATGTATTTAAAACCCCATTTTATTTTGTCATTAAAACTATTTGAGCRTGCCCATATCTCAACTTTTTCCTTGAACCTAGTTGGTATCATTTGGGGGTTTATTAATGGCTATAATGGTTGGTTGGATGGTATTTTGTTTAGTCCTTATTTTCCTAGTAGATTGTATGCCTTTACTATCATGGCAGAATTTTACTTAAATGGGCATGAAGTGTCGACAATGATGGGATTTATCACTCTTGATATTGATTTGTTTGATAAAAGAGGTTTTATATTTTTCATGTTGAATGGCCTAGGATTGTACTTCGCCTTTATTTTATTCACAAGAAATGAAGATTGCATCCAAGTTTGCTACCCTTTTTCAAATGCGTTGAAAAAACTGTTGCTATTAGTGCATTAATATTTCATAATTTAGCATAGATTTTAATTCCCAAGCATGCCAATGGTGGTATTTGTATTTTTTTTGTTTAAAACAAATATGGCTATGTAAAGAGACATTTCTAATCATATATAATCTCTCTTTCTCCTAGTTATTTCATGTTATCCCCTATCCTAGGGATAACTAAGGATATTATGTCTCGAGGCCCACAGGTCATAAACATGGAGTATCGAGAGCCAAATCGACTTGAGCATGGCCCTGGAGGGCCCATCCTCTTATTCTTCAGTGTCTCCACTTTTTCAGAAGTAGCATCATCCATCACATCGGCCTAGTCTTGCAACAGAAATGGGTCTTTCTCCATGAGGTAATGAGTCTGGTTACCATGGTATGTGTCACCCTAATTCTAAATTTTTTTGAATATGTGCATTTAATTATTTTTTCTTATAACGTGTTCTTGGACCTTATGCCTTTCCACTTGACCACAATTGGGGGTAATGAAAAGATTCCCCAGTAATTTTTTTCCCATAGGGTTTGATTTTCCACTAGGGGGGTTCACGAAAGTTCATCATCTGTTCCCACCATACTTACCACTTTCCATATTTTTCCTTCTTATCCATCCCATTACACTGGTTCAAGAATTGGGTTGGCCAAATATCTAAGGGTTGTACCTTACCTTGTGGGAAGAAGGGGCCAAAGGCTCAGAGGGTAAAAGTAGCTAGAAAAAGATAAAATCCAAAATAAGGAAACCTTGAAATGCTTCACCCAGTGATCCCCGAGAAAGGTATTAAAAGCTTCTCAGCAAGAAACAGAGGGACCCATAAAATATAAATAAATCAAGACCTAGTTGGAGGATAGGGGTTCTCATCGCGAGCCAACCTATTAGTTCCATGGGCATGTAGCGGTATGACACTACTAATAGCTGGTCACCACGCTAGGGTAGTGTATTTTGGTGGCATATCCAAGAGAAAGGGGGTCTCATTATGAGACAACCTTCTCATTTCTGAGAAAATGCATGTGGGTAACATTGCCACCATTGGTCACCACGCTAGAGCAGTGTCCCCCAATTGATCTCTTGAAAGAAAAAGCAATAATAATAAAATATAAAAGGCATTATGGGCTTGGAAACATTTGCATCCATGACAAGGTGCATCTCACCCTCTTTAGAAGCACCCACATGTAAGCCATACATTTCCCTGCTATCACTACACCCATTTCTCAAACATCCCTTACCACCTCATCCACTCACATGACCTGGATTTGAATTCACCCAAGAACATCCCACATCCAATGAGCACTGGCCCAATAGGAGGTCCTAGCATCCCCTCCAAACTTGACCTGTAGAATAGAATAACATCTTTGAGCACGTGTCTGGGTAAAAGGGGTTTCATGCACATGTTTAGATAACTTGATGATTAGATTTGATTGACATTGCTATGATCCATGTGACTTATGAGCCCATGGAGGGATTATTTTTTTATGTTGCAGGGCCACACCCAATGGACAGGTACATATGGGGAGATGATTATTTCGGACCTCCATAAGGATAAAATCCCACATGATGGATGATGAGACCCCAGCCAGGGGCAGAGACAGATCAGAGGATTGCACCAAAGAGAGAGGATGATGTTTCACTAGGGACAACCTAGCAAGCCTAGACCCAGGGGGGTTGTGCCCTTTTCACCATGATGTAGGCCTTGGAAGTCCCATGATTTCACCCATGTCACCCATGATGTCTCTTAGAGTTTTGGATGTTTTGGAGGCAGTTGTGTGCCAAGTGGCACGTGTGGCAGGATCCTGAGGCCCAAAGAGGCCTAACATTTTTCTCCAGGAGGCCAACGTTTCCCAAAAAGGGCCTAATGTCACCCTAAAAGGGCATGAAGTCACCTTTTCATCTTGTTTTAGGTTTTAATTATGACATTTAATGTGAAAACTAGATATTATGTGTAATAGGCCATGTCGGCCTTTTTGACCTAATTTTGGTCATTAGTATTGTATAAATAAGGGTTTACACCCTTGTATTTTTCATCATATTTCACTCACAATTGCAAGGAATGAAATTTTTTCCCTCCTTAGGGTTTCTTGGCTAAAATTTTAGGCGCACTTGTTGAAGAAGGCTAAATCTTGGAGTATTTTGACAAGTTTCTTGGTGGAAGTGTTCAACTAGGATTTTTTTCTTGATTATTCTTGATGAATGTAAGTGATATTTATGAAATTCTTCTTAATTGAATGGTTATAGTTTATTTCTGTTTCATTTACATTTAATATTATGAAATTTCTTGACTAAACCCTGGGAAGACTAGCACATGTTATTGTCCTAGCTTCAAAATCCTTCACCTACTAAATCTTGTGAAAATGCCATTTTTCTTGAAGCATGTGCTAAGGCCTTGTCATTGCAACACCTTAAGTATCCATTGCTTCATCTTAGCCGATTTTTTTCTTCATCTTTGAGTTAATGAGGGAGGAAATTCTACTAATTCATAGGGTTACCTACACCTTAGTAGCATAGAGTTGGAACTTATATATTGGTGGTTTGACTAGAGTAATGTTTTCCTCCCAACCTAGTAACCGTTGGAAACACAGCAGGTTCATCGGTACATTGTCGATAGTTCGAAAGACTCTTAATGATCTTATGACAAAAGTTCGTCAATGGTACAATGCACATACGATGAAACTTGGTCGATGGTACGATGCACATATGACAACAATGGTTTTGGAAATTGGACATTGATTGCAATCCATGTTTTTCGTAAGTTAGTCAATCTTACGACAGACTAGTGACGAAAACATGTTGGATTTGGGATGAAGTGTGGTTGATGATACGACAGAATGACGACAGTAATTGGTTAATGTATGAAGAACCTAAAACGATAATGGTTTTGGACATTGGTCAAATGTGAGGCATGTTCATCGTAAGTTAGTCACTCTTATGACACACAAGTGATGAGAACAAACTAGATTTGGGACGTACATCAGTCGATGGTGTGATGGAGGTTTGTGTCTATATTTTGATGAAATGGGTATCATCGTACTTGAGACGAAGGTTACATGATGAAAAATGGGTTGTGTATCTTTCATCGTACTTGAGACATTGTGGTGGAAAACCTATGTCGATAAATTGTTAGAAAATGGGCCCAATGTAGTAGTTTCTTATTTGTCTAAAATTGGTTAATTATCCTTGCTAGGGTTAGAACCCTAAATCCCTAAAGTGTTATCACTTTAGGATTTTATCCCTAAATAATTGATCTTTAACCTAGTTGAAGCTACAAGAAAGGAGAAACGATTTCTAGGGCCCAAACGTGCTTGCACCCTAGATGTCCTTCAAATCAAGATCTAAAACCTAAGGCCCAAATGTTCTTTCACCTTAGGTTTTAGATCCTACCTCTTAGTTTCAAGTATATCAAGCTTCACGCTTGGTTTCATTTGAGACTCCATAACCCTATAAAGGCATTAATCTTAAAGTGACTCTTGTGGTGAATTTATTGATAAAACCTCTCTCTCAAAAAATCTCAAGCATCCTACTAACTACACTAACTCTAACCCTAACAAACTCACTATATTTCTTGATGTTTTTATAAATGTTTGTTACAGCCATCTAAAATCACATTAAATTGTTTCATACACTCATATAAAGGTGGCTTAACTCACTCGTAAATTTCCTCTAACAATTGGATGATATTATATTGGTTATATGCTTACTTTACATGGTCAATTGTGGCATTTATGAGCACTAATTATTATTGATGTTACAAATTACCTATTTTTGTTATAAGGTTGGTTTACTATTGCAATTTGAAACAACCATCGAAATCTAACTTGTCTAGTGTTTAAAAGAGGTCTTTATTGAATACTTTAGCTTGGAAGTGATGTGTGTGTGTGTGTGTGTGTGTGTGTGTGTGTGTGTGTGTGTGTGTGTGTGTGTGTGTGTGTGTGTGTGTGTAGAGAGAGAGAGAGAGATGATGATGATGACGATGATGATGATTAACGTCCACTAATACCAATTGTTCTATCGGACCTTAAGAAGGAAAGATATTAATTTGATTTCTTTACAACTATATTTCTATTCTCAAAAAGAATTGAGAAAAGCGTTACAAGATCACCATAGTTTTGATGACTTAGGAGGTTAGGAAGAACTGTATTGTGGAAAATATTTTTAAATTGGGATCTAATTTGGGTATAGGCAGGGAAATCTAAGAGGAAGTGTTTTTCATCTTCAATCCTCTTAGTGTCGCAAAAATGGCATAATTTTTCATCCCATAGTGTTTTGGGAATTGTCCAATGCCCAGTTTAATTGTGTAGCTCATAAGAGTTTGTTCTTATTTTAGCAATGTTGATTTTCTTCTTTGTACTTCTCCAAACTGAGAGGTACTTTTGATATTCTAAATTAGGGTTGACCACTTCTTTGTAGTATCTTAATTTTCTTTTATCCTCTAATTCTTTATCACACCACATATTCTCCTTAAATTTAGAAGTGATAATATATATATTATTATCATTATTTTGCATGATGTCTTCATGTAGTCCCCAATGATTTAGCCAAGATTTGGAATCTTTATGCCATCCCCGCTTGAGCCTCTAGTGGTTTTGGCTAGAGTTTGAAGCAATTTTGGGAAGCCTCTTGTCGTCCATGTTATTTATCTTGTTCTTGTAAGTTACGTATCTAATCATAGAAATTCTTTCAATGGGGGGAATTCTTGCTTCTATGAGGATAGGATAGAGTGTATTCCCCTTGATTTTGAGATTATGAGTTATAAAATTCTTTTGGATCTATTCTATCTTTCTCTAGGAATCTCTAGAGATACTGAAACCCCAAACTTCACACCGATATAAGATAACCAGAGTGACCAGAGTGTGAAAGAAAAGTTTTTTTTAATCCCAAATCCAAAGTTGCAATATTATGGATATAATATGTAAATATGTCTAGTTGAGTTAACTAGTCTACCAGTCTTCAGTTAACTGACTAAAATAGAGTGAAGTGAGGAGGAGATCAGGGAATCATGAGTAATGAGATAGTCTAATGATGATGCCAAGGACAATGTGCATTAGCTGGTGATGATCCCAATATTGCAGGTGATAATCCCAATGTAGCATCTAGAGTCCACTCAACTGATCAAACTGAAGAGAATATTATCCCTAGAGGAATATTCTTCCTAAAATATAGGAAACTAAATAATGACTAATAAAAATAGGAAAAATCAATCCTAGGTGTGTGTGAACTAACTCCAACAACCCCCTTGAACATCACTATGGTGGAAATAAAGAATGGGTCCCGACAACGAAGCCATGTTAGGTACCCAAATACAAAATATACATTGAAATAAAGCTAGGAAAGAGGGAAAACCTCATGGGAAAAACCCCCCTTCAAAGTACAATGTATGTAAAAAGAAGAACTCATAGTTGTTAGGCAATTGTTTCCTTCACTCCAAGACAACTACACAGATAATGAAACTTCTTCTCAGTGAAGGTCTTGGTGAATATGTCTACAGTCTGTTATGTTGAAGGAAAAAACTATAGGTCAATGATCCCCTCGTGTACTAAGTCCTTGTTGTAGTGCATGTAGATCTCGATGTCCTCCGGCCACTACCTTTGAACTGGATCTCTACAGAAATTCAAAGTGCTTTGGTTGTCACACCAGATGACGATTAGCTGATGAAAATGAATGCCCAACTCGGTGAGAAAATTGTGTAGCCACATAGACTGAATGGTTATGTTAACTACCCCTCTGTACTCTGCCTCGACTGAAGATAGAGCAGTAGCATCTTGCTTCTTTCTCGACCAACAGATAGACTCAGAACCAAAACTAAGTGAGTAACCATATGTGGACTTGTGATCAATGCTATCACCAACCCAGTCAGAATCAATGAACCCGATGAGGTCCAATGTAGATTCAGCTGAATATTGAATCCCAAAGGTGATGGTTCACTGTACGTATCGAAGGATACAAATTGCATCCTTCCAATGTAGCTCATGTGGCTCATGCATGAACTTGGATACTATGCCAACTTCTTGGGAAAAGTTTTTTCTGGAGTGGGTGAGATACAACAAGATCCCCACTAGTTGTATGTACATTGTGTTTTCAACTAGTGGAGTGTCTTCGTCATCCTCAATTCTGACTCCTAATAGGCAAGGAGTCGAAGAAGACTTGTATTTTATCATGTGAAATCTCTCAATGAGATCTCATGCATACTTGGCCTGAGACAATTTGATGCCTGATGCATCCTGACTGATATCGAGTCCAAGGAAGAAGTGTAGCAGACCCATGTCCGTCACCAAGAACCTATCATGCAGAATCCTCTTGACTACAACAATCGGTGATCAGAAAATCATCAAGATACTAAACTAGGAGTAGAAGTGAGTCAATTTTCATGAGAATGTAAACATTCAAGTCTGACTTACAATGTACAAAGTTCTGTGATAGCAGGTAGGATTCCATCTTGGCATACCATGCCCTACGAGCCTAATTGAGGCCATAAAGATACTTCTTCAATCGACAGACCAAAGATGAATCATGCATAAATCCTTGGGGTTGCTCTATATAGATATCCTCAGAGAGATCTTCGTGAAGAAATGCATTATTCATGTCCATCTGATGAATTTCCCATCCTTTGGTTTCCACAATGGAAAGTGCCAAACATATGGAATCTAAATTCACTACTAGAGCAAAGGTCTTGTCATAGTCAATTCCTTGCACCTGTTGAACAGGGATGATTTTCGGGGCTAAATTTCGCTCATGGGCTAATTTTCCATGGTTTTTCCAAAAATGAGATTCGCTATTTTATAAATGATTCGCCCAAATTCTATAGGATAAAATTATTTTACCTTAAAAATCGCCAAAATTTTATAAAAACTATATAAAATCCTTAGAAAATTGGATATTTTAAAAAAAATATCGCCAATCATTTATAGTTGGCATATGAAGAATTTTTAAGATTCGCCAAGGTTTCTACATTTTAAAATAAATTTCCATCCTTAAAATCATCCCTACTGTTGAAAGCCTTTGGAAACTAGCCTGGATTTGTATCGGCTAATATGTCCATCTATTGCGCTCTTGGTCTTGTAGACCCATATGCACCTGACAGGTTTTCTTCCTGAAGGAAGGGGAACCAGATCCCAAGTCTGGTTCTCTAGGAGGGAGTTGTACTCCACCTGCATGGCAGATTCCCAAAAGGGATTTCCAGCAGCCTATACATAAGACTATGGATTTGAAGACTGAACCAAGAAAAGATGCTTGGGTGGAAATGGTTCAATGGAAGTGAGTGCAAGAGGAGGCTCCTCAAAATTAGATTGAGTCCTCCTAGTATCAGTTGGATCCCCAACAAGATCCCATGCATCCTGAAGAGTAGTTTGATCCCACTTGGGCCTCGGATCTACCTCTACATCTACATCTGCATGCACTGACTCTGCATCTAATTGTACTAACTCTGTATCTATATCATTTGAATCCTCTGAATCGAAACTCTCATATGAAGAATATTTGACATGTGCATGTTCATCACCTCTCACAAGTGGAAGAAAAAAGGTGTTTGCATGTGGCTATTGAGGTACATGAGAGAGACTTTCCTAGAATTGGACACTTCACTCAATGATGAGCCAATTGATGAAAGATCAATAAGTTTTATCCCTTCACACTGTCAAGGTATCAAACAAAGATACACTATGTGCTCTGTGGATCAAGTTCCTTCCTCTTTTCAAAGGGAATATGGGCCCATGCACATGAACAGAAAATACGAAAGTGGGTCACTTTCAGTTTGAGGTTGCCCCAAGCCTCGTAGGGCGTACTATCCTTGACAGATCTATGGGGATATATATTTTGGATGTATTTTTCACAATTAAGTTCTTCAGCCCATAATATCTGTGGAAGTGACTTTTCATGTAACATGCAAGATGCCATCTTTTTTAGAGATCTATTTTTTTTCTCAGAAACTCTATTTTGTTGTGAAGTATAGGGAACCGTGTGATGCAACTAAATCCATGCCTCATGAAAATGATTTTGGATCTCACAGTTGACATACTCTCCCCCGTTATCACTTTGGAGGATTTTGATTTTCTTTCCTAATTGTGTCTCTACAAGGGCTTTGAAATCTTTGAAGTGTTGAAAGACCTCTGATTTTTGCCTGAGAAAGAAAATCCATGTGAAGCATGAGAAATCATCAACAAAAATGAGCACATAACTTTCTTTTTTTATTCATGGATGTGGAAAAGGGACCATGAGGTCACTATGGATCATATCTAAAGGAGAGGAAGCTCTCTGAGACTTTCCTTTGTCGAATTTCTCTTGAGGGTGTTTTCCAAGAACACATCCCTCACAAATTCCTTTGGAGAAGTGGATGTCAGGTAGACCATCATCCATTATCTACTTTCTAATTTGTTGCATATACATGAAATTTAAGTTCCCAAAACTTTCATTCCATATCCTACTTCTTTCATCAGCATGGGTAAGCAGTAATGCAGAATCTAGTTCAATAAATTCAAAAAATGTGTAGAGTCTAGATTGATGACTTACCTCACAGGTAGCAACCCTGGAATTGGTTTGCATGTCATAGATATCCACTACATCGGGTGTGAATATGACTCTCTTTCCAGTGTCAGAGTTATTCATCTAATACATAGAGAGAAGATTGACGAAAAGTTTGGGAATGTGCAGCACATTCTCGAAGCTTTTGTTTGTCAGTTCAATCCTTGCTTTGTCGATGACCTCGACTAGAGAGTTGTACCCCATCAGAATAGGAGGAACTGTGCATGCATCCAATGAATAATATGCCTCTTTTGTGGCATCCATGTGGTGTGTTGTTCTTGAATCTACGATCCAAGCATCGAGAGAGGAGTTGATGGCAATCAAAGAATGGCTAGAATTTCCTTTCTTGGTATTATGATCTTCGGGCTTCTTCTTCTTGGCATCCTCGGGAATGTGATCTCCAAGGTTGTTTTTCTAAAGTATTTGGGTCATTAGATCTATCCTTTTCTTCATACATGTGGATTTTGTATGGAATCCTTTATGGAAGTAAGAGCATTTCTCCCCTTTTCTTCCCTTTACACCTTTGGATCTGGAGGCATCATTGAAGGCTTTTGAGTACCCTTCCTTCTTTGAATTTGTATGTGATTTCCTTTTGTATTTATCTTTATATTTCTGATATTGATGACCACTACCATCTTTCACAGTGAGTGCATGCGCCTTTGGGCCTTTGATTTTTTCCATGTTGATGAGCTTGCTCTGCTCTTATGTAAGAGACTCGATAAAATCCTCAAGAGAGGGCATCTTCTAGGTATATCTAGATGCAAATCTAACTTAATGAAATGTGGATACAAACAATGAGTATTCTAGACCAATTTTGGAGAGAATGGTGAGAACCATTTGTTTCTCCTCCTTATATTTATCAACCCCGCAAGCCTTGAGTTGTGATAGAAAATCCTTATACTTAGTAAAAAAATATCAGATATTGTCGAATATTTGTGGATCCAATGTGAGCAATTCCACCTTGATCGTGTATCCCCTCATCTCATCTTGTTTTCCAAAAATCCCTTCCATTGTGGCCCAAGCTTCATTGGGGGTTTTACAGGAGGATATGTGAAAGAGAAGTTCAGGAGAAATGAGACTGCATATTGTTCCAAACGCTCCATCCATTCGATTTAGATAATTGGATTTTTCTAAGGTTGTTTTGGTTCTAGCTTTGTGTTCATGGTTAACCTATACAATCCTCTTCTTCAAAGATGCATTATCATCTTCTCCTTCCATGAAAATAAGTTGTAAGGTGTAAGAATGAATTCTTTTGAAAAAACCATTTTTCCGTTGTCTTCAATCTTTGGTACCTGCAAAAATAGTTTGGTTTGTCTTTTCCCTAGCATTTCATCAACTTTGATACCATGTAAATGTGTTGAACCTGCATAGAATATATCTAGCTGGGAATTGACATACACAGTTGTAGAGAAAATAGAAGAAAAGAGAAGCAAGAGAGAAAGAATGAAAGAATTCTCATTAACAAATGAACTAATGATAATTTTCATAGGATATACTCTGTATAACTCAACCAATGTGCACTGGAGGAGAATCCAATGCACCATAGTGGTGGTATAGAGTGATATGGACACACACCAGCAGTTACGAGAGTAAACTACCACCTAGTCTAGTCTCTTGGGTAGTTACGGGAGTGAACTGCCACCTAGCTGAGTTAACTAGTCTACCTGTCTTTAGTTAACTAACTGAAATAGAGTGAAGTGAGGAGGATATCAAGGAATCATGATTAATGTGCTAGTATGGTGATGATACAAAGGAAAATGCGCACTAGTTGGTGATGATCCCAATGTTGCATGGTGATAATCCCAACGTAGCATCTAGACTCCACTCAACTAATCAAACTGAAGTGAAAACTAAAGAGAATATTCTCCCTAGAGGAATATTATTCCTAAAATATAGGAAACTAAATAATGACTAATAAACATAGGAAAAACCTTAGGAAAAATAAATCCTAGGTGTGTTTGAAGTAACTCCAACATAATATAATATGTAGAACAAAAATATTGAGCAAGAAATAACGAAACAAAAATGATATATCCATAACAATATCAAAATAATAGCATAATAACACCAGAAAGAGAACCTTTATTAATGATAAAAATGTTCACTTGCCTCTTCGAGGGGGAAACCTCCAACATAGAAAATATATATTACAATAATATCCAATAAAAAATTCACCCATGCCTCCTACACTTATTTATATTAATTCTACCTTCTAAGGAAACTTCTAGAGGAAGACATTTCTAGAAGTGGAAGCTTCTATTAGGTCTTCTTACATTGACTTATCCTGATTTATCTATTAGGCCTTATTAACTAATGTCATCCTTTATTACATAGAGAACATATCCTACTAGCTAATGACCCATGGAGAGGGGTTAGAATTGGATCCTAACATGCCCTCTCCCTTCAAAAGAAGTCTTTTCCTCAAAGTTGTAGGTGTGGAAACTGTTGAAGTATGGTTGTTGGTTCCTAGGTCACATCATCTAGAAATGTGTCCTTCCACTTGATCAACACTTTCTTGATGGTTCGGCCATGAAGTCAACATTCCCAGTTTGTGAGGATTGATTCAGGTTGGAACCACAGGGAGCCCTCTTCATATAATTCTGGCAGGATGGTTTGAACTCAGCAATTCTGTCCCACCACTTTCTTCAGACAAGAAACATGAAACACTGGGTGGATTTTGGAAGTAGCCAGAAGAGACAATTTGTAAGCTACAAAGGCAATACACTTGATGATATGGTAGGGCCCATAAAACTTGGGTGCTAACTTATGATTTCCTTGATCTTTGAGGGATGTTTTCTTGTAAGGTTGGAGCCAGAGAAACACCTTATTCCCTTCCTAAAAAACCCTTTTAGAATGATGCTAGTCATCTTGTTGCTTCATGTAATTTTGGGACATGTGGAGGTTATACTTCAGATTTGTGATGGTGGATGTGCAACCTTGAAACATGGTATCAATAGATTGAACCTTAGATGTTCCTGGAAGATAGGTAGTGATTGTCGGAAGTCGTTAGCCATATACTACTTCATATGGGGTCATTTTAGTGGTCGTGTGATAGGAATTATTGTACCACCATTCTTCCAAGGGAAGCCATTACACCCACTGGTGTTTTTTGTCGAAATAAAAACATCATAAATAGGTTTCCAAACATTTTGTGACCACTTATGTTTGGCCATCATACTGGGGGTGATAGGTTGTGCTCATGTTTAGTTAGGTGCCTTGCAATTTAAACAACTCTTTCCAAAAGGTGCTAGTGAAAGTGGGGTCACGATCAGAGACAATAGAGGTTGGCATGCCATGTAACTTAAAAATATGATCAAGGAAAACTTGTGCAACGAGTGTCTCTGTAAGGGTGAGGTAAATCACAAAAATGATCATACTTGGATATGCGATCAACCATCACCATGATGACCGATTTATTCCCAACTTTAGGAAGGGCCACTATAAAATCCATGGAGATGTTTGTCCACATTGAAGATGGACTAGGTAGGGGTTGTAGAATTCCCAATGGCTTGAAAATTTCACCTTTATTATGTTGGAACAACTCACATTCAATGAAAAATTTAAGTATATCCTTCTTCATGCCTTCCCAAAAAAAATAACGACGGACACAAGCATATGTCTTTTGGAATCCTAAGTGACCTGCAATGGTTGATGAGTGTAGCTCTATTAAGAGTTGCAGCTTGAGTGCTAAATAAGTTCATATAAACAAGTGATCCTTTTATCGAAGAGTATTGTCCTACCAAGTGTAGCTAATGGGAGGATTAGGGTCCTCCTGAAGACATTGAATTATCCTGGATATAGTTGGGTGTGTGAGCCACTCCTAGAATACATCCTTAGTCAAATCAGGGACTGGAAAGGATAAGGAAAATAGGGCTCCATCCTTCTCATGATGTCATGACAATTCATCAACCACTATATTTTCTTTTCCTTTTTATATATGATTTCATAGTCATAACCCAACATTTTATTCATCCACTTCTTTTGTTCTGTGGAGGATAACCTCTGCTCCAAAAAATACTTCAGACTATGGTGATCTGTTTTGATTTTAAAATGACATCCCAAAAGGTAGGGCCTCCATGTGTGCACCAAATGTAGAATGGACAACATTTCCTTTTCATAAGTGGATCTACCCAAGTTGTGGCCACTCAATTCTTGGATAGTAAAGGCTAGAGGTCAACCCTCTTGGGTGAGGACTGCGCCTATACTAGTTCCCGAAGCATCTGATTCCACCACAAATTTTTTGTTGAAGTCAAGAATTGCTAAGATAGGAGTAGTGCACATGGCTCTCTTTAACTCAATGAAGTCTTTCTCCACCTCAAGTTTCCAATGAAATGCATTCTTCTTGAGAAGGTCATTCAAGGGCTTAGAAATTTTTCCATAATGGTGGACAAATTTCTGGTAATAGCCTATGAGACCAAGAAAAATTCATAGGGGCTTTAAGTTCATGGTTTGCGACCACTCCTGCATAGCTTGTATCTTTTTGGGGTCCACTTTGATGTCGCCATGACTCACAATGTGTCCCAAGTACTCAAATTCACTGGATCTAAAGGAAAATTTGGTGTTTTTTACAAATAATTGGTTGTCCTATAGCAAGTGAAGAAATATTTCCACATGAAGAAGGTGGCTATCCCAGGTGCGGCTGTAAATGAGGATGTCATCAAAGAAAACCATGACAAACTGTCAAAGGTAAGGTTTCAACAGTTTATTGATAAGACTTTGGAAGGTGGATGGAGCAATGCATAGGCCAAAAGGCATGACCAAGAATTCATAATTCCCTACATGAGTTCTAAAAGCAGTCTTTCCAATATCTTCTTCCTTCATATGAATCTAGTGATAGCCGGAGCGAAGGACCAATTTGGTGAAGACACAGACCCCTTGGAGTTCATCCAACAGATCATCAATGACCAGAATGGGAAACTTATCTTTGATGGTTAGTTTATTTAGGGCCCGAAAATCAGGACACATGTGCCAAGTACCTTCTTTATTTAAGACCATCACTACTGGTGAAGAATATGGGCTTGTACTATGGTGAATTACACCCTCCTCGAGTAATTCTTGTAACATATTTTTGATTTCATTTTTTTTAGCAAATGGATATCTGTACAGTCTTAAATTGGGGGGTTGACTTCCTGGAAGGAGATAGATGCTATGATAATTCTCACCTCGAAAGGGAGGTAAGGCAGTGGGTAACTCAAATACCTTTGGGTACTTGTCCAAAATAAGTTGCAGGCTAGGAGGAACAACTTATGAGGCATGTTCAGTGACCTAGATGGAATTAAATTGAGCAATCACACCATGGTAGCCTTTATTCAATAATTTTTCCATCATGTGAGAGTTGATGGTTTCAGGAGAGCCCGCTTGGAGACCTCGAAGGGTATAGGAGTGAGCCTCGTGGTGAAAGCTCATATATAATTCTTGATAATCCATTGTGATTGGTCCCAAAGTTCAAAGCCATTCCACCCCCAATAAAATATCACAACCACCCATGGAAATAGAGAACATGTGGGTTTTCAAATGATAATCACCCATTTGGAGTTTGACATTTTCACAGTGGCCCCCACACTTCATATTACCCCCATTAGCAATGAGAATATAAAAATTAGAAACAGAGTGAACAAAGAAATGGAACTCATTAGCAAGCCTACAATGAATAAAATTATGGGTTCTACCACTATCAATCAATACCACAACCGGCCTATGTTTTATGTATCCCTTGATCTTCAATGTTTGCGGAGCTGAGATAACTGAAAGTGCATGAAGTTGTTGGCGACGGAAGTCACTTCTGGATTGCTTGCAGGAGCAGAGCCCGACTCCCATCAATTTAATGTCACAATTTGTTTTAAGGGGGTGATCAAATCGAGGAAAACTCGAGGAGATATCACTCTAACTTAGGGACCGAGCCTGGTATGTAAGAGACAAAGGAGGTCTTGATCCAACTTCAGCCAGTGGATTGATAAAAGGGTGAGCAGGTGGAAGACTTGGTGAGGAGAATGGGAAAACATCTTTGGGCAACGGGATTATGGCTATTTGCAGGAGAAAGACACTGAGCAAGATCCTCTTGGATTCAGGGTCTCAAGAAACTGAGGAGGACTCGACTGGATCCTCCAATTCCAAGTCACTCAGCGTTGAAGAAATCACAAGAACTGGTTAGAAACATCATAACTGATACAGTGATCCTACCAACATCATCCTATAACAGTTATGGCTCGACTGGATCCTCCAATTCCGAGCAATTCAAACACAGTGGAACAAAGATGTAAAAGAAACTGGCATTCATTAGGCAAGAAGTCTCAAGAGTGCATACATAACCAGAGTATCAGTTCTTCATTAGAGATTTACAACTGGGAGCTAAGCTCAACCATCTATAGATACAAAAATGGCGAAAACGCCTTCATATACTCAAACTAACAACAGCAACAAAACCGAGACGTAGCATTGAAAGCTTTGCGTCTGCATGGCTTCTGACAACACGAAGCTGCAATCTTTGAATGGTCGTGCAACTTATGGCAGACGCAATCGATCTCCTGACAGTTTCTCCGGTGACTCGACGTGCCTTTAATTCATTGCAGGACCTTCCTATTATGGCGGAGACGATGTCTAACCACCATCAACCACTTCAATAACTGCTTCTTGGGATCGAGGACGATCTGGCCAACTCAGCACTTTGGGATAAGGAAAGGCTTCTCGCGCTGCCACCTAGGATAACTGAAAGGCTTGGTGGAGAGGCATGGCGGCCAGTGTGGGGAACAGGGCACATGGTAAAAAAGGGGGGAATGGCGTCAGGTTATGAGTACGTGGAAGAGGAGTGGCGAGGCGACAGAAGATGGTTCAGGGTGAAAGGCCTCGAGAGGAAAGAGGGAAGGTGAGAGATAACGAACTCGCCTTTTGGAGAGGGGCCGACGTGAGGGACACATGGCGAGCGGCGAGTGGATGACTAGAAAGAGGGGGGATGGAAGAGTGACACACGGCAGCATGAGAAAGGTGGAAAGGAGGAAGTCATGATGGGGGAAGGGCCCGCGCCAGATAAACCCAGAGTGGTTGAGGAGGACGAGGTTGTC
>JASDQU010104613.1:189027-208941 GCA_032191745.1 Picea mariana | reverse complement strand
TAAAAGTTAAGGGTACCACTGCGATCAGACTGAATAGAGGAATTCAATGGGATAGGTTACAAATAAGGGTGTTGAAAATCCCCAAACTTTGTTTTTACTCTTGCAGAGTTATACTCTGAGCTGAATAATACTATAGTGTCGCAATGGCCAAATTCTTAATAGGAAGAAATGTGTAGGAATTTCACAACCAGAAGGTAGTAGACATAGTTACAAAACAATATATCTGGTCGGTTCTGTTGATTTTTTCATCCCAAGGGTTAGGGGATTCAAGGGTTCTATAGAAAAGGGTTTTCCCTATGTTATAGCTCTATGATAGACGTGTGCGGTCCAACAGTAGTACTCAACCCAATATATCAGGGAACCAACTAAGGAGGTTAGACCGTAACTTTAGTCATACTACCTGACTACCTAGGTACGAGAGAGTATCTTTTCTACTATTGTTCTCGGTGACTCTATAGTAGTCAAGTAACCAATCAGTTTATCTATGGTTAGCTTCATGATGCCTAGGTCAATCCATATACATGAATTGTCTAATGTGCTACCACTCGAAGGGGTACCAAAAAGGGTTACAAGGGTGGCCAATATATGTCCAATTAAAAATCACTTGTATTTCTTGCGTGTATGACTCCCTGAACATAGGTTTATGCACATAATGATAGATCTATGTAGCTTAAATATGTCGTAATACGTCTCTACCCTGGAAAAAAAATTACCCCATTAGTCATGCCCTGGAAAGAGATTTGATACCACTTGCAATATTCCATATATAATATAATATGTAGAACAAAAATATTGAAAAAGAAATATCTAAACAACAATGACATATCCAAAACAATATCAGAATAATAACATAATAACACCAGAAAGAGCACCTTTATTAATGATAGCAATGTTAATTTGCCTCTTCGAGGGGGAAACCTCCAGCAGAGTAGAGCTCTATTACAATAATATCCAAGACTCAAACTTCACCCATACCTCCTACACTTATTTATACTAATTCTAACTTCTAAGGAAACTTCCAGAGGAAGATATTTCTAGAAGCAGAAGCTTCTATTAGGTGTTCTTACATTGACTTATTCTCATTTATTTATTTGTCCTTATTAACTAATGTCGGCCTTTATTACATAGAGAACATATCCTTCTAAATAATTACCCATGGAGGGGGGTTAGGATCGGATCCTCACAAAATTTCTATTGATTTACAATTGTTTTTAAACCCATAATAAGATTTCCACCCTCCATTTATCCTTTTACCAATGCTATGGTTCCAATTGAGTTTGTGGTGAATATAGATTCCAAGATATTTGTATGAAGGAACTTCCTCCAAACAATTTTTTTCATACACAAAAGTATTGTAGGTGATCCTTTTGGATTTAATTATCATAACTTTTGTTTTGTCAATTTTCATAGTCATTCCCATGCTAGAGCATAAGTCCTTGAGGATTAATAGTTGCTTACCTAGGTCATAGGGAATCTTTTCCATAAGAAAAATATTATCAGTACAAACAATAAGGATGATGACTATGCTGGCGACAGTTGAGCCAACACAACCTGCATCCTCCAAAAAACCTTTTAGATTAATAATATAGATGTCAAAAAGGGTAGGGTAAAGGGGAAAACCTTTCCTGACTCCTATATTACAATTAAATTCTTTTGACCATCCCTCAATGTTCCTAAAATTGGAAATAAATTTCTCATATAGCCTTACTGTAGTAGCCCTTAGCTCGAAAGGGAATTTAAGCTCTTCTAATCTATTATAGAGGTTAGTCTTAGGCACCGTGTCAAAAGATTTTCTGAAATCAAAGAAAAAACAAAGGAGATCATTTTTCTCATTACGACACTCCTCAATAATGATCCTAAATGTAACAACGTGGTGCACAACTAAATGGTATCCTATAAACCCAGACTGACATTTAGCTCTTTTTCCATGGCTTTCTATCCATGTACTAGTCTTGTTTTCCAAAATACTTTTGTATAGCTTAGCTAAAATGGGGATAATCACAATGGTCCTATAAATAGAGGGATTTCTTTTATCCCCACTTTTAAAAATAGGAACAATTAGGATTTGAGTCCAAGGTTTTGGGAAGCCTTTCTCAATAGCTAAATTGAAGAGATTATGTATGCAAGGGATTCAGATGGGTCCTCCAATTTTTAATATTTTATCCCAGTAACCTTCGATGTCCTTAGCTTTTCCTTTTGAGAGCCTTTTAACCCCAAACATAATGTATTCTATAGAAAACACTTCATCCTTTGTAGATTTTTTTGGGATGTTTTCCATGACTTTAGGGGATTCATAAATATTTTTAAGGTAGAAATTCCACTCCTTTAAGGGAATCATATTATTTTCTTTAGTTTTACAAGTTAGAATTTGCCTCCAAAATTTCTTAGGCTCTATCTTAAATAGGTGCAAAAGCTTCTCTTGCTTTATATTTATATACTTTTTTTTCTTCCTTTTAATTAAGGTTTTGTAATTAATTATCTTATCATATTTTAAAGATGCATTGCAAGCATGCCTAATGGTGTTTCTAGCAATTTTACATTCATTATTGTACCAAGGGTTATTTGTACTATTTTTCTTTTTTCATAACACCTTAATAGGGAATTTGTTAATGGAAGTAGAGAGGATTTTTGTAAACTTGTGATAGTCATCTTCAATATTGTTTTGATAGGATATGAGATTCAAACCATTACTTAGGTATTTTAGGAAAATATCGACTTTATGTTTGTCTAAAAGTAAGTGACTTTGGTTATCATAATTCTCTTCAACGGGGATTTTGTGCATGGACACATTAAGAGTTAGGCTTCATATGTGTGTGTGTGTGTGTTGCAAATTTTTCATGTTACGGGAAAGTACGAAATCACCTTCAACCTCTTCTCTTTCCTAGACTTAGACCAACAAACCAGTGTTCAAGATAGGGGGTGATAATCTTGGCTACTAAATTTGTTATTTGATCCCTTGAAGTCACTAGGGAAGCATCCCTTGTGGTGGACCTCCTCCATCACTAAAATGAGGGAATTCTCTACTTAGGTGACAATGGTAGATTCTTCCATAGTTACGTAAGATTTTGGGGATCTTTTGGTGGGGTTTTCACAAGTACAAATCCTGCGATAACATGGCACAAGTGTACAAAAACATAAGATTTTTGTTTTCATTTCTAAGGATTTTGCTGACAAGGAGGGTGAAGTTTCCCCTGTGGAAGAGATACCCCCAACAGATGATTCTACTCCACTTGTTGATCCACCATAAGTCGAACTACTAATTTTTCTGCACGCCCTCACTGACTTCTCTGCTCCCTAAACCCTCAAGATAATTGGCTACATTAAGTATAGGAATGCCATAATACTTGTTGACAATGGCAGCACCCATAATTTTATTCACCATCACATTTCCCAATAAATCAATTTTTATATCAATGTCGTCAACAATTTTCAAATCATGATTATCAATATCGGTTCCATGAAATGTGGTGGGAATTGTGAATATGTGTGCCTACAAATTGGTCAATACCACCTGAAATATCATACATTTTCTATCGACATGGACATTTGTGGCATTGTGATCGATGTTGAATGGTTACGCACTCTTGGTCCCATCCTCATGGACTTTAAGGACCACACCATGCAATTCCAATAGGAGGGATAATATTATAAATTCCAAGGCATCACGACAAGCTCACCTAAGATCATCAGCTCCCACCGAATGGAAAAGATACTCAAAAAGGTCATTTTCGAATTATTTCCCAACTCCATTCCATTAAAGTCCTTGAGACACCCTCTATGCACCCCAACCCCCAATGTAAAACTAAATATGTTATTTAATTGAAGACAAAATATTATGAATTGATATTGATCGATAAATGATAAAAGATGATGATACAATCACCCTCGTGAAGGTTTACTTATAGTGTTTATTGGTCACAAGGTGAAGAGGTACGTGCCACTTGACTTTCATTAATTAACTATACTACTATTATTTTTATTTTTATTTTTATTATTATGTTATTATGTTCATGGTTATATTCGTAACATCGCCACCCTCTTAAAGGATGATTTGTCCTCAAAGCATAGTAAAATAGGATTCTCTCTAGTTGAGCATGTTTCTATAGTGAATTGAATTTTTTTTTCTATTGGTGGTAATTGATTCTTCTTGAGAGTGGACCTTTTGACACCATATATTTTATAGTGTTTACCTTGCTAATTAAATTCCATGAATTGTTCTTCAAGGTTTGTGGCATAACTCCCCAATTTCATTAACCATTCCGCACCTAGCACCATATCCATTCCTTCAAGCGGTAGAGCGTAGAAAACTATTTGTAGTTCTATTTCTTGTATTTGAACTAAGATTTTATGACATTTTCCTTCTTTGACCCTTTTTCCATTAGAAACCTTAACGGTGAGGTCCCTGGTGGGGTAGATGAAATATTTTAGTCTTGTAGTGACTTCAATGTCTATAGAGTTATGAGTACTACAAGAATCTAGGAGTATTATTATATTTCTATCCTTTATGTTCTCCTTAAGCTTTAGGGTCATAGGTTGTGCTTTTCCAGTCATGGTTGCCAATGGAATTATAGGTTTTGTTTCTTGTTTTTTTGGATATTGGCTCTTATCCATTATAAGATGTGGTGAAATATATTTTGCAATTGGTTGGTGTTTTTGGAGTAATTTTTTCTCTTTGAAGTTTGTTTTCTTCATTTTGATTTTTTTGGACACATGAGATTGAAGCTAGTGATGATTTTTGCAGTATTTCATCATGGTTAGGATCTTTTTTGTATTCTATAGTGATATCATTCTTTGTTTTCAAGACTTATACTCGCTTCCCATCCACTATTCTAAAGTAGTGTAATGACTTGTCCTCACATATGTGCCCTGGTGTCTAATTTTCCCCACACTTATGAAAATTGTGTTTCTTATTGTTCTCTCTCTCTGATTCACTAATGGATGTGTCTGATTCCTTCTCTTCTTTGAAAGTATATATTTTTTTATTATTGCATTTGATCCCTGAAAACCAATTGTCTCCACAATGTCTACATTTGTTCACCCATTTCTTATATGGGTTAGACATGTCTATAGAGTACTTATTTTGTTTATCATTTGAATATATGTTTGATTCTTCTAGGCCTACGAATGATGGCCTATTGAACTTGTCTTTAAGTTCAATTAGTTTTGCCACATGTCTAGCATCCTCAATAGATTTAGGATTCCATAGTTTTATTTCTCTATGGATATAATATTTCAACCCACAGATATACATTTTTAGCAATTGTTCATCAATGAATCCACTTTGCCTTCTTGCGAGCACCTCCCATTCATGTGTATAATAGTTTATGCTTCCTTTCTTCTTAATATGTACAAACTTGTTATACAGGTCATCGTCCTCTTTGTCATGGAATCTTTTTAGTAGGGAAGTTGTGAACCTTTTCCAATGGAAGGAACGAGCGTCACATTTTCTAGACCACCATAGGTACCAGTCATAATCTTTTCCTTCTAAACTATTGGATGATGTCATTATTTTTTCTCGTTCACCTAGTGGAGGGTTTGATTCAAAAATATCGTTCGTTTTGTTGATCCAGATGACAACGCCTCTATGGTCCTTGTTGTCATATTTCGGTAACTCCATTTCAAACGTTTGGTAATCTCTATCTTAAAATTTGTGTGTGTATCTTGAAAACTTTATCTCTAGTATTTCTTGGTATCCCCGATGAAGGATCATATCTTGTCACTGAGAGGGGGGGGTGTGAATCAGTGACACAATTATTATATCAATTTTCCTTTTGCTTAATGCAAACATAATTTTAACACAATATTTATCGTGGAACCCAAATGGGAAAACCACAAACTCTTTTCTATTAACTGCAAAATTTGTTTTACATTTTACATAGAAGGAATATATTCTTCCTTTTTTATCAACACCAACTGATCAGGATGCACCCACACCCTTTGTTCACTGGCACCAACTGATAGGAGACTTCAACCCCTTGTTTAGTCAGCTACAACTGACAAGGAAGCACCAACTCCCTCTGCAGGCACCAACCTACCCTTGCACCACCCAATTACCCTCATTTTATTAATCTAGAAAAACTTGTGTATCAAGTCTTTACTGCATCTCTCTTTTCTTCTGTGATTTGATATATCTTTTGATTCAAACTACAGAGACACTTTCTTCTCACCACTATTTCTTATTTATATATTCTTCAAAACAGCATGAGTGTGATACAATGTGTCCCTTTGTTTGGATCATCGCACCTCTTCAATTAACTTAACCATAATCTCTGTTATTATTATTACCATGAAGGATTTTCATAAATTGATCATAGATATGGATCAATTTCATCTTTTAACTCGATCCCGAATATCTGCAATTATTTCAGAAACTGAGTTCTTCAGAAGCACTTCCTTCAAACCATTACATGTGACTAATAATGAAAAACCACGAGCTTATCAACTTTAGTGACGCTTTATCTTTTACCTTTATATATCTTATTCCATATGACCAACGGCGGTGACCAGACGCTAGGCCAAATGAGCGCTTGTACGCTTATCAGAATCAATGGTCATGATTTAATCTCCTGATGAGATGGACTATCATTGGGACTTTGGGACTTCGCCTTTCAAATCTTCAAAATCAAATTTCGTCGAATAGATTGGACGGTTCACATTTTTTTCGCGGAACCAGATCAATGGTTAGATTTGATCCTTACACTTAACCTTTCATAGCTTAATCCGACAGTTAGGACTTAATCAAGCATTGAGATGGATGGCCACCATTTACTTCAGCACTTCGTCTATTTTACTTACGCTATCCTTCCACTGTATTTTGATCAACGATTGAGAATGCACCCAAAGTGATATTTAGATTGGATGACCCATGTCCACTTCGGGACTTCAGGACTTAGAGAATCTGTTGGTGGTGAAACTCCCGAAGTAAAACTCCTAGAGTGACGTAACTTTCTTACGTCACTTGATGACATGGCATGAGCCGAGTGTCTACCACATGTCACTCAAATTCATGATTTGCACATACTTGAAATGTTGATTTCAAATTGACACTTTTCATTACTTGATTATGCCACGTGTCCTTGTTGATGTGGTATGTCAACATGGTCTATCACATGTCCTTGCTGACGTGGTCTGCTGATGTGGATCTCTTGATGTGACACATGTTCATCTCCTTGATCTAACTGTCAGAATAGTATCCGAAGGGTATATTAGATCGACGGTTGAGAGTGACTTCAAAATTTTGGCTTTTGGGACTTTAGGTATTTCGATATCTCGACGTCACAATTCTTCCGAAGTGATATTCTCGAAGCTTAACCTCTTCACATATTTAGACCTGAAGTAAATGATGTCTGTTTGATCAAGATCTTAGATCGATGACTCGATCTATCTGCAATGTTTCTTTGCCTTGGTTTAAATCCAACGGCTCTCCATCTTTTCCTATCCTATCCTTCCACTCAAAGGTGATCTGATGGTCCTGAAGACTCTCGAAGAGGATTAACAATCAAGGATGATTGTGGAACCACAACTTGCGAGTGATTTAACTCATCACCCAAACTCCACAATTTGAAGTTGTACGTTGTTGGTGAGTCAAACACAATCGTCGATCTTTGAACTATAAGATCTAACAATCCTGACTAATTGCGAGATTGGAAATATCACGATGTCTAATACTCCTTTCAATCTCTGCAATATTTCCCTTCCATTGATCTGGCAATTACGCATCTAACGGTATTGATTTGATCTGAATTTCATTGCACCATACCCATTGACTTTCATCGTGCCATCTCTTCTGATATTTAATATTTGTATATCATCCAATTGTATGACATCAACCATTATATGCTAATAGAGTACTATTGATATCAATGACAATTCATCATTCCAACTTATCATCACATCAATGGCATCTACTATTGACATCAATGACACTATATCCAACAATATCCCCCTTTTTCATTGATGGAAACACTCAAAATTCATACTGAATCTCCCCATGTGATGTTGCATATCTCCTCTGAAGTTATTCTCCCCCTTTGAAATCAATGGAAAATGGTTGCTTCCCTTATGGTAATGCTTTGTCTGTCAGTATACTTCTTACCAAAATTTAAAATCGAATAACTCCTCCTGCATTCATACTTTTCCTGTCATATTGAATGACTTCTTCTAACTTTTTTTGTTGTCTCCCCCTGATTTGGTGCCAATTGATTCTTTTTTTTTTTAGAGAGAGATTTAGGTTGGAAGAAGGATTACTCCCAATTTTTGCCTGAGATATTCAAATACATCTCTACTTAAGGATTTTGTGAAAATATCTGCCACATGTTCTTGTGTTGGAACATATTCCAATTTAATGTTCTTATTTTCAGCCTAATCTCTTAGATAGTGGTATTTTATGGGAATGTGTTTTGATTTGGAGTGTTGAACAAGGTTCTTAGAGAGACTTATCGCACTTGTATTATCACAGTGGATATTAGTAGGTTCTTCAAATACTATTTTGATGTCTTGTAAGGTTTGTTTCATCCACTTCACTTGTGTGCAACATTCTGATACTGTAATATACTCAGCTTCAATGCTAGACAATGAAATTGAGGATTGTTTATTGCTTATCCAAGCTACCAATGATTCTCCCAAAAATAATGCTCCTCCACTTGTACTTTTCCTGTCATGTACACTACCTTCCCAATCTGCATCTGAATAGGATTTTAAAGTGAATGAATCCTTTCTAGGGTACCACAAACTAAGATCTATGGTTCCTTTCAAATACCTAAAGACTCTTTTTACAACTTGAACATGGATCTCTTTTAGTGCTACTTGGAATATAGCCACCATCCCAACTGCTTGCTTGACATCAGGTCTGGAAGTTGTTACATAGAGTAAACTCCCAACCATTGATCTGTAGTGTTTTGTATCTACAGCTTTGGACTCTTATTCCTTACTTAGTTTGCATCCAACTGTCATAGGTGTACTAACAGGTTTGCAATCCTCTAACTGGAATTTCTTAAGCACATATTTAACATACTTAGACTGATGTATAAAGACTCCTCTTCTAGAATGTATTATTTGTATACCTATAAAGAAATTTAGTTCACCAAGCAAGGACATTTCAAATTCTTGTTGCATCCTCCTAGAAAATTCCTTACTCATTTTTTCATCATCACTGCCAAATATAATATCATCGACATATACTTCCACAATAATCATGTTATTACCAACAATTTTACAATAAAGATTGTTGTATGTTGATCCTCTTTTGAGGCCTTGTTTTTGTAAATAAGAATCTAGCCTTGCATACCATGCTCTGGGTGCTTGTTTTAACCCATAGAGTGCTTTCTTTAATTTACAGACATAGTCTCCTTTGTTAGTTAATTTGAATCCTTTTGGTTGCTCAATATAGACTTCCTCTTCTAGGTTTCCATTGAGAAATGCTGACTTGACATCCATTTGGTACACTTTAAATTTTTGTAGCTGGAGAAATCTAGGAACATCTTAATTGCCTCTAATCTGGCCATGGGTGCAAAGGCTTCTTCATAGTCTACTCGTTTAACTTGAGCATACCCTTTACATACTAATCTGGCTTTGTTCCTGATTACTTGCCCATTCTCATTCATTGTATTTTTATACACCCATTTAGTTCCAATGACATTTTTATTTTTTGGTCTTGGAACTAGTTCCCAAGTTTGATTTTTTTCAATTTGGTCCAATTCTTTATTCATGGCATTGACCTAGTTCTCATCGTTACATGCCTCTTTGATTGAGATGGGATCAATTTGTGGTAAAAGTGTTATTTCTATTTGATACAACAATTGTCTTCTTGTGTGCACTCCATCACTCTTATTTCCGATAATCAATTCTTCAGGATGATTCTTTTGAGTCATTCTTGAGGGTGTTTTTGTGTCTCTTCTTGGGGATTCTTCTCTTATATCTTCTTCGTCTTCCCTAGTATACATATCATCCTCTTCCCTTTATTCTTTATTCTCTTCTACTTCTTATGCTTGTGTACCAACTGACTCATCATCATCTTCATCTTCACTGTCAAGTATAGTTTCTTGATTTTTTATCCTTATCATTTTTAGATCATCCACCTTGACATCTTCACTCTCAAAAATATTGTGTAGTCTAAGATTGTAGAATATGTATGCTTTCTTCTTAGAAGCATATCTAAGAAAAATACCTTCATCAGAACTGGCATCAAATTTTCTGAGATTCTCATCAAGCCTTTTGATGTAGCACTTACTTCCAAAGACTTTGAAATATTTTACTGGGGGAGCTCTTCCAAACCATAGTTCATAAGGAGTCTTATTACTATTAATCCTAAGCTAACCTATGTTCAATATGTATATTTCAATCTTACAGCTTCCCTCCAATATCCATCGGACAATTTTGCATCATTAAGCATAGTCCTTGTAGCCTCCTGGACTGTTCTATTCCTTCTCTCAGCAATCCCATTTTGCTGAGGTGTTCTGGCAGAAGATAATTGTCTTTTTATTCCATGGGTTTCACAGAAGAGATCAAACTCTTTTGAAGTGAATTCACCACCATTTTTTGATCTAAGGCATTTGATTTTTGTCTCCTTTTCATTTTCAACAAGGGTTTTAAAGGCTTTGAATTTGTTAAGTGCTTCTAATTTTTCTTTGAGAAAACATATCCAACCCATTCTAGTAAAATCATCAATGAAAAACATAAAGTAGGACTCTCCTTGCAAACTCTTGGTCCTTGTAGGTCCACAAAGTTCAGTGTGAACAATCTCTAAAGGTTTTGAGGTTGAGTATTATTTTTTTTTGAACCTGTTGACGTCAAAAGTCACTCCTGGATTGCTTGCAGGAGCAGAGCCTGACACCCATCAGTTTAATGTCACAATTTGTTTTAAAGAGGTGATCAAATGGAGGAAAACTCAGAACAATATCGTCTCAACTCAAAAACTAGGCCAGGCATGCATGGACGAGTGAGGTCTTGATAAACTTCAAACAGTGAGGTGCAATAAAGGGTGAGTAGGGGGAAGACTTGCATGAGAAGAGTGTGAAGGTCTATCATAAACATCAGGTTCGTAACAGACAGGAGAAGAAAGCATTCGAGCGCAAGATCCTTTTACATTCAAACACAGAAAACCAGAGAATACAATAATGTCACAACAAATCCTTTATCATAACATAACTGCAACAATTCACGTGAATCATTCGATCATGAACTCTCTGGCATGAGATGAAACATAGATGGAAAAGGAGAATTGTTTGTCATAAAACAAGAAATCTCAAACACAGAGGCATAACCAAGAAACCAGAATGTTTGCTGAAACTTTACAGTCGGGAGCTTAGCTCTACCATTGATGGATACAAAAATGGTGAAAATGCCTTCATATAATCAAACTAGCAACAACAACAAAATCGAGACATAGCATTAAAGGCTTTGCGTCTGCATGGATTCTGACAATCTGCAACCGCAATCTTTGAATGGTCGTGCATCTTATGGCAGACGCAATCGATCTTCTGACAGTTTCATCGGCGAATCGACGTGCCTTTAATTCATTGCCAGACTTCCCATTATGGTGGAGATGATGTCTAGCCACCACCAACCGATTCAATAACTGCTTCGTCGGGATTGAGAACGGCTCGGCCAACTCGACGCCTTTGGGATATGGAGGGCCTCCCGCGCTGCCACCTGGACTAACTGAATAGCTTGAAGGACGGGTATGGAGGCCAACGCAGAAGGTGGGGCTCGGCAACGGAGTGATGGGGTCGGACTTATGAGGGCGTGAAAGAAGTGGGGAGGTGTGAGAAGGATGACAGAGGAAGGCACATGGCGGAAGACAGCAGGTGGAAAAAGCGGGGGGGGAGACGAGAGATAATAGACTTTCTCTTTGGTGGGAGACTGACGTGGAAAGGAGTGGGACACATGGCAAGCGACGAGTGGATAATGAGAAGGAAGGAGGACCATGTGGATCAAAGGGGGGGGAGGCGGATGGATGACACACGGCAGCAGAAGAAAGGTGGTTCTAGAAGATGACATGATGGGAGAAGGGCCCACGCAAGCTAAAAACAGGGCAGCTGAGAAGGATGAGATTTTCCAGGTGTCGTTGATCTGGGCGCGCTAATCTTGGTCGTTGGAAAGTTGCGCCCCCAATTCCAGACCCCCCCCTCTACTTAAAGGTAGAAAGGCAGGGGGGGTCTGGAATTTCCTTTATTACCGTTGATCAGGGCGCGTTGATCTGGACCGTTGGAGAGATGCGCCCCCGATTCTGGACCCCCCCCCCCCCNGGGCGCGCTAATCTTGGTCGTTGGAAAGTTGCGCCCCCAATTCCAGACCCCCCCCTCTACTTAAAGGTAGAAAGGCAGGGGGGGTCTGGAATTTCCTTTATTACCGTTGATCAGGGCGCGTTGATCTGGACCGTTGGAGAGATGCGCCCCCGATTCTGGACCCCCCCCCCCCTCCGCTTAAAGGTAGAAAGGCGGGGGGGGTCAGGAATCCCATACGCGTCGTTGATCCGAGCACGTGAATCGCTGCTGCTTGGACTTGCTCGTTACTTACCACGAGCGCATTATCATCCAAAACTTAGGAAAAGTGGGTTTTTAACTCATTCTTTTGCATTCTAGCCCCCCTACAAGAAATATCGCTTACATTTGGCTCCATGGGGGATAGAGTCATCCCTGTGATGCTCTAAGAACACTTTTGCAGATTCAGTGCCTTTATTGTTGGGCTATGGAGTCATTTATTAGGCCGAAAACTAAAACAAAACAATATTTACAAAACAAAACAAAAAGAGCCGACTGTGGCTCACGAAAAACACTTTTTTAAAAAATGCCCATTTACTGGGCTGCTAAAAACTTCTTTGCCTTCCAGATCCTACAACCTGTAGGTATTGTTTGCAAATACTTCAAGGATCTTGAAAGGCCCGAACCAGAGGGCATAAAATTTACCGTGTTTTCCCCTTTCCTGCCTGGGTGCATCCCATTTGAATACCAGGTCACCCTACTCGAATTATTTCTTTTTGCTCTTCCTGTCAAAAGCCTGCTTGATCTTCTGCTGATGATTGTAGGCTCTGTCCATGATCTGTTCTCTGATCTGCTACACTTCCACCATCTGATGAATCCTTCTGAGCACATGGTTAGGTTCTCCTTCAAGGTCCTAGAGGAATTTGGCCACAGATAAGGCAAGCTGAGTAGGGAAAACAGCCTCTATTCCGTAAACAAGTTGGAAAGGTGAGATGCCCAGAGATTTCTTTGTTGTCACCCAATCAGCCCAAAGAGAAAATTTGAGCTTTGAGTCCCAGGCCCTTTTATTGTCCTCTGGTAGCTTCTTGATGAGCTTGATTAGGCTTTTATTGGAGGACTCTGCCAGTCCATTTCCTTGAGGATAGTAGGGAGTGGAGTGAATCAATGCAATCTGGAACTGTTCACAGAATTTGACTAGAGGCTCAGACCGAAAGGGAGAGGCATTATCAGTGACGATTCTGCTGGGGCAACCAAATCTAGATATAATATCTTCCAGGAGGCTGATAATCACTTTGTGAGAAATGCTTCTGGTAGGGACAACTTCTATCCATTTGGTGAAGTAGTCAGTTGCAGTCAGAATCCAACGGTGTTGGCCACTTGAGGGAGGATGAATTTCCCCGATGAAGTCCAATCCCCACTGTTGAAAGGGTGCCGAGATTACCACAGGCTTTAACGGCAGAGATTTGAGCTGCTGCTTCCCTGAGAACTTCTGGCATTTGATGCAAGCTCTGATTTCCCGGCAGATGTCAGGAAATAAGGTGGGCAAGTAATACCCAGCCCGGAGGATCTTGTGAGCTGTAGTCTTCCAAAAATGATGACCTCCACAGAGACCGCTATGGAAATCAAACATAACCTTCTGGGCTTGTTGTGGGTCCAGACACCTTAATAATACCCCTAGAGGATCTTTCCAATACAAAGTTTGGTCAATGAGGCAATATCTGACCGCTTTGAGCTTTAAAGCTCTTTCCTTGCTTTTTTCCATCCCATCAGGAGGCCTCAACTCTTTCAATAAATACAAGATATCCTTGTACCAGGTGCATGCTGCTAGTGGTGAATCTCTTTGGGAACTCTTGTTGGATGACTCAACTTGCTCGTTGATGAAATTGATTCCCAAGGCTCTGCAATTGGATTCATCCAGTAGCTTGGCCAAACCCTGCCCCTTTATCATCTTGGTGGGTTTAATCTCTATATCAAATTCTAGGATCTTGGCGATCCATTTACCTCTCCTCCCGTCTATGTCAGGCTGTATAAGAATGTCCTTCACAGAGGTTGAAGGGACATATGCAGTAATCTTTGAGTGCAAGACATAGACTCTGAAAGCTTTGAGGGATTTCACCAGGGCATAGGCCTGCTTCTCCATGATCTCGTACCGGAGCTCTGCATCTCTCAATGCCTTGCTAAAGAAGGCAATGGGCTGCTCTTGTCCTTGATCATTTTTCTGCAATAAGATTGCTGCTACCGTATCGCAAGAAGCAAAAGAAAATATCAGAAAATCTTTGGAATAATCGGGACTGATCAGCACAGGTGCCTTAGTCAACGCCTTCTTTATTTGGACAAAAGATTCCCTGGGTTCAGAAGTCCATTTCACTTCATTCCCTTTCTTGAGAATGGTTGTGATGTGTTTCACTAATTCAGCAAAATTTGAGACAAATCTCCTCAGAAAATTTATCCTCCCCAAAAATGCCTAAACCTCTTTCTTAGATCTGGGAAGTGACGGGGCCTGAATTGCTTCTACCCTGTCAGGATCAATTCTCACCCCTTCTGCTGACACTATATGGCCTAACAGCTTCCCTTCTTACATAGAAAACAATGATTTCTTAGGGTTTAAAGATAGGCCATACCTCCGGCACTTCTGGAAAACCTTCTTCAAGTGGTAGCGGTGCTCTTTATCAGTCTTGGAAAAGACTGTTATGTCATCTAGGTAAATCACCACAAGCCTATCTCTTTCCCCGATAAAGGCTATGTCCATGGCTCGCTAAAATGTTGCTCCTGCATTCATCAATCCGAAAGGCATTCTGGCATACATGAATGTGCCCCATGGAGTCGTGAAGGCTGTTTTTTTTCTGTCCTCAGGCATGACTGATAGTTGGTTGTAACCAGAAAATCCATCAATCATAGATATTCTAGATGCGCCAGTGACCTTCTGCAATATATGTTCCATGTTGGGCAGGGGATAATTGTCCTTTTTTGAACTTCTGTTCAGGTTCCTGAAATCGACACAGAGTCTGATTTCTCCATTCTTCTTCCTTACTGGGACCAAATTGGCCACCCAGTCGGAGTATCTCAAGGGGACAATGATTTGGGCATCTAGCAGCTTCTTCACTTCTTTCTCCATGACAGGTAGCAGCATGGGATTTATCTGTCTTAGCTTCTGCTTGAATGGCCTAGCCTCTTCTTTCAGTGGGATCTTGTGCTCAGTAACTGACGTGTCATATGTTTTTAGGTCTTCGTAAGTCCATGCAAACACATTAGCAAACTCCCTCAGCAACTCAGTATATTCGGCCCTCTATTCCTCGGTCAAACTCCTTGACAACTTGACAAACTTGGGCTCCTCTGGTGTGCCTATGTTGCATTCAGCTGTGTTGACATCATCACCCGAAACTCTACCCTTTACTGCCACATCATTCCCATCAAACAACCTTTCTAATGGGATTATTCCTCTCAGTATGTGGTTGCTTGGTAGCTATATAATCTAGTGGTCAGCAATTTTATCCAAAAACTCCCCAGGGTGATGGCCATCTTCCATGTCAGGGTCCTCGTCTATGTGCAATGCAGAAAATTCATCGATGGATTGAAGAAACTTTTCGATCTCCTGATCATCCTCAAATACCCTCCAATGCTTGATATTGTCTGGTACAGAGGGTCTGTATTTTATTTCAACATCGGATCTGATAGTGGGCAGCACGGGAACTTCGAGCAGACTAGTTGTGAAAGCTAAAAAGTCGGTTGGAGCATTTTCTTCCCTTGGAATGAAAGCGATGTTGAAAGCCAAGAAGGAATTATCAACTAGGTCCCATACCTCGTTCCTGTAGTTCTTGAGTCGGGGATGCTTGACCTGATAAACGTTTTTGACCTACTGGACGATCAATTCTGCATCTCCAAACACATCCATCTCCTTAATTCCCATTGCCTTTGCAGCTCTTAATCCCAGAACCAGAGCTTCATATTATACCACGTTGTTGGTGACTTCAAATTCCATCTTGTATGATAGAGATATGGTCTCTTGACAAGGGGACACGAGTACTACCCCGGCGCCTGCACCCATACTAGAAGAAGCTCCATCAAATAACATTTTCCAAACAGAGGTGGTTGGAAGGGGCATCTCTTGATTAAGAATGGGCTGCTTTTTGATCTGTAAAGGGGCCTCAGGAATCTCAGTGACCTATAACAAGCTATACCCTAAGTTAGTGTCAAGTGAAAAAATGGGGTGATTAGTGGGGTTTTCTTCGTCACTAACTATGTAGGCTAGTTGGGCTTCTCTGTACAATCTCCTGTGTTCCCCTCCAAAGACTGGGATGGTGGCATATGTGAGGTCCATCTGTAATGTCCCTCCAAGTATCTTAATCCAAGACCTTGACAACAGCATGCCAAACTTGGGGGGAACATCAGCTACCACAATATCCATGACCATGCTCTTCATCGACAGCTGAAACAAAGAAACTTCCAGGTCCTTGATGACCCCCAAACATTGCACTCTCCTGGAGTCAAAAGAATAGAGGTCATGATAAGCTCGTGTGACTTCCCTTCCTAATTCTTCCATGACATCTTTGGGCATGAGGTTGTGAGAGGCCCCTGAATCCATCAAGCAGTTGTGCAGCACTTTGTCATGTATGTTCAGGGAGGTGTAGAAGGGAGGGGATGAGTCATCTCTATCTTCTACCATGGGGCCTAGGACAACTGTTGGCTTTTCATCTTGGAGGTTTATGAAGTCTGTGGAAGGGCATGAGGCTTAAGATTCCAAAAGGTCAGAGAAGCGCTTTTTGAACTCACCATGTTTAATTATCTCGGTGAGGGGCACAGGGATCCTGATCTTTTGAATCTCATGCTCGAAATTAAAGGAAGATGTAAGCTTTGAAATTTCTCTAATTTCAGGAACACAATTTTGGATGATGGGAGAGAGGGGTTGGGTCTTCTTACCTCTGTGACTGTCTGCTACTTCATAAGCAGGCTTCTCTGCTCTAGTGGACTGCTCTGAAACATCAGGTACTACTGCCTTTTTGTCGGATCTCAGGTTATACCTGCCTCGACCACCGCCAACCTCGTCTCCCTTGCTCAATTCGTTTAACTGATTGTTCATGAGAGACTCCTCGTATGTTTCTTGGGTAAGATGAGGAAAAGGGGGAGTGACTTCTAAACAGTGGATTTTAGGCTCAGGTTCGTCTGTTTCCCCTTCTTCTTCATCGGCCACAAAATTGTTCTGGAAGGGAGCCTGAATTCTTTGGTCATCCATGTCCCTTTCCTTCTCTCTATGCATAGTTGGAGGAGAAAAATTATTTGTCTTTCTGAAACCCCCTTTGATTTCGGCGCCCTGAGGACCTTTATTTATTTGTTTCCTTTCCACTTTCAATCTCTCCATCTCTTCTTTCGGAAAGCTCATCACCTAGGTCAGCTCGTTTACTTGAGAGTGGGGCAGCGATGGGCCGGAAGTCGAGGCCTCAGACTTTCCCTTCCTTCTGTTTGCGTCAGGCTTGTTCCTCAGTCTGTCAGCTGCTAATATGTTGGATTCCACTTCTATATCTGCATCTTGCATTTGAGCTAAGGAGGTGGCTCTTCTTTCTCTTAGTAGAAGACAGAAATCAGGGTCAAATGCACCCGCATAGGAGATCTGAGCAGAGGCTTCAGAGGGATTTACCTCTGCATGAATCTTGTTATACATCTTATTGAATCTTTTGGAGAAGTCAAAGACAGACTCTCCTTCCATCTTCTTCAAAGACCCAAACTCTGTCATGTAATATATGTAATCTTTCCTATCTCCCCGCTGCCTCGGGAAAACATTATCCAGGGCTTCAATTCCAGCAATAGATCCAGGGGCCAGTCCCCTGAACCATTTCCTCACCTCGCCTTCCAGGCTCTGGAAAAAGACTCTCATCTAGACATCTTCATTTTCAATGTTTAGGTTGTCTGCATAACTGTAGAAAGCAGCCAGATGCTCTTCTGCAGTTATGTCCCCTTCCCCAGTGAACTTAGGCATGTACTTCAAGTAGTCTCCAGCAGGGAGAGGATTCATGGGATGGGGTAGGATTAAAGGAGCATATCTAGCGGTGACTATGGCATCCATTCTATTTGGAGGGGGATTAGCACCATCCATAGGGATATTAGGTGGAGGAGAACTTGGAGGAGAAGGAGTGTGAACGGGAGATGTCGGAAAAGAGGTTCTCGAAGGAGACGACGGGGAAAATAGAGAGAAGGCTAAGGGACCTGAATGTGCGGCTGCTTCTCCCTATGCAACAGTAGCAATAAAAGGAGGGGTAGTGAAACCTTCTGAAGCCTTAGGTCTTAACTGAGGCACAACTTCCAGGGAGGGGGGAGTGACAAGGATCTCTCCCTCTGATACTAGACCAGGAGGAGAAAAATCAGCAGGAACACTCCCGAAATTCAGAAAACGGGAAACCTCGGAGGAAGGACGACTAGGAAGTTGAGAATAAGAAAATGGAGTTCTTACAGAAGGAGGTGGGGAAATACCTGATTCAAAGGTGAAGCTTTCTCCTTGAGGAGCCTTTCCTTTTCTGAGAATCACCTCCGGATTTTCTTCAGTTATAGCCAGAGGCAGTTGTGGATGGGACCGCGTGTGTCTGTCGCCGGAAGCCACAACTAATCCAACGGGTTTGCCGCAGTGGATTCTTCACAGTGGAGTCGCCAGGTGCATAGTAGCAATCTTCAAGTTCTAATATCTGATGCACCTTCAGAATCAGCTTAATCTTTGTCGTTCAATCCTGGGGAAAATATTCAACTTCGTCCCCGGAAATGGCACCAGAAATGTTGACGTCAGAAGTCACTCCTGGATTGCTTGCAGGAGCAGACCCTGACACCCATCAGTTTAATGTCACGATTTTTTTTAAAGAGGTGATCAAATGGAGGAAAACTCAGAACAATATCGTCTCAACTCAGAAACTAGGCCAGGCATGCATGGACGAGTGAGGTCTTGATAAACTTCAAACAGTGAGGTGCAATAAGGGGTGAGTAGGGGGAAGACTTGCATGAGAAGAGTGCGAAGGTCTATCATAAACATCAGGTTCGTAACAGACAGGAGAAGAAAGCATTCGAATGCAAGATCCTTTTACATTCAAACACAGAAAACCAGAGAATACAATAATGTCACRACAAATCCTTTATCATAACATAACTGCAACAATTCACGTGAATCATTCGATCATGAACTCTCTGGCATGAGATGAAACATAGATGGAAAAGGAGAACTGTTTGTCATAAAACAAGAAATCTCAAACACAGAGGCATAACCAGGAAACCAGAATGTTTGCTGAAACTTTATAGTCGAGAGCTTAGCTCTACCATTGATGGATACAAAAATGGCGAAAACGCATTCATATACTCAAACTAGCAACAGCAACAAAATCGAGATGTAGCATTAAAGGCTTTGCATATGCATGGCTTCTGACAATCTACAACCGCAATCTTTGAATGGCCGTGCATCTTATGGCAGACACGATCGATCTTCTGACAGTTTCATCGGCGAATTGATGTGCCTTTAATTCATTGTCGGACTTCCCATTATGGCGGAGACGATGTCTAACCACCACCAACCGCTTCAATAACTGCTTCGTCGGGATTGAGAATGGCCTGGCCAACTCGACGCCTTTGGGATATGGAGGGCCTCCCACGCTGCCACCTAGACTAACTGAATAGCTTGAAGGACGGGTATGGAGGCCAACGTGGAAGGTGGGTCTCGGCAATGGAGTGATGGTGTTGGACTTAT